>CAXKVI010000002.1:17927536-17947536 GCA_964058755.1 Campiglossa producta | reverse complement strand
TAGGTTAGCTGTCCAGGTTACCATTTGACCGTATTGTATTTGTATTGTATATTTTTAGGATCATATTTGGATTATTTTAGGATCATTTTGACATCATTTAGGGTTCAATTTTAGATTAATTTGGGACAATTTTGGGGTAATTTTTTCGGATCATTTTGGTGTCATTGTTGGATCATTTTGGGATAATATTTGGGTCATTTTATGAACATTTTAAGGTCTTTTTGGGGTCGTTTTGATATGATTTTAGGATTATTTTAGTAATATTTTTGGATAATTTTGGGATCATTTTAGGGTACATTTCAGGGTGTTTTTGGGGTCATTTTGGAATCATTTTTGAATCATTTTGGGATAATTTTAGGGTCATTTTGGGATCATTTTCGGACCATCATTGGGTCGTGTAGGGTTTCAATTTTTGGGTCATTGTGGGTAAGTAAAGTTAGCGCTAAACTGATAACACCGGGCAAGCTCGGTCACCCAGGTACTAAATTTATTAAGTGTGTAAACGAACAAAGGTGAACAATTGAAGCATAGTCGCGAATAAGCTACTAAATTACAAAATAGGAATTTGTCAGGAGAGCAAAAAAACCCTAAAGTCATATTTTTTAATTTATTCCTCTCATCTGTCTCCTTAACTTTTTCTTTTATATCTTTCATATTATCAGTTTTACACCTTCTTCAAGCGCTTCCAGTGCCATTACTATATCACTTCAAATTACCATACTATTTTTAAATGCTTTTTTACAGTTTTGATATGTCAAATGTTAGATAATTTGTTACCTGACATTATTCGCGATGATGCTTCACTTACTTTTTTAATGGAAATTTCAAATAAAAACTTTTGGTTTGACATCAAGTACCCATAAATTGATCGCGGGCGTTCATATAACCGATTTTGTTCCGATTGTTAACGCCCAGGGCGTGTCGCAGGGTGGTTAAAGTTTAGGCCTTCCCTTGCGACATGTCTTGGCTTTTTCCAATCGGAATGAAATTTTGCATGTGACATCTGCGACCACAGTTCTATCGATTTTGAGTATTAGATAAGAAGAAAAATCACTTCCATTGTTTTCAGTCTTCATATAGCAATCTGAACTCTGACCCCCCTGCGTCATGCCTAAACTACATATCTCCAATCGAGATAAAAATTTGTGTGTGTTATCTTCGGCTATATCACTATCGACGTGGAGGTTGATTCTTCGAAAATCTGATGATAAAATTTTCTCCATACAAATAAGGACCACCCTAATGTACATACGTACATACGTTTGTTATTCGAAACAATCGTTCGCACATATTTACTTATGCTTAGTTTTTTGTACAAAAAATCTCACAGCAAGTGTTGTAAGTGAAATATGCAAATTGTGAGCACCATTTGCAATAGCAATTTACAATTTGCAATTCATAATTGAAAGCATTAAATTAGTTAGCATTGTGTATTGCAAAATGGCTAAAATGCAACAAAATGGAAAAATAATAATGGTAAAAAGTTGAAAATGGCAACTAAACCACAAAAAAGTAAAAAAACAAGACGAGACGTGAAATCGATATCCACCATTTGCAGTGCATTTGCGCATGTGCAACCAATGTGCACATTTTGCAGCGCTTTGTATTGTTGTCATTGTTGTACATGCTGATTTTATTATGCACGTTATTGTTTAGTTTTAGTTTTTATTATTGCGTCAATATTTGTTGCTACCGTTGTTGTGCTGCCAACCTCTTGTTGTTTTTGTTTTTTGTTGACTGCACGCCGCTGCGTTACTCACTGTTTATTGCTGTTTCGTTATCGGCTTTCGTTCATAATACAATATAATTAACCAGCTTAATGGCAGCAATGAAAGCACTGAACATGCACCAATAACCGCAAAACACTAATTACACCGCCAACAATGAATGGCTGATGTCGGTATGTGAGTAGGCAAGTGTGTGGACATTGTGGGGTGCCGGATGGGTGGTATTTGCTATGGAGAATTTCTTTAGTTGATATGACATTGCTGCTGATTGGTTAGTTAGTTGTTGATTCGTTTTGTAACACACACACACTCACGTACATATTTTGTTAATTGAATCAGCATTTCTAGTAGCTGCACATGTTCAATATTGAAATGCATTATGAGTTAGAAATATGTGTAAACACTATTGGTTAGTTTTGTTAGTGTGAAAAATTTTAGTAAAAATCTACGTTTTTTAGTGGACATAAATTTTGCAAACTGATTGATCTTAAGAGTAGTTATACTGCACAAACCAATATGCTTTATCAAATATTGAATATGAGTAGTTCCATGTCAAATGCACAAACGATTAGAATCGATACTTGCTATTCGGGATGACATTTTTTCCCTCCCTAATTTCCTATAAGTGTCAACAATATAAAACATCCCAAGTGGCAATACTAAAGTAAGAAGTCTAAGAGTATGGCTTAAGATTATTTAAAAAGGTCAAAGAAATTTGTAACCAATTCACAATTTAATATTTAAAGTTATATGGCAACCCTAAGGGTAATTTTTTTTTTATAGTCCGCCATTCCTAGGTGATCGAGCTTTATTCATTGGATATACGCAATTGGCATATCTCAACTGATTTTATTTTGATTTCAAATAGGTGGCAACTCTTTTAAACCATCCTAAGTGGCAACACTTGAGTAAGATATCTGACGGTCATACTAAAGATTTTTTTTAAAAGTCAAAGAAATGTGTGATCGTATGGGAGGTGCTACGGCCCCTTATTCGTTATCTCCAGTTTTTTTTGGAGGTGGTGGGAATCGATCTCATAAAACCCATTGCCAAATTTCAGTGGTCTAACCTAAATACTTCCAGAGATATGGACTATGAAGTATTTTATTCGTGTGGGAGGTGCCACGCCCCATTATGGTTAACTACCAGTTTTATGGGTGAGAATGGTGTTGTTATCCTATAGCTCTGTACCAATTTCCAGGTCCCTTTTAGAGATATTCACCTTGGAGAAAAAAGTTTGTATGGGAGATGCCACGATACAACTCCCCCCCCTCCCATTCGCATTTTTTACCATGAAAAGCTTTGAAATAAAGAATTTTTCATTTGCAGCACTCTCTGGCAACGATAAATAAACAAAAAATAGCAAGGACCACAACCAAAATTACGATATGACTCTACATCACCGAAAAATAAACATACATAATTACGATATGACCGAATGGAAACATCGCGCTAGGTGGAAAATAAACAAAAAGAGATATAACAAGTAAGGAAGTCTAAGTTTCGGTAAGGGTGAACCGAACATTAAATACCCAGCGGTAATTTTCAGAACGGGATAACAATGCTATAGGCCCTAGGAGGATTTACCTAAATTTTCTACTATCTTAGCTATTTACAATACCGAATTATTTCAATTTATGTGATTTTCGAAATTTTTCATATCGAAAGTGGGCGTGGTCGGGAAGCTATTTTTCGGGGCCACGCCCACTTTAGAAAATTTGTCAAAAAATCATTATATAATGACCAGGGGGATTCACCTATAAAATTATATCATATTACCCATTTCCTTTACCGAATTATGTCAATTTAGGTGATTTTCGATATCGAAAGTGGGCGTAGTTGGAGGGCGATTTTATCCAATTTCATCAGGTATACTCCCAACGATACTAGTATGCTTTGTGCCAAATTCCATCGCTCTATCGTAATTAGTTTAAAAGTTACGACCAGTGAAGTTTTCAAAAATGCCTCCTTTAAAAGTGGGCGGTACCACGCCCCCCAAAGGAAGTATATAATTTGTTTCAGCCGTTTTCGAGTTTAGCGTGACGACTGAACAGCGTTTCATTTATATATATATATATATATATATATATTCCAGGTCTACAACTTGGTCTCAGATAATTTTTGGAAAAAAAAACTTACCGTTTTCGAGATAAGTCCAAAAAACCTAAAATTTTGACCTTTGACCCCCAATAAATTTTTTAGCACATATGGGATCTATGTATGGGGATTCGATTTTTCATACCACCGGCGAGCCTAAGCTCACCACCACAAGCAGCCAGGATTATTGTTATTTAACCACTATTTTTATGTCTATTTTGATCGGACTATGAATGTATAAATAATCATCTCTACATATAATAAAATTGTAACAGGTCGATGTCTGTACATAGCAGATATCAACAAAAATTGATTGGGTGAAGCATTATTAAGCAAGTAGAATCCAAATCAACCATTTTAAAAATTTTTTGTGTGTCTGTCTGTCCGTATGTTTGCGGTCGTATCACTCTGAAAGTAATGAATGGAATTGAATGAAACTTTTTTCGTTGGATTGCTCGACGGTCAACTTAAAATTTAAGATATTACTTTTTTCGATATCTCAACCAGTTTTGGAGTTATCGCCCAATATGTGGACCATGTGAGAAAATGCCAATGAGCGCTATAATATGCGATGTTATTCATTGAAATATCTGAAATGGTTTGGGAGATATCTTGAAATTTCGATAGCTCGACCGGTTTGGGAGGTATCGACGAATATTTCCACAACAATGTGTTAGTACATTATGGGTATGAAACAAAAGGTGTTTCTGAATGCTCTCATTTGATTAATTTCAATACCTACGCATACGAAGTCGCGGACACCAGGTAGTTATACATATATTCATTGATGCTAAGAAATACTTTTCGTCGTCTTATATAAATCAGTATGAAATAACCCACAACTCAGTTACAAAATTCATACCAGGATAACATTTCCAGACAAACTACAAAAAAAAAACACTTAACAGAAATCTTTTTTAACCCACTAACAACTACTCACTGATATAGTCAGCAGTTGCTTACCGATCACCGACAAAAAGTAGCTACTGCTACTAATAGGAGCAATAAACATTCCAAAGTGTCCTCCCACTTCACTTAGTTACAAGCAACTCCAAACGCATCGACAAAGTGAAAAAAGAAAAACGTGTCTAAGCTTGAGCGGCATATGTTGTAGCATGTGGCATTTTAGGCTCACATGCCACACACACTTTCAACAATTGCTTTTCATTCTTCAAAGTTAGTTGCAAGTGCCTGAAAATCCATTTACTGCAAATCACAGACAATATCGGCTTGCCACAAGAGTTGCTACTGTCTTTGCTTCTTCCTTTACACATTACCGTTACAGCTGCCACTTCGTACCATATTGTGTTAGCTAGACATTGGAGGATGATGCCAATCGTCGACAGGAACATTTAAAGTTGTTGACCTTAAAAGTAAGGTGAGCTTAACGTGTAACTCTAGTCAGCTGAGTGCTTAGTCTAGTGCTACTGTTGAAATTTAGAAGTTTCTAGATTGATGTTGTTGTTTTAAGTTACTTTCATGAGTGGTTGTTGGTGGTTGCTGCCGTTTTCACTTTACCTGTAATGTTACAGTTATTGAGTTATATAACTCCTCTCGCTTGCCAGAGGCATGAATGAGACAATTTTCCAGATTTTATTTCAGGTTATTAACCTCTCGTTTCTCTACAATTCACGAAAATCCTGGGTTTCTAAAGTAGATACAAGGAACTCCCGGAAATTTGCAATGTCATTTTCGTGAATGTGTAGTTCAGTCTCTGAAAATTGTGCCTGAAAAACGAATGTGCTACATATTCATGTTTCTGGCGCAACAAAAATGTTTAAAACAGAATTTTGATTTTTTTTAAATTTTCGGTTTGTCAGAAACATGAATGTGTAGCAAAATTGTTACGTATACGCCATGGCGTCTCTGGCTGAGTACAACACATTCATGTTTCCGACGAAACGAAAATTTTAAAAAATTTCAAAATTCCAAATAAACCGTTTCTATTTTAAATAGGTTCAAATCAAGAAACTATTAGTTTTAAACTATATATAAACTTTACTAAAATTTAATATTGTCAAAAAATGTGTACTATGTATCTATTTTCGGAACTGCTGCAAAAAATCCATAAAAAAAAAATCTAACTAAAATATATTTTTTTACAAAACGACCTACCTTAATTTCCATCACAATTATAACAAGTACTTCAATAATTTGAGAAACGTAAACGCACATACACCCATACGAACAATCCAATTACTGAATGGTAATTTCTTATCTTTTATGCAAAACACCTGCATTTTCAAGTCGCTTCGGCTCATATTTAATTTCTGAATTTTTTTCTAAACTCTAGCTAAAGCACTCAAGTACAATGCTAAGCAAAGCGTAGCACAATCCCCTATCAGCACATGTCCTGCTGTTTCCATTCGAATGAATATGAACTTTCAATTGATATCTGCTGGTGACTTTAAAGTTATGCCAGTATAAAATTTAATGTTAGGAGTTAGAATTCAGTGCTGCCAGATCTGAATTTTTATCTTACTAAAATCATCGTAGGACTACATTTTGTATTTTTTCTTCAATTAAAGAGCCTTAGATTAGAGTATACTAGGTAAGATATAAAACCTTATAACTTTCAAAGACTATTCCTGAATCTGTAAAAGTTCGCACAAGGTTGCCACCTATTTCCGTGCGGGTAAAAAATTTGGAAACCATTTGATCACGAGCTATGCTCGGTGAATTTTCTCAATCCGAGAAGGCTGCTTCAGAATAAACGTACCCAGCAGGCGGCACTTCCATATACACCGACAGCTCGAAGTTAGACGGCAGAGTTGGGGGAGTGCTTTATTCAAAGGATCTAGACCTTGAGCTCTCCTTCAGACTACCTGATCATTGCAGCGTCTTCCAGGCTGAAGACACAGCAATCATGGACGCCGCGGCTTGGATAGGTAAACGCACTATCGGATAGGATGTGGTTAACTTCAGTGACAGCCAAGCGGCCATCAAATCCATTGGATCTTACTCGTTCAACTCAGAACCGACGCTCAGCTGTAGTCGATCTTTTCAAAAGATGGCCCAACAGAACCGCGGGAGCGGGAACAGGGACATTGAAGGAAATGGTAGGGCAGACGAACTTGCGAGGCAGGGCACGACCAAGCAGGTTCTTCAGGATAAGGAAGGCTCATCTGCAACTGCCCGGCTTAAGAAAGCGCTTTTTGGGAGTTCCCTTCCTGAATAGTCCATGCTAGGTCGCGGAGCTGTATATAAAAGACTTGATGGCCTTCATCTAGTCATCTAATTAGTTCGAATAGGGGTAACGGTGTCGGCCTAGGAGTGTCAGTCGCAGCATTCTGCTATGTGGAGAATCCCGAAACCAAGAAATTTTCCATATGGGCGATTATCGGGACTGACTTTCCTAGTTTTGCTGGTAACTGCCGCTTGAACCTAACCTATGCTCGGTCAACTAATAACCTAGGTGTACTATAAAGGGAACTTCATTCAATTGAACTGCCTAAAAATGTACATACATATGTAACCACCATGTACGCCTTTTGTTCACATTAAATAAGCTTCATATAAGCAGTACATTTTTCTGCTGACACCATACATAAAACCTTTAGCGCATGGTTGACTTTTCTCACGGATTTAGTCTTATCTCGTCACCCATTCACTGATTTGCTCGCTTGCTTCTTAGCTGGAAGGCAAGCAGTCAGTCGTTAGGTTATTCTTGTGGTCAATTGCGCTGGCGGGCATAATCTATATCCACAAGTGTGCAATTGATAAAATGTATTTAAAAATTGTGCATGCCCATAGACATGCAGCAGCCATAAAA
This sequence comes from Campiglossa producta, assembly GCA_964058755.1. Taxonomy (NCBI): domain Eukaryota; kingdom Metazoa; phylum Arthropoda; class Insecta; order Diptera; family Tephritidae; genus Campiglossa; species Campiglossa producta. Next base: position 17,939,940 of record CAXKVI010000002.1, on the reverse strand, counting down.
ATCAAGCTAAGACAACAAACAATAACATTAATTTAAATAAATTCCATTAAAATAAACCAATATTCAATAATTTGCAAACATATTATATCTAATAAAATAAGTGCTCAATGACTTGTATGGTTTGTTAACATACATTAAAAAATATAAGATAAATATAACATAAAATAACAACAAAGCAATAATTGCAATAATGATTTAGATAAAAATAACACACAAAGTGAAATACATACAAAGGTGTAGTAATGGACTTGAAGTTTTTATTTTCAATATTTAAAAATTTTATAGCTTTAACTAAAAAAACGATTCGACAAGAACGTAAAAAATATGTACAACATTGTGCTGATTAACGACTAAAGCTGGCTACTCACCTCTCAAGAAATGTCAAACTCCATTTAAAAAAAAAAAAAATGCTCAAGAAATAGTCAAGAAATGTTTTCCGCGCCAAATTTTCTTGAGCCAATACTCAGTTCATAAGAAAATATACTACTATTTTTGATGGTTGGCAATACCGGTTTACCTAAAGAAATAAATAAGTGCATATATATTTCTTGAGGTAATCTGGCAGATTCACAGCAAAAGGGTTGCCACCTCATCTTCTTCATTTTTTTTAATATTGAGTAAGATATTCCAATATGTGTATCAAATGAAAGCTATTTTTGACGACATACTAACTAAAATATTTTCAATTAGAGCTTCCACCTAAGGTTTCCGCCTTATCGCAGTATATCGTATATCTGGTACTATCTTGACGGTTTTCGATGAAATTTGGCATAGAGGTAGTATGCAATTTCTAAGACACTTGGCTGTTGCCACTTGCGCCGGCTTACAGGGTTGCCAGCTATCTCATTTTTTTTAATTATGGAGCAAGATATGCCAATATGGGTACCAAAAGAAAATTATTTTCTGCGACATACCAACTAAAATATTTTTTAGTAGGCTCAACGCCCAGGGTTACCATTTTACCATGTTGTATTTGTATATTATGGGGTCATTTTGGGATCATATTGAATTATTTTAGGATCATTTAGGGATAATTTTGACATCATTTTGGGCTCAATTTTGGATGATTTTGGGGTAATATTCGGTTCATTTTGGAATTATTTAACGGTCTTTTTGGGGTCATTTTGGCATCAACTTTTTTTCATTTTGGCATCATCTTGTTGTCATTTTGGGATAGTTTTGGGGCCAGTTTTAGGGTCATTTAGGGATTAGGGATTATTTAGGGTAATTTTGGAATCTTTTTTGGTGTGATTTTGAAATAATTTTGGGGTCATTTTGGGATAATTTTGGGGTCATTTTAGACCACATCGACCGATTTCGATGAAATTTGACATTGAGAAGGTATGCTTGATTCTAAGACTGTCCACTTGGGTATTGCCACTTGGAGACCATAAAACTGGATCGCATCACTACTAAGTCACAGTCAATAAGCTTATTAATTTTTTCGTATTAGAGAGAAATTTTGAGCAAATGAAAAATAGAAAAAGAGATGCACAAAAATCCGAAATACCCCAAAGAGAACAAAAATAGTTCACAACACAATACAGACGCTGAGAGGCAATACATGGCGCTCTTCTCTTTTGAATGTGTGAGTTATTAGAGAGTTAACATATGTGGGAGCACGAACGAAGGTTAATAGTCTCACTTCTCTTATATGCACTTTTCTTATTTTATTAGGATTTTGGTTCATATCTCAAAAAAAAAATCCCTTTCCCAAACCCCTTTGTATACAACATCCTCCGCATTTGTAATACGAACATTTTAAAATAAAAATTATCAAAATCGGTTAGGTATTTACTTAGTTAGAGGGTTACGAGCAAAAATCTAATAGATGGTAGGAACACCTTGCAGTGGTCTCAATATTTGGATCTTGGAACAATTCAAGATCAAGCTACGATCGAACTAGCTACTTTCACGTTAGCTCTACTTCTGAGCTTGCAACTTCTTTTAATAACAATTTGCTTCCCTGCAGTGCCAATACTCGCCAAATTGCCTTTCGTTGGCTACCTTTTTTGAGCTACCACTAAATTGAAACGCGTTTTCGCCAGTCAATAAAAGTACTCTTAGCTTTTTATACAATTTACAACGTTAATATTGTTTATTTTCTCTATGCTGCCAAGCTTTTTTGTTGTTTGCTACTTTGCGTGCCTGTCATTGTATGAATTTGTATGGTGTAACTGGAAGCTTTAAAATACTAATTAGACGTCATGGTGCCGTCGCCTTCTTCGAACGTTCGAAAATACATATTTAGACATTTTTTGTGTGCCTCTTGGGTTACCGTGACACCACCAAAACATTGATACTGGCATACGTATGAGGAGACTGCAGTAGGTTGTAAGCATCCGTAGCACATTTGTGCTACAAAAAAAAGGCACGCGTGAGCTCATGTAGTTGCCAATTTACTAGTGCGCTTATGACCAGAGGCCCAACTCTTTTGTCAGCCAGTTGCAAAATAGCCCTACTTGATAGAAACTACTTGTTAACTACAAAGGATTTTATATTTTATCAACTTATTAGCGACCTCCCGTTCTAAATGGGGATGGCGATGGGAACACCTTCTGGACTGGTAGATCTTCCAAAAATGACATACTATGACCTGTATACTGACTTGGAGGGTATTATCTAAAGCTCATGCAGAGTACACTTCTACTTTTAATTAATATAATGTCTACAATATTTCGAGTCTCGTTTTTCTTTTTGAAACTTGGCTACAAACGATTGTGGCTAATGTTCGACTATTTAAAACCCCAACGTCTGCAAACTTGTCGCTTTTACTGCAATTATGTGTAACTTTGTGTATATACATTTAATACTTGCAACAGCTACTTATTTTCGCAGCCACTATCTCTACACATTCGCTGTTAAAAGGGGGCATTATGTCAAGGATTTTGTTCGATATATTGTTTTTTTTTTATAAAACTACATACAACCCTAAAGAAAAGCATGTACAGACACATTGTGTTGTGTTTGGTAATAGAGATTTAAGATAAATTATATTAGTAGGGTTTAAATAACCACTTAAATATTCACGTACGCATACGTACATGCAAAATATCGGGACGTTTTAGATGTTTACAAAAAAAATTTGCTCACGCGGTAGGCTTTTTTGACTTAAAATTTTAAAGTGCTTGTACGAAAAACAAGGGCTCTATAACCCTTCCAAAAACTATAATAACTATAAAATTTTCGTTTACAGGGTTGCCACCTATCTCTTTTTTTAATATTGACTAAGTAATGCCAATATGGGTAGCAAATGAAAGATATTTTCGGCGACAAATAAAAGGAGTTGCCTATATGCCGCTATGTCTGATTTTGGTTTCCCAGCAAAACTTATACGGCTGTGCAAAATGACGATGAACAACACCACCAGCTCGGTCAGAATTGGGAAGGACCTCTCCCAGCCGTTCGAAATTAAGCGAGGTTTCAGGCAGAACGGCCCGCTATCGTGCGATTTTTTTAATTTGATGTTGGAGAAAATAATTCAAGCTGCAGAACTTAATCGCGCTGGAACAATAATATATTACAAGAGCGTACAACTGTTGGCGTATGCCGACGACATCAACATCATTGGCCTCAAAAACCGCGCCGTAGCTTCGGCGTACTCCAAATTAGAAAAAGAAGTGGAAAAATGGGTTTGGTGGTGAATCGTGGTGATGGTAAATCGAAGTACCTGCTGGCATCATGCAAAGAGTCAGCGCATTCGCGTCTTGGGCAACCACGCCACTGTTGACAGCAATAATTTCGAGATAGTAAGAGACTTTTTATACCTGAGAAGCAGCATTAGTACCAACAAAATGTAAGCCTGGAAATCCATCGAAGAATAACTCTTGCAAACAAATGCTACTTTGGGCTGAGTAGGCAATTGAGAAGTAAAGTCCTCTCTCGACGAACAAAAACAACACACTATAAGTCACTCATCGTACCCGTCCTGCTATATGATGCAGAAGCATGGACACCCACAGCTTCTGACGAGGCGGCTTTGGGAGCATTCGAGAGAAAAAGTCTTCGAAAGATTTATTGCCGACGGCGAGTACCGAAGAGGATATAATGATGAGCTGTATGAACTATAGGCAGACGTCGACATAGTTCAGCGAATTAAAACCCAGCGGCTTCGCTGGCTAAGTCACGTGGCGCGAATGAACGAAGACGCTCCGGCCGGTATTCTTATCGGCACCAACCGGTAGAAGTAGAGGAAGAGGGAGGCCACCTCTCCGATGGCAGGACCAAGTGAAGGCAGATCTGAGAACACGCGGTGTCTGCAATTTGCTCTTTGTTGAGCCAACTGGCGAAACATGGGAGACGGCCAAAATCGCCAAGGTGGTTAAAGGCTACTTTAAGTAGGTAAGTAACATTACCGCCTAGGGTTACCATTTTAACGAATTGTATATGTATATTTTGGGATCATTTTTGAATCTTCTTTGCATTATTTAAGGTTCATTTTTGGATCATTTAGGGGTAATTTCGGGATAATTTTGGGTTAAATTTTAGATCATTTTGGTATCATTTTGGGATTATTGAAGGGTCTTTTTGGGGTCATTTTGGAATTATTTTTGGTCCTTTTGGGATCATTTTGGGATAATTTCGAGGTCATTTTGTGGTCAGTTTAGGGTTATTTTAGGATCATTTTGTGATAATTTTGGGGTCATTTATGGGATCATTTTGGGGTCATTTTTTGATAAATTTAGCATCATTTTGGCATAATTTGGGGTAATTTTGAGATTATTTTGGGATCACTTTCTTATTATGCTTTATTCAAAGACTGTCCACTTGGGTGTTGCCACTTGGAGCGGCTTGCAGGGTTGCCACCTATCTAATATTTTTTAAATATTAAGCAGGATAGTCAATATGGGTATCAAATCAAAGGTACTTTCAACTGCATACTAACCATGATGTCTTAAAGTAATGAGTTGACACCTAGGGTTGGATTTGTCACTTGAGGCGGCTTCTAAGTTGCCACCTATTTGATATTCTTTTAGAAATCTTTTGGAAAAAATGAAGGTAGGTAAGACTATTGGACAAAATGGAAAACACCGAGCATGCTCGGTCATCCACGTACTATATGTTTAAAACATTTCGATCATTAGAAGATCTCTATGGTAATTGGAGTATGGGCTTATAAATATACTTGTAAGACGTCGACTAAAATGCACTGATCAAACGTCAAAGACCTAAAACTGAAACTTGTCGAATAAATTTCGACAAAAGAATACCTACATACGAATATAGTTAACGCTGCTGAAACCGTCGAGAAGCGTGGCTTCATACAACGATGCAACACAATCTGAGCAGAGGTAAAAGAGATTACATATGTGATTTAAGATAAAGATAAAACAGATTTATTCCGAAATTAATTTACAATATTTTGATTGTCTAATCGGTCATCATTTCCTGCTTTTAAATCCATTTGTTTATTTTTTAATTCAATAAAAACCTTTAAAAGAACACAATTTTCATACTCAGAAAACATCAAAAAAAAAGCTTCATTCAATAGGCGTAACTGTGCGATGAGTTGAATACATTTACAATTGTCTGGTGTAGATAATCTGTGATTTAAAAACTCCCACAGGTCAGGCGAGCACATCAATTATGTTGGCGCTATGGCTGCGAAAGTACGTACATATGTACAAACATGGCCAAAGAACCAGCCACTAGCGTCAACAGACGGCAAATTCTAGATGCCGAAGTTCGCGAACACAACCAACCAAATCGTTCAACAAACAAAAACTTAAAAGTCTATATTAGAGGCTAAAAGTATTGAGCTCATAAACATGTGGGCATATGGCACTTGACTTTTCGACTGGGCCAATCACGCACATAAACAAACACACACACACACATATATTTACATAGCTGAAGAAACCTACGAGCACGAGCAAGTGACCTCTCAATTTATCGTGTACCCTTTTAAAGATGCGCCACGGCAATCATAAGCAATTGTGGCACAAAAAAGTGTAGGTTGCAACCAAAATGTAAATACTACAGAAAATATTCATTGGTAATAATGCAATGCAACAGGAAAGAACAGCAAAAAAAAAAACGATTGAAAATAAACGCTTTGGCACTCTTCATTGCATACATACCTCCATATTGCAGACGAGGCCATATGACTGTCTTTTGTGTGTAAAAAATAAACCGGCCCTCTACAATGCATTGGTACGTCCCCCAAATGTTCATTGCGCATGCGCCTGCGCACATTCATGCGTTGATTGTTTTATTATGATGATGTTAAATTATTATAATCCAGCAGGCAAATACAACAAACACACGTACTCACGTCCATCTTAAGGCAATTGCAATTGTCGTCAATGGCAAAAAGGCAACTCTACATATGGATGTGCCAGCAAACATTTGTATGTCCATAGGTATGTCATGCCGTGAAGCCAGAAAGCGGCGTTTCGCCTTTTGCCAACTTACAAATCTGCAAAAGGATGCCACAATTCGTAGAGATTTTTGAGATGCTCAATGGACGTTGATACTACGTTGGTAAAACAAACAAACGTAAAATATAATTTAATGATTACGATCGACATCGGGCGCACAAACGTACACAATCGCGCACACGCGTTTATAAGCGTTTGAGTACCAATGTGTAGCGAATGAATAGTTTCTTGCACTGTGGGTGGTAATGTGAAAATTTGTATTAAAAAATTGATATTTGTATGTTTAAGAAACAAAGAAACATGAAATGCGTAAATAAAAAAAAATTGTTTGCCAATCCTTTTCTCCAACATTCGACTCGTACATATCGCTTTTGATTCATTTCTATTTAATAGCTTTTTTTTGTTATTTTTTATTTTTGAAGTTAACTTCTTAGGCGAGGATATGAAGTTTTGACTGAGAGTAAAATTTCATAAAATGGATGGTGATGCAACGGAAATTTTGCAACGGAAATAGAAATTGTAGCCGACTTCCAGGCGTAGGAGATTTTCACCACGATGTTTAGCTGTGCAAATCAAATAGGAGGTGAAATTGTAGGATCTAGCTAACATTGCACAAATTGGAATAGTTAGGCAGAGCAGAATTCATGGGTGTTGCCACTTAGGGCGGTTTACAAGGTTGCCACCTATCGCAATAATTTTAAAAAATAAAGCTAGATATGCCAATATGGGTATAAAATGAAAGGTATTTTCGACCGTATTCCAAGAAAGGTTAATTTCAAGCAGGGTTGCCACCTAACCGCAATTTATTTATTTTTGCGTATACCTCGGAAACTGCTTGACCGCTTTAGATAAAATTTGGCATATAGACAATTTAATTCATTCTAATATTATTCCATATAAGATAATATCAAGCAGTTTCGCCACTTAAGGTTGCCACCTAAACGCAATTTATTTATATTTTCGTAACTTTCGGGAACTGCTTGACCGATTTGGATAAAATTTGGTATATAGACAATTTGATTCATTCTTAGATTATATACATGGGTATTACCACTTAAGGCGGTTTACAGGTTTGCCACCTATACCCATTTTTTTTTAATATAGAGCTAAATATGCCAATACGGGTATCAAATGAAAGGTATTTTCGGCCGTATTCCAAATGTGACAATTTCACGCAGGTTTGCCACTTAGGGTTTACAACCCTCTTTACAACTCTCCTTCCTTTTTTTCGTCGCCTTCACACTATCTCCCTCCCTTTTTCTATTCCTGCCCCTCTTTCTCTCTACCACCCCTCTCTTCCTCTTTATCCCATTGGTCCCTGTTAATTTAGGCATAATTCTACCAACGTTCCGAATTTGAAGGAAAACGCACCATGTATAAGATATTTTCGAATTGATCGGTTCCCTGGTTCACTTCCCGGAAGTAAGAAATTGTGAATCTCAACCATTCTCGAATACAACTTATTCATATTTCTTTATTTCTGAATTTAAGAAGTTAACTTCTTTCACGTGTACTGGCTACACGAGGTTTTTTTATCTCTTTTTTTTCTTTTTTTTTCTTTTAATTGATATGAGTTGGCTCGTGTAGCCAGTACACGTGAAAGAAGTTAACTTCTTAAATTCAGTAATACTTTATTATGTTTTAAATATTTAATTTAACTTTTTTTTTTCTTTGAAACTTTGGTGGACTTTTGACCGTTTGTGAATAATTTTTCTTTAAATTATTCTATGTTTTTTATTATTAGTGAACAAGATGGAAAAGTAACAACAATTACAAGCTACCATGATTACGTAATTTTGGCCTTGCTCAAGGGCACTTATCAAATGGCTTTGTGTTTAGAAATTTTTCATCACCTTTTGTTGGTCATCGAACCAAGAACCAAGGGGATTAGGAATTTCTAAGCCCGCAGTGTGTACCTCTTACACCAAGCTGCGTTGAGATTATTGCTAGCTTATATCCATCATGTTCACTTAGTATGTATTCATTTTATGTTGTTTGTTTGTTTTTATACTACCTTATCGACAACTAGAGCGACATCAATCGATCGCCATTTATACTAGCAGTGTCAAGGATTTTAGTGCACCCCGTGATCATTTTACTGAAAGCTGCAGCTTATTTTCACAGGGTGGCTTTTTTCGCTGTGTCCTGCGATTAATATGTATGTATGTTATGAGTTTGTGGTCATTAATTTGAGAATCTTTGAAACTTTGGTGGACTTTTGACCGTTTGTGAATAATTTTTCTTTAAATTATTCTATGTTTTTTATTATTAGTGAACAAGATGGAAAAGTAACAACAATTACAAGCTACCATGATTACGTAATTTCGGCCTTGCTCAAGGGCACTTATCAAATGGCTTTGTGTTTAGAAATTTTTCATCACCTTTTGTTGGTCATCGAACCAAGAACCAAGGGGATTAGGAATTTCTAAGCCCGCAGTGTGTACCTCTTACACCAAGCTGCGTTGAGATTATTGCTAGCTTATATCCATCATATTTTTTTCTTTTTATTATTTTTAAGCTATTGCATAGATTTTATCGCAGGCCTGGCACCAAATCAAAAAAATTAGTGACGGATATTTTTCAAAAAAGGTTCGAAAAGATTCGAAAAGGTTCGAAAAGGTTCGAAAAGGTTCGAAAAGATTCGAAAATTTTATATCTCTATATAAAGTTAAGATCCGGGTCAAAGTCAAAGTCACATCTGGGTCCGGGTCAGGGTCCGGATCCAGGTCCGGGTCGGGGTCCGGATCCGTTCCGGGTCAAAATTAAAGCCAGATTCGGGTCCGGGTCGGGGTCCGGATCCGGATCAAATGTTCATGAGTCAACGTCACATCATCAATATTCATATGAACTCAAACGTTCACGAGTCAACGTCACATCATCAATATTTATATGAACTCAAATGTTCATGAGTCAACGTCACATCTTCAATATTCATATGAACTCAAATGTTCATGAGTCAACGTCACATCATCAATATTCATATGAACTCAAGTGTTCATGAGTCAACGTCACATCAGCAATATTTATATGAACTCAAACGTTGACGAGTCAACGTCACATCATCAATATTCATATGAACTCAAACGTTCACGAGTCAACGTCACATCATCAATATTTATATGAACTCAAATGTTCATGAGTCAACGTCACATCTTCAATATTCATATGAACTCAAATGTTCATGAGTCAACGTCACATCTTCAATATTCATATGAACTCAAATGTTCATGAGTCAACGTCACACCATCAATATTTATATGAACTCAAATGTTCATGAGTCAACGTCACATCTTCAATATTCATATGAACTCAAATGTTCATGAGTCAACGTCACATCATCAATATTCACATGAACTAAAATGTTCATGAGTCAACGTCACATCTTCAATATTCATATGAACTCAAATGTTCATGAGTCAACGTCACATCTTCAATATTCATATGAACTCAAATGTTCATGAGTCAACGTCACACCATCAATATTTATATGAACTCAAATGTTCATGAGTCAACGTCACATCTTCAATATTCATATGAACTCAAATGTTCATGAGTCAACGTCACATCATCAATATTCATATGAACTCAAGTGTTCATGAGTCAACGTCACATCATCAATATTCATATGAACTCAAACGTTCACGAGTCAACGTCACATCATCAATATTTATATGAACTCAAATGTTCATGAGTCAACGTCACATCTTCAATATTCATATGAACTCAAATGTTCATGAGTCAACGTCACATCTTCAATATTCATATGAACTCAAATGTTCATGAGTCAACGTCACATCATCAATATTCATATGAACTCAAGTGTTCATGAGTCAACGTCACATCATCAATATTCATATGAACTCAAACGTTCACGAGTCAACGTCACATCATCAATATTTATATGAACTCAAATGGTCATGAGTCAACGTCACATCTTCAATATTCATATGAACTCAAATGTTCATGAGTCAACGTCACATCATCAATATTCACATGAACTAAAATGTTCATGAGTCAACGTCACATCTTCAATATTCATATGAACTCAAATGTTCATGAGTCAACGTCACGTCTTCAATATTCATATGAACTCAAATGTTCATGAGTCAACGTCACATCTTCAATATTCATATGAACTCAAATGTTCATGAGTCAACGTCACATCATCAATATTTATATGAACTCAAACGTTCATGAAAAATTGTATATCACGACCAAAAACAATAATGCCGCATTTAAGTTTTATCATAACCGAAAGCAAGCTGCATCGACTGCATCTTTGTTGCAAGAATTTAAAAGATTGTCTTTAAATAATGTTCAGACGATAGCTCAAAGCGTCTTAGATTTCATTAGTAATAGAAATGGCATTTCAATAATGACTTTCAATTGCCAAAGTCTAAATAGTCACAAATACGATTTACAAGATTCAGTTACCAGACAAACAAATGTCTTACTTCTTACCGAAACTTGCATGACGCGTGATAATCCGATTGAAATACCTAATTTCAAATGTATTGTTCAATTCAAATGAGATACTGCTCCTAAGGGTGGTGTAGCTATTTACCAAAATAACAATAATGTTACAAATATTATGTCTCTGAATATTGAAATAAATAATGGACACGTTAGCGATGTTAATGATATGTACTCATTTGTTGGAGATATTTCTGCGTGCTTATGCAAACTTAGTAATGGTTTACACATTGTCATGGTAGCAATCTACATTTCGCCGAATCCAAAATTGGAAGAGGTAGAGCATTTTATTCATCGCACTTTACTGGAGTACTCGGTAGAAGGGGCAAAAACACTTGGTACAAATGGTGATAAATTTCCACTTATCTTGGCCGGCGATTTCAAGATCAACTTCGCTGATAAAAAATCAGAGCGGCTGACAAGTTTTCTTTTTGAAAAATTCAATTTGAAAATAAATAATGATCCAAAAGAATCCACAACAAAATATGGACCCCCATTGACGCGGTATTTTCAAGATACTTAGAGGATATCAAGTCTCAAACGTATGTTTCCTATTTCAGTTACCATAAAGCTATAATTTCAATTATAAATAATTAATTATAAATAATTAACTAATTAAAAGCTCAAATTACTAACATGAAGTAACTTACTTTTATTTAAATGTGGTTTAAAATCAGGTATGTATAAAATGGGTACTCTGCTAGTATTCAATAAAGCTGGGTATTGTCTTCGTGAAAAATGTTGCAAGTGGCCTAGAAAACATTTGAATTCGCAATCTTAATGACTAGAATAAAAAATATGTTACTATCATCGTTTCCCATCTTATTCAGTCCTCTTCACGTCTTGAACTTGATTTATCATGGCGTAATTGCCTTTGCAACTTTTTTTGCCGTGAAATGTTGGTAACGCCTATAATTCCAAATCCTTTGATTTTACGGCTTGAAAAACTACTCTACACGGTAGTAAACTATGTTACAAACCTTTGTTATACTTCATTTATCAAAAAAGTGTTTTAAAATGGTGTTTAAGCTACTTGCAACATTTTTCACGCATGAAGACAATACCAAGCTTAAAAGTAAAAATTTGTTTTCTTGTCGGTCACCACGCTTACAAAGTGTAACATCAATTAATATCAAAGACAAAACTTGAACTAATATCAAAGAAAAACAAAATGTTGCATAAATATTTTAATCGCATAAGTTGATAATATGCAATAGCTTTACCGCGGCAGTCCACGAGTGCCACACGTCCTTTTTTTTTGTTACTAAAGAAAATGTCAGTGGAATAGATACAGCATTAAGTTATCAAGGAATAATAGTGAAAAAATACAGATAATGATGAAGCTGGAGAAAATAATAGGGTAGCAAACAGATAGAAATCGGGGAAGAGAAACAGCGGATTTATTTGGAGTTACGATATGGAAACGAGACTTCAGACATTTACAAAAACTTGTAAATATGTAAATTATATAAAACAGCTAAGTTATTCATCCCACTGTACATTAGTTGTTTGCTTTAGCGCTTCGTATCATCGTCTGACTGGCATCGCGCG
>CAXKVI010000002.1:17885036-17925036 GCA_964058755.1 Campiglossa producta | reverse complement strand
TTAATCAGCTAATAAATTAACAACATAACAAGGTACAAAAAGGTAGTCAATATTTATGATCGCCACAATGATTCATTAGTTTTATTAACATTTTTTACTATTCAAACAACAATACCTACTGCTTCGCCAGTTGGACACAAAGTACTCAACCAAACGATTAAATCTGCCCACACTATTCGCAATAATTTTCAACAAAAAGAAATAATAAAATGGTTTTGTAAAATTTGTAAAATAAAAAGGTAATAACTATTTTTCAAGGCTACCTTTATATAAATGGACCAAAGAACAGCGACAATTGGGTTGATTGATGCTAAAATATATCATGATACACATTTTTCTTTACAAAAAACTTTTACTGCTGCTCAAAAGCTCTTGGCTCTCCACCAAGTTCATGCTTTTAAGAATTGCGAATATCCAAATATAAAAATAAACTTCTGAGCGCGACACAGAGCAAGTTGAATGATCAGTAGTAAAGAAAGTCTTTCGGAACTTGATGTAGCTAAGCTAAGTCAGTGAGCATACCTAGCCCACCCTTTTTCGTATCAGCGTCTATCATACTGAAAGTTTTCTTGAAAACTTGTTCATTCAAACGGAATTTGAAGCTAGGACAAGCCCTGTCAGCTAGTGGTACAATTGTCCAAAGCTCAGAGAACCGAACTCACACAGATTACTAAGCTCTTTGCTTGGTCTCTCGCACTATGAAATTGGTTGTCGAGGCAACAACATACGCTGTTATATCGGTGTTTGCGACGGAGCAAAACCAGATAACATTATTTCATTGGTGCGTTGACTCCCTCTCACTAATACAACCTCAATTACAGTTTTGGCGGGCCAAGCTCGGAAGAGCTTCGCAGCGAAACAATGGTTCTTCCAAGTTTGGTAAAGTGGTCTACTTCATAACCTTGAAATTAATTTTACTGAATATTGCAATGTGATATAATAAAAAGGAGGAGGTGGAAAAAGAGGAGAAAGAGAACTACAAAAACCATGAGGTAGAAGTAGTAGAGAAAAACCAATAGAGTGGGAATAGAAATCATGTATTAAAAAGGTAGAGTAAGGAGTCAGTTGAAAAGACAAAGGAAGAGGGAGAAAAGAATTAATGGGAGAACAAAAAGAAAAGGAGGAGAAAAAATAATATGTGGAACACGAAGTGGTAGAAGGATTTTTTTAAGAGAGGCTTGAGGATGAGAGAGAATGCATGTCTTCAAATGAATACAAGTATATTTTCCTGGCGGAACACAAAACATAGGCGGTACTCGTATCAAGCAAGGAAGAAGGTAGAGCAAGTCACGATACGAATCGGCATCCATGACTTCGACACTCCGCCTGCAGTCAAGTACCTGGGGATTATGGTAGACAGGAGGCTATCGTTCAAAATGCTTTTAGAGTATGCAAATTATAAGGCATTTAGAACAGTGGCATCGTTAGCGAGGATAATGCTTAATGCACGAGAGCCAAAGCAAGAGCGCCGCCAGCTACATGCAGGAGTCGTAAAGAGCCAACTACTCTACGGGGCACCAGTTTGGCATCACGCCACGGAGTGTCAGTCGTACTTCCACGGGGTGAGCTCGACATACCGCCTGTGCGCGCTTAGAGTCTGTAGTGCCTTTAGAACGGTCTCAGACGATGCTGCGCTGGTAATCGCAGGAATGTGCCCAATCGACATTTTGGCAGAACAAGCAGCTATGATTTGTGAGGACAGAAACACACCGACCGATGCGAAAGCGAATAGCGTGCTAATGAGGCAGCATAGAAGGAATACATCGACAAAGGACGCACCGCTGTATCCCAATTGTAAAAGTCGGGTAACGAGAGCACACGGGTGGTGGCTTTCTACTTGACCCTGTTCTTAAGGTCAAATAATATCTTCACCGATTCAAACATGAGCAAAACAACCATGAATTAGCAAAGAAGCCAGCAGAGGCTGCGGCGCAGCAGGGAGAACTAAGCTAGGAGCGAGACTGGAAGATTGTCACATGTATTGGGGACAAGGGCTCTCCAACTGTCCAAATTGCGAACCAGCTGGTAAAAATACCCAAATAAGAGATAAAACCCCATACTGAGAATACTGCCCACTGAGCACAGTTATGGACCCACGGCCAGTCTAAATGTCTTGGATCACAAACATGGGTAAGTTGTTGCAAAGCGGATTGGAATCAGGGCTTTTCTCACCGACTGGTCCTGATCAATAACGGCGAAAACTGCACACTGGTTTTGGACCCACGGCCCGTCCAACTGTCTTGGCTCACAACGAGAACCAGTTTAATATTGCGTGTTTCATTTGAGATGTGGGTGAGTAGACTTGAAGTGGATTGAAACCACAACCCTTCCAACTGCTTAGTGAGAACAGTTTTGGACCCACGGCCCATTCAACTGTCTTGGCTCAATGCGTAAGGGTTTAATTGGGTAATTGTAAGTCTTTGATAGTAATCATGCGTCAATTTCATAGAGGCGGATGGGAACCACGGGCTTTCCAACTTTCTATCCTCAAAGATGCACATCTGTTAATTGTAAGTGTTAAGTGGTGGACAAGAACGACCTTCTCAACACGACTCCTTTTTAGAACTTTTTATTTTTCGTATCAGTGTCAATAAGGTCGTCACGTTTACGAGGAACAATTTTAACAGAACTAAGATGAAAATGAAAAATTGGAAAAACATTATTTTTTTTAAAAAGATCGTTTCAGAAACTGATTTTCAATAGTTTTCTGAAATAAGTGGATATCAAATCGGCAGACGAGATAGACCTTCTACCATTCTGGTAAGGAAGATAATTAATTTTTTTGCAAAGATTATTGAAAAATTTTAACTTATGTCGTTCATTGCTCAGCTAGGCAATCTCATTGATAGCGACCAACTAAAAGCTACCACAACCCAAGTACATTACACACAACATACTAGCAAACATTCTTGCTATACCTATAAGCATAATTGTGCCCAGTGAATTGTCAACGAATAACTATTTGGCATTATCACAAATTGCAAATCTTTAATTAAACATTATTTCTCCCAATGGACCGACCTGCTGGCAAAGGGAAATAAAACAATTCAAAAAAACAAAAACCTGGTGCAATAGCTGCAATTACAATTGTCCATATCAAAGTCTAGTGCACTCATATAGAGCTATTTTGCTATATTACAATGGTGACAGCAAGAGAGCGGCACATTCATTTAACTTAAATTTATACAAAAACAACAAAAACAAAAGCAGCCAAGAAATACTTCAATCGTGATATGACTGAGAAAAAAATTTAGAGATTCATATCTTGTCAGTGCGCGTTAAGCAACAAGGACCTGCTGCGGCTGCTGCAGATGTTGGTGCTGTCACAATTATCGCTGCCGCCTGTGTAGTTATGGCCATAAAGTTTATGCTGCTTACTTCATTGTTTTTGTCTCCAACACTGACTTTAGTAAGGCGCGCATGCGCGGCAATGTAGCTGCTTTTAAATGCTGCCATTTTTGCTGTTACCATTGTAATGCAGGTCGCACTTGTTGTACAACAGCGCCAGCCACTGCTTGCTATCATTTGTTGGGGCTACCGCTGCACAACAATTGCGGGTGATTGGCGTCGCAACCAACCATTCAACAGCCAACTTTTCAAGTTACCGTAAATCGATAAAGCTTTTTTCTCTATTTTCTACGCCTGCTTTTAATTTTAGCTTGTCGGTAAGTGACGCCGATTACCTTTACTTACTCATTTGTAAAGGCGAATTGTTGGTGAGCGGGTGGTTTCCACTTGTCGCAACTTAACCATTTCTACGGACATTTGTGTCGGCCATGCGATATACTTAAATAAGGAAGTTATATGATTTATTGAGATAGCCCTAAATGTAAAGTTTCATTTGATATATTACATTTGGAGGAGGTGGGAGTGTGACTATTATCTAATATCTTTAAACGAGTTAATCTTGTATATTTGTATATTTGTATGTTCGGACTATCTCGAGAACCGCTTGACCGATTGGGATGAAATTTGGCACAAAGATAGTATGATGGATTCTAAGACTACCCACTTTAGGGTTGCCACTTGGGGCGGTTTACAGGGTTGCCACCTATCCCATTTTTTTTTAATTATGGAGCAAGATATGCCAATATGGGTATCATATGAAAGGTATTTTCGGCGAGATACCAACTAAAATATTTTCAAGTAGAGTTGCCACCTAGGGTTGCCACCTTACCACAATATATTTGTATATCCGGTACTATCTCGAGAATCGCTTGACCGAATTGGCTGAAATTTGGCATGGCGATAGTATGATCGATTTTAAGACTACCCACTTTAGGGTTGCCACTTGGGGCGGTTTACAGGGTTGCCACCTATCCCATTTTTTTTTAATTATGGAGCAAGATATGCCAATATGGGTATCATATGAAAGGTATTTTCGGCGAGATACCAACTAAAATATTTTCAAGTAGGGTTGCCACCTAGGGTTGCCACCTTACAACAATATATTTCTATATCCGGTACTATCTCGAGAACCGCTTGACCGATTTGGATGAAATTTGGTATGTAGATAGTATGATTGATTCTAAGATTATCAATTTGGGGGTTGCACGTCATCATTTGGGAGGGACTATTCAAGGACATTTAAGGGTGTTTTTGGGGTAATTTGTGAATTATTTTTGGACCAATTTGGGATCATTTTAGGGTCATTTTGGGATCATTTTTGGGTAGTTTTGGGTATCAAAGTAAAGGTATTGTCGCCGACATACCAGCTAAAATATTTTCAAGTAGGTTTGCCACCCAGGGTTACCATTTTACCGTATTGTAATTGTATTTTGTATTTTGGGATCATATTTGGATATTTTAGGATTATTTTGAGAACATCACTTTGGGATAATTTTGGGGCTTGCTTGAGATCATTTTGGGTTCAATTTCGGATTAATTTGGAGCCATTTTTGGATAATTTTTGGGTTACTTTGGGAACATTTGAGGGTCTTTTTGGGGTGGTTTTGGGATTATTTTAGGATATATTTGGGATCATTTTGGTGTATTTTCTGGATCGT
The DNA here is from genome assembly GCA_964058755.1 of Campiglossa producta. Taxonomy (NCBI): domain Eukaryota; kingdom Metazoa; phylum Arthropoda; class Insecta; order Diptera; family Tephritidae; genus Campiglossa; species Campiglossa producta. The sequence goes on along the minus strand of CAXKVI010000002.1, from coordinate 17,920,030 downwards.
TTAGTGTGCATTTAAGGGTATTTTTGGGGTAATTTGGGAATTATTTTTGGACCAATTTGGAATAATTTTAGGTTCATTTTCGGATCATTTTTGGGTCGTTTTGGGTTCAATTTCGGATCATTTTGGGAACATTTAAGGGTCTTTTTGGGATCATTTTAGGATTATTTTTGGATTATTTTAGGGTCATTTTGGGATCATTTTGGGTAAGTAAATTTAGCGCTAAATTGATAGCACCGAGCAAGCTCGGTCACCCAGGTACTTTTGTTTACATGATTATGCACATGCATTTGTATAGATGCATGTTTGTATGTATGTAAGTGTGTAATACAGGCAAGCATCATGAATGGGGTGATAGTAAACGGCCCTAATATATACGATTGATGTGGGGTGGGTAGTGGCGGTAGAGTAATTTTTCCGCATGACTTTTAAATAAAACGTTTTTTCATTTTTTTTTTTTTGTAGTCTATTTTTTTCGTTTTTTTTATTATTTTACATTATTTAATTTTTTTTTCTTCTTTTATTTAATTTAGTTTAATTTTGTTATTCTATTTTATTTTACCTTATTATTATTTTTTGGGTTTTTTTTTATTGTACTTTATTTATTTTTTTTTAAGTTGCATTTTATTTTGTTCAACTTTATTTCACGTTTTTTCGTTTACTTAATTTTATTTTATTTTATTTTATTTTATTTTATTTTATTTTATTTTATTTTATTTTATTTTATTTTATTTTATTTTATTTTATTTTATTTTATTTTATTTTATTTTATTTTATTTTATTTTATTTTATTTTATTTTATTTTATTTTATTTTATTTTATTTTATTTTATTTTATTTTATTTTATTTTATTTTATTTTATTTTATTTTATTTTATTTTATTTTATTTTATTTTATTTTATTTTATTTTATTTTATTTTATTTTATTTTATTTTATTTTATTTTATTTTATTTTATTTTATTTTATTTTATTTTATTTTATTTTATTTTATTTTATTTTATTTTATTTTATTTTATTTTATTTTATTTTATTTTATTTTTTTTCTTTTCTTTTTTTTATTTTATTATATTTTTTTTTTATTTTTTTTATTTTATTTTATTTTATTTTATTTTTTTTATTTTTTTTTTATTTTATTTTATTTTTTTTTTATTTTTTTTTATTTTTTTTTTATTTTATTTTATTTTATTTTATTTTATTTTATTTTATTTTATTTTATTTTATTTTATTTTATTTTATTTTATTTTATTTTATTTTATTTTATTTTATTTTATTTTATTTTATTTTATTTTATATTATTTTATTTTATTTTATTTTATTTTATTTTATTTTATTTTATTTTATTTTATTTTATTTTATTTTATTTTATTTTATTTTATTTTATTTTATTTTATTTTATTTTATTTTATTTTATTTTATTTTATTTTATTTTATTTTATTTTATTTTATTTTATTTTATTTTATTTTATTTTATTTTATTTTATTTTATTTTATTTTATTTTATTTTATTTTATTTTATTTTATTTTATTTTATTTTATTTTATTTTATTTTATTTTATTTTATTTTATTTTATTTTATTTTATTTTATTTTATTTTATTTTATTTTATTTTATTTTATTTTATTTTATTTTATTTTATTTTATTTTATTTTATTTTATTTTATTTTATTTTATTTTATTTTATTTTATTTTATTTTATTTTATTTTATTTTATTTTATTTTATTTTATTTTATTTTATTTTATTTTATTTTATTTTATTTTATTTTATTTTATTTTATTTTATTTTATTTTATTTTATTTTATTTTATTTTATTTTATTTTATTTTATTTTATTTTATTTTATTTTATTTTATTTTATTTTATTTTATTTTATTTTATTTTTCTTTTGTTTTATTTTTTTTTTTTTTTTGTTTTATTTTATTTTTTTGTGTGAGCCAGTGTCATGAAAAGCGTAGTTTGAAAGATCTCCTTTTATTTTGAAACATATCACCCGGAAGAGGTACTGAAATGTGCTTCCTTACATAATACATATCTAGAAATTAAAATTGTCTTCACCAACGTCAGCATAACAGCCTATCAACATTTTTCTAAAGAAAGCCTAACGCACTAATTTAGCCCGTGAGAAAACCCAAAAAAATATGTATACATCAAACGTACCAATCCAAACAACAATGCCAACCATATTCGGTGATCAAAATAACTTTATTAAGTGATTAGCGCAACAGAAAAGTTTAAAAGCTTCAAAACACGCACAACAATTATAAATACCTAAAAATATTAAATGTTTTAATTACCACCATGGCGGTGCCATATATGATCGTTGTTGTACTCATTGTACAACTCCTAAACGGGCGTATGATTGGACGACTTTGGCCACGGAAGGTGCGAGTGCCAAAAATCAACAAACCAAATGACAAGCGCGTGCCCCAACCGAACTGAGTGGCGTCTAGCAGTTGGTGCACTTTTTTAACAAGTACTTTAATCTATTTAAGTATGTTGATATGTAGGCAATTGTATAGAGTACTTGAGCGCATGGCGCATGTAAGTGCTTCACACAACTACGCACAGGTGTCTCTATTTTGTCAGTCATTAGAAAACGTTAATTAGTTTTCAAAGTTGGTGCGATTGTAAAGCCGTGATTATTTTCCCAGCGCGTATTTTGTTTACTTCTTCATTTGAAAATGTGGATTTTGAAATTATTGTTTAAGCTTAAACGAATATACATAGGTATGCATGAGTGTGTGTGTCTCAAATAGTGCCAGACATAACGTCTTGGGTCTTTAGCCAAATATGGCAGCGCTTTATTTAATTCACAACAACTCACTGTGTTGGACATCACCAAATTAATATAGCGTGAAATTGTAGACAGCTACTTATTTTAAAGCCCAGTGGAGAAAAATATTATAAAGTGTTTTTTGTATACCACTTTTGTGATGCCCAGGTTTGTCTGTACATAATCTTCTTCCCCTACCTTTTATTTTCCTTTTACTATTCCTTAAAGTTTTCCTATAATTTTTTGTTATACTCCTTTTCTTCCCATCTATCTGTACCTGCTATGCTGGCCTTTAAACCTCTCTTTCTTCCTTAAACCTCTCTTTCTTGGGACTCCTTCCTACTTCTTTTTCGTTTTCTTCTCCTTATTTTTTATTTTTATTTTTTTTTTTACATTTTTTTTCCTTTTTTATTTAAGTTCATTGTACATCAATTCATTTTTTTCGTGTTCGTGGAAGGTTGAAATGTGTTATGCACTAACCGGGTGTAAGCCCTCGTTACTAGATGCTCTAGCAGCGGGATTCTCCGTGTGTGGGACTCCCTTCTTATGTTGAGGTATACCGCACTAAAACCTAACCTCCCACAGCCTGCGCATTCTTCCTTACTTGGGACCGCGATTCAGGTAAGGAAGCGCGTTTCGTGAGCCTTGTGGCTACTCTCACGCTAACTGGCTAGACAACCGTCATACCGTTTCGCAAGGAGGACGTTTCTCGCGTATCACCTGACTACATATATTCTATTTAGCATTTTCGCTGGTCATCTTGCGAATGACACTGCAGGGGAAAGCTCGCCAATTGTCTCTTCCACCCGCCTTCTTTCTTGAGCGAAGTGCTCGCATTCGAAAAAGGTGTGACGTACGTCGTCTATGGTTCCATAGTAGGTGCAGCTCGGGGTTGGAACCTTGCCCATTATGTGGAGGTACTCACGGAAATAACCATGTCCGGTTAAGAATTGGGTCAGATAGAAGCCGACTTCTACATGAGGCCGATTCAGCCATGGTTCCAGTTCGGGGACTAATACCCTGGTTCACCTTCCAGCAGCACGGCTGCTCTATTGTAGTTTCCACCGCCGGATCGATTCACCTCGCGCCTGCGCTGCAGCAACGTCTCTACGTATTGTCATTCACTATCCAGATGGCAACAGCGCCAAATTCGTCGATGTACCAGTTGTCTCTGGCCTTGTTGGGTTCGCTGATGATTGCGTAGCATATCAGCTAACCTGCATCGATTCAGATTTTTCTGAATAATTTTAGCGAAAGTTTGACTTTCGCGCAAGCAAGTGCTTTTCTAAATGTGCTTGAGTCCATAAGTATCATTTTTCCTTTTCGGTACAGGATGAGGCTTTGTGGCCAGCATTTTCACACTTACAGCACGCGTCCTACCTGTCGGGGCCATTGCAGTCAGCCTGTCGGTGCCCGAGCCGAAACACCGTTGCACTTCCGCACGCTGTCTGATTCTACATTGGATCCAGCCGATGGGGATTTCTCGTTTTTTGAGTAGTTGGCTGCCGGGACCTTCGTCTACTTCGGCAACAGCCTGCTTTTGCTCTCTCTCTGATTTGCGCTGAGGTGAGAGACACGAATTTGGCCTGAGCTTTCTTCGATATCCTTTTGAATGATTTCTTCTATTTCCTCAGCGGTTGTGAGACAGTCCATGCCTTGTACTTCTAACTTTATACGCTAAGAGATTTCTTGTGCTTCGCCAACTTCTCCTACCGCGCTACCAATGGCTTCTCGGAAGGCCGGTTCGTCGTTGCTCTGCGCTGTTTCTATTAGTACGCTACCAGGCTTGGTTTGCGTACTGACCATATCACTGTTACGGGTTTGTCAGACCGAACTTCGGTGTAGTTTTACCCTTCGGCCGGTTTCACCAGGAAGGTTACGGCTCTGTTGTTATTCTTCTTTTTTTTTGGTTGCCTTTTGGGTTTGGACAGGAAGTTTTTTTTTGGCTTCATATGCTCTTGCCGTCTCCGACTTTCTACTTTCGGTACTCTCCGATTCCTCTCCCTTTTTCTTCTTGGCTTCCGAATTTGTACGCTCGGGTCGGAGCTCGTCCGAGCCCTCTTGTTTGATGGGCCCGGTTCGTTACCCTCAATTCAGTAACACTGGGTTATTTACAGTAAGCAATCTTCAAATTCCTCTTTGGTGTTTAAGATTCGTTACGATAATACTAATGCTTGTATAATTTGTTATTGTTATACTATACCTACATAAGTGTTATTTTAATCTGTGATAGCCATAAGTTTGAAGAAATAGACGAAAATGGGATTAAAATTCCGTAAAGTTTAGAGTGTGGGACGAAATTAGTATTGTCGAAAGCCTCCAGCTAAGTGTTGATCATTTTGATCAAACCAGCAATTGGTTTTAAGCTTCGAACAGTATTGGTCGCGAGACTGACCGTTTTTGGAAGTGTGTCCAATTAATTAAACAAATTCAATTTGTTAATGTCACTAGACAAGTTGTTGTTTTTGGTTTTTTTTGAATGCTATTAACTTGTTTGTTCACAAATTTGAAGCGCTACTGGTTTTTAAATGTTGCTACTGGATGAACATCAAGATTGATGATTTATATGAGAAACAATAGCCCTGAAGGGAAGGTAAATCTTCAGATTTAGTTACCAGAAAAGAAAAAAGAGAACAACGAAATTTTCTAGCAAATTTTTTAGGCTCAATAGGTTAAGATGGAATTGGCAGGCGCTTGAGATCTTTCCCTTTTTAAAGGGAATGTGAGATTTGTTCTCAAAAATCCAAAGCTGCAACTGCAAAATTCTGAAACGTTAGCATTAAGGTCTTAAACCTTTCACAGTACATTTTTGTTTATCATTCTACTAGACAAATATACTTACTTACTTAAAATAGCCTTTAACCGCCTAGCCGAATTTGGCCGTCCAACATGTTACGCCAGTCGGTTCTTTGTTGAGCTAACTTGCGCCAATTGGAGACACCGCGTGTTCTCAGATATGTAACCACTTGGTCCTGCCATCGCAGTGGTGGTCATCCTCTTCCTCTACTTCCACCGGCGGGTGCCGATAAGAATACCTTCTGGGCAGGGGCGTCTTCGTTCATTAGCACCACGTGTCGGAAGCGCTGAATTATGTCGACGTCTGCGTAAAGCTCATACAGCCTATCATTATATCTTCTCGGGTACTCGCCGTCGCCAACTATTAGGCTTCCATAAATCTGTCGAAGACTTTTTCTCTCGAATACTCCCAAAGCCGCCTCATCAGATGCTGTCTTCGATGATGATGTTGTTGTTGTTGTTGTTGTTGTTGTTGTTGTTGTTGTTGTTGTTGTTGTTGTTGTTGTTGTTGTTAACAGTGGAGAGGAATCATATCCGTAGATCAACGATCGAGTTAGTACATCATTACCTATGTGCATATTAGTCGCCTCTTACGATCGGTATGTCTGCCTCGGGTATATTCTAAACCTCTAACTTGCAGGGGCACTCAGGCCATCAGCGCCCGCTTTATTGTTTTTTAGCCGTGATATAGCTATTCGCACCTCATTATAGTCGGGTTGTGGAACTTCAATTCCATCGTCTTCGATTGTGGGGTCGGGCTCGCCCTCTTCTCTAAATTGTTGCTCTGTTCCTCCGTTTAAAAGGGCAGAGAAGTGATCCCTCCATAACCTTAGTACTCTCTGAACATCTGCCACCAGGTCGCCGTTGTCATTTTTACTGGAGTTTGACCCGGGTTTAAAACCTTCCATAATGATGGACGAATGCGTCGATTTTTTTCTTCGATTTCACGACAAATATTTGCGAATCTGGTTTGTTGTTGTGAGTCACAAAGAGCAAGATGCTGTTGTTGTAGAGCGGCAGTGAGCAGACTGAGACACTACGTAGCGATGGCTGTTTTAAATGATAATTAAGTACCTCTCACATTGTTGACAGAGTCCTTAAAAAACTTGCATCCATACCTTTTTCCACTTACTCATTGCCTAAGCAGTATCTACAATCAATATATTCCAAATAACGCCAAACACTGTCGCTCTCGATTTGACTTTATCAGACAAGCTGCCATCAACTCTATAACAGTAGTTCAATAATCAGTGCAGTTCCGCTCCGCTCCGTGCAGTTAAGAAAAGTGTGCGCGGCAACTTCAACAACGCATTTATCAATTGACAACGATTGAAGTAGTTAAGTAGAAGAGTTGGATGAATGTTGAAAATCAATAAAGCTAAGATTGTTAGGCCAATCTATATTGGGTCGTTTGGCAATATTACCATTATATCTCTCATGGTTGCTGTTGTTGTTTTAATGATAATCAAGAAGCTGTCACTGATTATGGCCGAATGAAATGACTGAGTGCCACCAGTTCGTTGGAACGTTCAATTCTAGGTTGGCTGGTTGGTTGGTTACTTGACTCTTGAGCAGTCGCCTGTGTGTCTCCTTGAACGCCTGTTTGTCCATGCTGTTGGCATGCTCTGGCATGGCTTGACATAGCATGATATGGCCTGTCTGTCCAGTCATCCATCTGTCTATGCAATATCTAAGTGACTTTATCTCATTTTGCTTTTTAACAGCGGTGCCAATCTAACGCGCCGTGAGCGGAAAAAATCGTTTGGAAAATCTAAATTAAAGCAAGCAGCAGTGGGTTGACTGCAGCACGATTCGTCAATCATGGCTGTATACCTAGGCAGCCTATTTGTGTTTGTATGTTTTGTGAATTAGTAGGCAATCTATGTATTTATTCGTCTGCAGAAAATGTTGGCAAAAAGGCAAATAAAAAATTTTAAAATGCTTGTCACTTGCTCGTCATCGCCAGTCACATTGGCAACCAAAACTGCATCCATATCCACAACTATAACCGATATGACGTCGCTTCGGTGACTGTCAGTCAACCACAACAACAACAACAACCAGTTTAACTGTTGACTCTTTGATTTTTCAGTACACACATTTCTTCCTCTGCACGTTCATAGCTGACTTTGTTTGGGCGTCAATAAATGTATTTTATCTAAGTAAAGCAATAATTTGGTTGCCGTTTTGTATCGTTTACCACAAATATTAGGCTATTAAATTGGTTAAATGCGAAACCTACGTTTGTTCGTGCCAACGGCATTATGTTGAGTCATTTGCGCCTCTTTGCTAAAAATTAGACACTTTGAGTGTAATCATTAGCGTAATTGGCATAAATCGTTTGGTAAATGGTATGATAGTAATAGGAGTTCATATACATACATATATAACTATATTACACTGGTGGCGTTGATGGAATAAATTTATAATTTAAGTGACAGCTGTGATTCGATGAATTAATCAAAATGTATAGACTTAGATAGACATATGTGGAGCTGGTTAGATTTCACTTTTTTGGCAATGCCTGGCATTATGCATCTAATAAGAATAATTTAGTTAATTAAAGTTGTCTAATAACTACCATACTTAGTTAGAAAATAGTGCTCCGTCAGTCTCTACCAGAGTTGTTAAGGAATGCACTCCCCCCAGAATATCCCACACCCGGAATAGTAAATTTGGACTGCAGATTTCATTCATCTTTTGGAATGCGGACTTTAAATAAAATAAAATAAAATAAAATAAAATAAAATAAAATAAAATAAAATAAAATAAAATAAAATAAAATAAAATAAAATAAAATAAAATAAAATAAAATAAAATAAAATAAAATAAAATAAAATAAAATAAAATAAAATAAAATAAAATAAAATAAAATAAAATAAAATAAAATAAAATAAAATAAAATAAAATAAAATAAAATAAAATAAAATAAAATAAAATAAAATAAAATAAAATAAAATAAAATAAAATAAAATAAAATAAAATAAAATAAAATAAAATAAAATAAAATAAAATAAAATAAAATAAAATAAAATAAAATAAAATAAAATAAAATAAAATAAAATAAAATAAAATAAAATAAAATAAAATAAAATAAAATAAAATAAAATAAAATAAAATAAAATAAAATAAAATAAAATAAAATAAAATAAAATAAAATAAAATAAAATAAAATAAAATAAAATAAAATAAAATAAAATAAAATAAAATAAAATAAAATAAAATAAAATAAAATAAAATAAAATAAAATAAAATAAAATAAAATAAAATAAAATAAAATAAAATAAAATAAAATAAAATAAAATAAAATAAAATAAAATAAAATAAAATAAAATAAAATAAAATAAAATAAAATAAAATAAAATAAAATAAAATAAAATAAAATAAAATAAAATAAAATAAAATAAAATAAAATAAAATAAAATAAAATAAAATAAAATAAAATAAAATAAAATAAAATAAAATAAAACAAAATAAAAAATGAAATAAAATAAAATAAAATAAAATAAAATAAAATAAAATAAAATAAAATAAAATAAAATAAAATAAAATAAAATAACATAAAATAAAATAAATTAAAATAAAATAAAATAAAATAAAATAAAATAATATAAAATAAAATAAAATAAAATAAACTAAAATAAAATAAAATAAAATAATATAAAATAAAATTAAAAAAAATTTATATTTTTATGTATATTTTTATCTCTCTACTGTTTATTATTTTTTCTCATTTTAATTATTGTTCTCATATGATTTTTGTTTACATTTGCGGTATATGAAAATTGTTTATATTTACGGGACTTTATCCAACTTTATGTCTTTTTGCTCTTTTGTCTTCATCCAAATTATCTTGTCATATTTCTTATCAGTCGATAATACATATCCATATCTGTAAGTTATGTTTTAACTGCTTGTAGGAATATGTTTTAAAAATGTTAATTATGTCTGTTTCGTAGAGTCCTGATGATGATTTCAGATTGAAATCGAAATATCGATTAAATAAAAAAAAAAAAAATTTGAATAACACTAAGAAAAAGAAGTTTTATTCAAATCCTGGCCTATAGCTCAACAAAAATTATTACGTTAAAAAAAATAAAATAAAATAAAATAAAATAAAATAAAATAAAATAAAATAAAATAAAATAAAATAAAATAAAATAAAATAAAATAAAATAAAATAAAATAAAATAAAATAAAATAAAACAAAATAAATTAGTTTTTATGCACCAATCCAATTACCATATACTTATGTAGGTATGTCGATATGTAAATGTCTCCTTTAAATACCTCATCGTTTCACCTTGAATAAGTTAATACAAAAGTGGCCTCAATTGCACTTATTCAAACTTTAATTAAGAGAAAAGGAAAGTTCCACCCAAACAATGACAGATTGATTTAAAAAGGTTGACATAGTTTTACATCTGAAAAAATAACCAAAAATTAATTCATACTTGCATTATAAAAAAAATAAATAAAACTACGCATTTAATTCATTATCAATTTGTTTATATGAAATTCTTTTCAATGCTAAGTAAGCAGTCAAACAATTAGTTAAAACGGCGCGAATGTCAACCAGATATGGAAATGTAAATAATCTGTGTCGCTCTTATAAGCACACACATAAGTAGGTATTTGAGTACACTTACATATTTAAAAGTGAAGTGTTGTAACAATAAATACAAAATAAGTTACTGCAATACTTCAAATGCGAGTGCAATAGTTGTCACGTACACTTCCTTGTTGAGTTGCGAATCACCCACACAAATGAGAGAATTTTAAATATTTTTTTCTCTCACATCCATGTAATATTTTTTTCAACTTCTCCTTATACTAACGCATACATTTTATTGTTCTTCATTCAATACAAAAGTGTTTGCTGCAATTTCCTAGAACGTAAAAATGCAGAAGCCGTTGAGCGTGTCAGTGACAAATGTCAATTGTTTTTAAAGCTTTGAACGCCACCAATAATCTCTGTATGGATATATTTTCTACGGGTATCAACAGCGCTAATTCTTCAACACGATCACGTGACTGACTGACTTACTGACTGAGTGTCGCAAGTGTCCGAATGAGTGATTCTACGTGTAACTTATGAATGCGTTATGCACTTTGATGCAACGTGCCGTTGACAGCAAGTGAATGAGTGTTAAATAAAAAATTGCCAGAATGCAATAATTTTGAATGAGAAAACTTACTGACTGAATAGGCAAAAAAAGAATTTAAATTTTTAAACCCACTTATAAATGAAACAATTTGAAAATTTTCGATTGTTCGAGCACAACTTGGTATAAACTTTATGTCGGATCCACCACTAATTATTTTAGACGATCCGGTTTTACCGGTTTAAACCGCAGACAGAGATGACTGGAGTTTATCTCATACAAATTGGCCGCTTAAACTAAGTTTAAATTTCCACGGAAAAACCGGGCCCTAATTGCGTTTTGTGTAGTTGGTTGACAAAACTTAGTTTTAGATTAGGGATACCCAGCAAATATGCACCATTCTCCGCTTTCGCTTGATGTCGAATTTTACACTTTCGAAACTGTTGATAGTATCGAGAATGATTCTCTTAGGTTTTCTTTCAGACGTGCAAATTTTGACATTATCATACAAGAGGTTTCCTCGACTGATTGGGAAGCTCTTTTTCTGGGAAAGAAACTTGCCGATTGTTTTAATATCTTTAAAAATGTCATTAATGAAATTTGTAGTAGAAATATTTCGCGTAAAAAAAAGAAGCGTTACAAAGTGCCATGGCATACTAATGAATCGAAGCGGCTAAAAAATTTGAAAAACCGATTTCACAAAAAATTTAAATCTACAAATTCCGTGGCACATAAAGCTAAATATCTACGATTCTCTAGGAAACTTAAAGCGCTAAGCAAGAGACTTCATAGCATCTATGTCCGCAATTTCGAATTGGGCATAAAAGAAAATCCTAAGGCCTTCCGGAACTATGTGAAATCTAAGAAACAGTGTTCAAGTATCCCATCTGCCGTGTTTTACAATTCTGCCCATGCCTCTTCGTCGTTCGAGGCTGCTAATCTTTTCGCGGACTTCTTCAAATCGAATTTCGTAGCGCACTCGGGAGCCCGCATCGAGTCCCCTCCAACGGGTGACTCTCACATTAACTTTGGAGCGCTGACACTTTCCCCTAAATGATGTTCTTGATGGTATTCGAAATGTAGAATCATCTACGCTGACTGATGTTGATGGTCTGTCTTCTTATCTTTTTAAAAACTGTACGGCACTGGCAATCCCATTGCTTTTAATTTTCAACAAATCTCTTGGGTATGGTGAGTTTATTGATGACTGGAAGGTTACCTTTATAAGTCCCATTTTCAAAAATGGCCTATTGCTAAGCTCTCAACTATATCTAAACTTTTCTAATATGTCGTAAAGCAAAAAATGTTTTTTGCCGTGCGACCTCTAATTTCTGATAACCAGCATGGTTTAATGTCCGGTAGATCCACCGTGACTAACCTATCAATTTTCTCAGAGTTCTGCATGTCGGCTTTTAATAACCGCCTTCAAGTGCATACGATTTATACTGACTTTTCCAAGGCGTTCGACAAAGTCAGTCATTCTATTTTAGTTTCTTAGTGAGCCAGTTTGGGCTTTCACTCAACTTTTCTATCCTGGATTAAATCGTACCTTTATCAACGGAATTGCGTGGTTATGATAGACAATACCCACTCTGATCCTATTATTGCAACTTCCGGAGTACCCCAAGGCAGTATCCTGGGTCCGTTGCTTTTTATTATTTTTATAAACGATATATCGGCTTGTTTTCAACACTCTAACTTTCTACTATATGCTGACGATTTAAAGGTTTCTTCCACTATCTCAAATTCTTCAGACTCAGATAGGATCCAGTTTGACCTAAATAACTTAGGTGTATGGTGTGATACAAATAACCTGCCGTTAAATGTGAGCAAATGCTTCCATGTTACCTTCTCCAAATCGCGATTTACCATTCCCACGTTTTACGTCATCGGTGGATCCTGTCGCTCCGCTCTTAGTGAGATAAGGGACTTAGGAGTCGTTTTCGACTCTAATTTTTCTTTCTGAACTCATATAAACTCCACTTTTGCCAAGTCCTATTCTGTTCTGTCCTTTAACCGCCGTTTTGGCTCTGACTTTTCGGACCCATACACACTTAAGTTATTGTTTACTTCGCTCGTTCGTTCCAAGCTAGAATATGCTTGCTTCATTTGGAGACCATATTCTGAGTGCCATATTCAGAGACTTGAAAAAGTACAGAAAAGTTTTGTAGGCTTCGCGCTGCGTCCTCTAAATTTTTCAGAACCCCTACCCACATATCCAGCAAGATGTGCACTCATTAGCCTCCAATCACTCAAATGCAGAGGAACCATTCTTTCTTTGACGTTTGTCTTTGACATTATTAGCGGTGCGACTGATGCACCACAACTCCTTGAGCTTATCCCCTTCCATACTCCTCGCAGAACCCTTCGAAGCAGCGATATGTTTTACCCATATTGCGCCCGTACCCTGTATGCATCTAACGCTCCCATTTTTAGAGCCCTCCTGGAATTCAATCAGATTTCAGATTCGTTAGCCGTTGACTTTTCTTTAAATAAGCCGGTGTTTAAATCTGTTCTTGCTAATATAATCTATTATATATAAATGCGCAATGCTTAAAAGTTTTCTCCCTTTTTTGCAATAACCACAATTCTAAGGTATATAAAATATGTATCGATAGGTCTCGCCGAGCAGGGTGTGCGACAACAAACCAAAAATTAAAAAAAATGAATTATAATATGATTTCAAAGTCACACCAATATAAGTGCTAAACACGCATTCACTTTATAGAGCCGCTGTTATGTGTGGATGTAGGTACACTTGCTTTGTTGTGCTTGCATCATGGGTCGGCAGATTTGTAAATGCAGGTGTATAAGTGAGAACGCTAATACACGCGCTGTGATCGTCCGAACTATATTTTTAACATTCGCTGACCAAACAAGCGACACCCCCACGCGATGTGGTTTCGCCCCTTGCCCAGCGACGACTAAATCATTTGGTAAACAAAGAGCACAACGTGTCTGTGTGATGAATCCAACTTGTTTGACTGATCTTAAGATCTATGGGGCGCCGATGCTTGGCTTGCATTCATTGCAGTTGGGGAGAGTCCGAGTTTGAGTTGTTTTGTTGGCAGCAATAATAAACATGAACCAGCCCGTCAACTTTATTGAGCGTAGGTACAAACAGTGTTTACAAAAAAGCAAATGCTTGCTCAGACATGATGTTTTCAAAAAAAAAAAAGCACAAAGCTCTTCGTGGCTAGACTTAGTGAAATAAAATAAAAAGGAAAATTGATAAAACTAAAAAAAGTAAAATAAGAAATAGAAAAGTGATTGAAAGTAAAAAAAGAAATTTGTTGGAAATGAAGGGAAAGAATATAAATAAATAAAAATAAAACAAAATGAAATAAATAAAAGTATAAACTAAAGGAAGGAATGGGATATGAAAGGAATGGATAAAAGGAAAATAAAGGTAAGGAACGGAAAATATGAGAGAAAAATCAAAGGCAACTAAAGGTAAGGAAAGGAAAGGAATGGAAAAGAAAAAAGGAAGGGAAGAAAGGAAATGTAATGTAGGTAAAGGAGTGGAAAAGAGAGGCAAATATAGAAAGACAAAGAAAGGAAAAAAGAGAAAAAGAAAGGAAAGAAAATTGAGCGAGGAGGAAGGTACGGAAAATAAATGAAAATAAAAATAATGAAAAATAAAGGAAAGAAAGGTAATGAAAAGCTTAAAAAAAATAAGTAAAGGAAATGAACGGAAAAGAAAGAAAACTAAAGGAGTTACGGAAAGGAAAAAAAGAAAGTAAGGAAACGGTAGGAAAGGAAAGGTAGGAAAAGGAAAGGTAAGCGAAGGAAAGGTAAGGAAAAAAAGTGGAAGAAAACAAAGGTAAGAAAAAAAATAAAAGAAAAGAAATGAAATGAAAAAAAAATGAATAAAATGAGGGGAAACTAAGGGAAACGAAACTAAAGCAAAGGAAACGAAAGGATATTAAAGAAAAAGAAAATAAAAGGAAAAAAGGAATGTAATGGAAATGGAAAGAAAGGTCAGCTAAGAACAGAAAAGAGAGAAAGAAAGAAGGGAAATAAAATGAAATGAAAGAAGAGAAAAGGAAAGAAAAGGAAAAGAAAAGAAAAGGAAAGGAAAGAAAAGGGTAGGGAAGAAAAGCAAAAGCAATAAAATGAGATGAAAGGAGAGGAAAGGAAATAAAAGCAAAGGAAAGGAAAGGAAAGAAATAGGTATGAAGACAACCTAAGAAGAATAAATAATTATCAACATTGAACTATATTACTGAATGGTGTAAAGTGGGAGCAAAAGGCAAAATGAATACGAATGTATAGAAACCAAAAATATAAAAAATATGAAAAGAAAGGAAAATTTAAGAAATAGCAAAAAGGAAGGAAAATAAAACAAGGTTTTGTGGTTGAATTTCAATCACTGGGCGAACTCTAGTATAATTAACTGTGTACCTTTGTATAAGTATTTTTCTATGTAGTCGGTAAGTCATTGTAGTCGGTAAGTCATTGTACTGCTTTTGTAATTGATTTTTTTTTTTAATTAATTACTAAATAAATAAATATAAATAAATATATAAATAAATTACTTTATTTTTTATATTATTTTTTTTAATGTTATTTTATTTTTTTTATGTATTATATTTTTTCCTTTTGTTTTTTTTTTTGTTCCTTATTTTTTAAAAGTTGTTTCGAATTAGTGAACGTCAGCTTTACATCTATCCACTATACATATGTAGGTGCATGTAACATACACACTACGTACATACATACACATTATCCGTCATTCTTGCATATTCTTTACTGTTGTCTAGCAAACGGTCTATTTGACTAGCTACTGCCGGTACATGTTTTGCATATAAAAATCCTAAACTTAACGCCACAATTTTTTTGTTTTGTGTCTTTGGCCATTCATAGCCTAGACGTGCTATCTGTTTTACCCATCTACGAGTATTGTCTAATGAACTCATAAGTATCCGGCGTTCGCTGAAAACTTTTTTCTAATTTTTCATGTTTTTATTCAGTACAACTTCTAACTGCTTTTATAGCTTATATGCACATATTTCTATAATGTCTTTTCTCTCTTTCCCTCTCGCTATAAGGTGCATACGTTAGCGTTTTATTTCTTTTTTTTTTTGTGTTTGTTGTTATCAAAGTTCATGCCAGTATAAAATCCCGCACGTACACATTATTTATTTTATTGTCGTTAATTTAATAAAATATGTCCAGATTTTCAACACACGTACAATTCAACGAATTGTTAATTTATCAAAATAAAAATATTTTTTTTTAATTTCTTCTCGCTAATTAAAATATTTGATGCTTTTGTTTGATAAATTTTGTTTTGTGTTTTACTTTTAATTATCTTTAGCACGCGACTTTCTAAAAAAAAACACTTACGTATTTTTGGAAGGCTTATGTATTTCTTGAAGCAATTATTGCACAGCATGTTTGACCAGCAACGCTTCACTTGATATCAGCGCAAAGAACATCACCACTTTTGGTTGATGTGCTGATGTGACATCACCGGAGTGACATCACCACTTTTGGTTGTGGCCGATCGAAATATGGACATCTGTAGTACTAGTTCCAACAAAGAAACCCCCCAACCAGGAAGTCCCCTGATCTCAAAACTCGAAGAAAGAGGGCAAGTATAGGTCTGGGACAAGCTGGGTTCTAAGTGACACACGTGCTGAGATAGGTTCTGCAAAATTAGGAAGGTCAAATTAAAATCTATAGAAGATGGAAATAGCAGTTGAGAGCTATTTTTTATTTGAGAACTATTTTTTATTTATTTGTTTCACAAAGATTAGATATTGGAATCACTTTAATGTAATCATTACTCCTCATATTCATCCTTCTCCTTCTCAGTCTCCAGCTCATCATGATAAATAAAAGCTTTCAAACCCATTTCGACGAAAAAACATAAGACATATGAGAAAATGCATAAGAAACAAATTTCCGGCCAATCATAAACAATATTGCTATATTCTTCACGATCTGCTTCGTATGTCCTTAACGTGGTCGGACCCATACAACATGCGACAATGCAAATAATCAAAGCCAACTTTACGCTCCAAATGCAAGTACGTTCAAAACGATTCAAGGACATTTCACCATACTTCCAAGGGCCAATGAGTGGCTGAAATAGAAACCATTGTATAAAAAGACTTTCCAGTGACTGCCAAAATATGCGCTTGCGAGACTGTGGACCTTCATGGAAATTAGCAGCATCTAAAACCAGCGGCTTTGTGGTGATCCACTTCTCAACCTCAAAAGAACAAATTAACTCATTCGCATAATCCTCAACGATAATGTAGCGACAATACCAGCTGGGATAACGACCACAATTATCGCGACGAATGCTTAGCAAGACAGGCTGAGTAAGGTCATTACCGCTTAGAGGTAAACGTAGCGTACACATTGAGTTACGTAGGAGATGAGGATCGGCTTGATTCTGATGTATGACAAACTGGCGGGTGCCTTGCTGTAAGGCGAATGTTAAGATGATATTGGCAGTAGACGTAGCATCCCATTGAGCGCCTGTAGTTATGTGTACATTTACGCCGAACTCGTGATTGAAGTCCTCCTGCTCGAGACAAGCGATGAGATCGCCTTTGTGGTGGTGCAGTGAGTACCAAGCCCAGTAGAAGAGCGCGATGAATAGTAATATGAGCAAGAGGAAGAACAGTATCATATAACCATTGAGCGTAAGATGAGTGAGTACACGACGTGACCCGCCTGTCTCAGAAGCAGCTATGCTATATCTTTTCCCCGCAAACGTCGATAAATGATAACAGCTGCAGGTAAGATTTTCGGTATTACTTGATTCTAGTTTAGGCACGCAGCCAGCAGTAGACCATTTAGGATCGCGCAGTTTGAAATCCCACGCAAGACACTCTAGCATCGTCGTCTCAAATTTGAAAGTTTCGCGCGCTGAGATCGCGTCAGCCGCCATCACCGCCAAGTAGGCCCAAGCAGCACCACCCCTATCATTCAGAATGTGAAATGTATCCCGCTCGGGTACAATAACGCCGGATTCACGCACTTCGAAGCTGCGCGGTTTCCTGCACAAATTCAACTTGACACAAAGTCGTGTAGTGGGTTGAGAGAACTTGACAATAGCGGCGGTATTCTCAGGCATTTCAAAACGATAGATGGGCATGTCGCGTGAGTCTTCCACATAACCCTCAGCTAAGTGCGCGTTTGACTTTGGGGTTGCAGGCGCGCCGGCTGACAGCGGCATGCGAAATTCTATGGGATGCTTGAGTGATGCTGCCTCGCCGAAAGGATCATTGACGCTATAAACGCTAACTGCTACAATACCAGTGTTGAGCGGCTCAGTATCTGGATACCACCAAAAGGGATTGCGTTCGAATGTGATTACCTGAAAAATGAACTGGTGGCTATGCCGCATACGTTCGAGTTCGGCGAGCATGTCGGAAGGGACAATAATATCAATCTTCCTATTTGCCGTCTTCACATTTTGGGCTTTGATGCCTTCAATGTTGAACACATCCACTTTCACGCCTGGCTGTTCGAGTTTGTAATGATCGTCGGTGGGCTGGTGCATTAATGTGCCCGCAATGCCCACATAGTGCAGTAAGCGAAAAGATTCGAATATAACATCTAACCAGTGTTCGATGCGCGTCAATACCAACTCATCAAAGTCCGGTAAGGGCGCATAACGTTCACTTAAACGATCTGACGCGCCCGAATTCGCAGGCTCTATACGCACTATGGGCGGCATATTTTCCAGTTTCGCGGCGAATTCAGAAATCATTCCGACCACTTCGTAGTAGAGTAGGTCGTATGGTTCAGACAGTAACTCTTGAAACTCACGATCCATGATGATGTTATAGAAACCAAATGAAGTTTTTCGTAAGAGTTTGGTGAAGAGGCTCACTTTGTTATGATCGAGCGGTTGCAGCGGCGCCATGAGATTTCTTGTCACTTCCGACATCTGTTCCACGTGCAGCAGTGTCTCCAAACGAAACTCACTCAATTGCTCGTAAATCAGCTCACCCATAGCTAATGTGCGCGTATTACGCGTCAACACATCTGTCAATATCATAGCCCTCTCAACATCTCCATCTTCCAAAAGTTGTCCCAAATTGGTAGCGGGCTTTGTGACCAATTTCTTAAGCGCTACTGCATCTTGTGGCGCTTGCATTGCGCTCACCCTAACTGCCACTTGGATATCGGTGCAGGCGTGTAAGGAATCGCACACCATAATTTTAAGACTGCCCGTTTTGGTTAGTCGTGTCTTCATTAGGCGTTCATAGGTGCGATCGAAGGTGAAAGTATCGGTAATGTATTGGTAGATGATCGGCTTATTTGGATCATCAAAACCATTGCATTCTATCTGAAATTCCGTCTCATATTCCACACCACTCGTAGGCTTACAAGCACATTTTCCCCCCTTCGGTGGGTCATTATGCTTCAGCTCCATTTGGCATCTTCCGCTTAGTGCACCACTCATCACCTCTACTTCAAAAGAAATACTGCCGCTGTTAGGTGGCAAAACACCGATGCGATATAAGTTGGTAGGTGTACTGCTACCACCTCTACTTATCTTCCACGTAATGCTTGGCTTTGCGTTACATGTGGGGCAGCGCATTATTAGATGGACCTTGGGTCCAGACGTATAATATTCCATCTCACAGTTTCTTACACATACAATGTAAACGTAATGCTTGGGTTCGTTGATAATTTGAATGGTCTGATTTGTTTTACTCTGCTCCTTGATGCTGATGTATGAAGTTGCTAGGAGACTGAATGTATAGGACTTGCCAACTTGTAGTACGCCAGCTGGAATTTTCAGTATGCTGCCTAAAAAAAGATAGAGAAACGGATTATACATAATTAGACCACCTTGATGATATGGGATGTGTTGTGCTGTGCTGCGTCCTCTTTCGTACACTTTGTTAAATGTGAGCTTGATTCTAAGACTATCCACTTGGGGGTTGCCACCTGGGGTGGTTTACAGGGTTCCCACCTATCTCAATTTTTTTTAATTTTGTAGCAAGATATGCCAATATGGGTATCAAATGAAAGGTATTTTCAGCGACATGCCAACTAATATTTTCAAGTATGGTTGCCACCTAGGGTTGCACCTTACCGAAACATATTTGTATATTTGTATATCCAGTACTATCTCGGGAACAGCTTCACCGATTTGGATGAAATTTGGCATATAGATTGTATGGCTGACTATTAACTTATCCACTTGGAGGTTGCCAACTGGAGCGGTTTGCAGGGTTGCCACCTATTTAAATTTTTTTAATAATGGAGAAAGATATGCCAATATGGGTATCAAATGAAAGCTATTTTCGCCGACATACCAACTAAAATATTTTCAAGTAGTGTTGCCGCCCAGGGTTCCCATTTACCGTATTGTTTTTGTATTGTACATATTTCTTTGGTATCATGTTTGGATTATTTTGGGATCATTTTGGGTTCAATTTTGGATTAATTTGACACAATTTTAGGCTCATTTTCGTATAATTTTGGAGTCATTTTGGGATAATTTTTGGATCATTTTGGGATTAATTTTGGATAATTTTGGGAACATTTGAAGATTTTTTGCGGTCGTTTTGGAACTGTTTTGGGATTATTTTAGGGTCATTTTGTCATCATTTTTGGATAATTTTGGGATCATTTTGGGTACATTCAATGGTTTTTTGGGGGTAATTTTGGAATCATTTTGGATTTATTTTAGGGTCATTTTGGGATCATTTTTCGGTCATTTTGGGTTCAATTTCGGATTATTTTGGGAACATTTAAGTGTTATTTTGGAGTCGTTTTTGGATCATTTTAGGATTATTTTGGGATTATTTTAGGGTAATTTTGGGGTCATTTTGGGATCATTTTGGGTAAGTAAAGTTAGCGCTAAATCAACAACACCGAGCAAGGTCTCGGTTATCTACTTGGGTGATGCCACTTGAGGCAGCGCACAGGGTTGCCACCCATTTTAACTTTCAACTTAGTTGATTTGGGGACATTTTTTTATCTTAAAATTATACCAAAATTACTACCACAAAATGATCGTAAAACGGTCGCTAAAATTCCCCTTTTTGCAGTAATTGTTCGATATGTTTTGAAAATCTATTTTGGAAAGCGTATACTGTTGGCAAGTAAGATTATGCGACAACTTCGGAAAATACGGACCATGATAGTTGATAGAGCCTGTTATGGGGTGTCCCGGAGTCGTACTGGCAAAGGACTTCCCAAAACATCAATCGGTCACAACAAGAACGGCTGGTAAGATGTGGCTAACAGCAAAAAAAATCCGGCGGACGACTGAAGGGTTAAGAATCCATGACAATAGAAAAACGAACTACATACATATCTTTTCCAATTAAGCGAGACTAAAAAACATCTTTGGGACTACCTTTAGACAAACTTGATTGCAATTCATAAATTTATTATTTATTATTTTCTTGGTTTCAAAAATCGCGAATGAGTTCCTCAAGCTCTTTATTTCAAATCGCTCCTGAGATAGTCGGGCAGTGCCGCAGCGATTGCCGAAGCGTACCGTGTTCATATCCAGCCAAGGACTATCAATTTCGACATCACTACCCAAAACCTTTGGTAGAGTATTTTCGTCGTTAACAACAACAACCAACAACAGCAACAAGCCCTATTTCCTGAGAACACTCTTTACAACCCACATTGGGACCAAACTGTGATCTCCAAATTTCTATTTCCAAGCTCCTATATTTTATCTACTCACCTGTACCCATATTGGATCGACAGTAACGATTGGCGCTATCTTCCGTTGAAACGCAACTCCATTTAAATTTCATAGTTTGTTCGACCAATGGCGAGAGCGCAAAATCACGACTATGTGAGCCGTCTAAGTGAAAGGACTGCCGAACACCCACTTCACGTATACTGCCGCCTAAAATTTTCGCCGAAACCGGCTTGGACGTAACAAATATGTAACACTAAAAATCAGAAATAGTTATTGAGTAAGGAAGATCGCTGCTAAGTCTTACATACCCTGACTTTCTTGTGAACCACAGTGCGACCAAAGTGCTCATCCACATTCACACGTATTAGGTAAGATTGGGAAACAGCACCCTGATGTTTGAATCGCAGGCGATAGGGCTTGACTTTCAGTTGACGCTTGCCAGTGTTGCCGAAGTGGTGTAATTGAACTTTGAGGGGGAGAGAATAAATATTTGATACTTCTGGAAGTAGGTACCTATTATCGATTTCAGTAAAGGCTTACCCGTACCAATGCTATTGTGCAAAGTCCAATCCATTTTCACGCGTGAGTTCGGCGCACAATGTTTGTATATGATCACATTGAACACATTGAAATGTGCGATATCGACCCTCAAAGGTTCTTGCGGGTTCGCACCATGCATGAAACCAATATCCGGTACACATGGCACATTCGGAGGTTGTATGATGTAAATATTGAAGGCTTGTTCATACAAGACAGACGCTTCCATATCTTTAACACTCACCTTCACTGCTAGTGTTCCCACTTCCCAGAAGCTTTGATGGTAGCTGTGATAGTAGCCCGATTTGTAGGGTATACGCTCTGCATGCAGTAGCCCAAATGTTCTAGCGATGGCTCTCAAATCACGGGAATAGCTGAACTCGTCACTTTTGCGCTTTGCGTGCCACTCGAACGTATCTATCAAGCATATGTTGGTGAACGTCTGATAAATGTAACTTTGTGCACCCAACGACTCTATAGTCAGCAGAAAATTGCTTTTCACACCATAAACGCCAATCGGATTGAAGAGCACATGCATTTTGGTGAAGGTTGGTTTATCATGCACGTCACAGCGTTGTCCACCCCAACTGCCCGCGCATTTGCACAGAAATTGTCCGAAACCAGGCTGACAAGTTCCACCATTTTTGCATGGATTCTGATTGCAGGTGTTCTGTAGCTCCCGACAGCGTTCACCACTGAAATAACCTTCGATGCAGGCGCATTTCACATGACCATTGTCCACGGCGCAGGTTCCGGCGTTGTTACAGTTGCCGATGGGGCAGCGTTTCACGCTGGAGACTATGAAGCAGGAGTGAAAGAGCAAAAATGTTGCAAGTAAAACTTTTTGAAAAAAATTTTTCATTTTTAGTGCAACTCAAAAATTTGTTAATTGTTTAGAAAACGCGTGTTTGAGAAAAACTACATATCTAATTAAGAAAAATTTTTGACGTTTTTTCAGTGCCGGTCAAGAGAAATTTTTGAAACAAGGTGACTTGATTATTTTCTAAACTTTAAGTGCGTGGGTATTAAAAGATCCAAAATATGATTAGAAAGTAAATTCATGCAATACCAGAAATTGGGGTCCCGCGGGTACTAAATCTTAAAGGTTAGACATTATTTTTTTTAATACCGCTGACAGCGATGGCTTAGTCAAGTTGCATAGGCAAGTTTCATAGACAATAAAAAGTTATTTCGCACATTTTCTGGTACTGACCGAACCGGCACGTAAACGATTTGTTTGGCCCCACGATAGCACCTATACCATCTCATAATTCTAAACAAGTTATTTTCATATACCCTACTATTTCGAGAACGGCTCCACCGATTTGGGTGAAATTTGATACGTGGACTTAGGACTCTCTACCTAGGTTGTAGCACTATTAAGCTTTGTAAAAGGTTGTCTGTTACCTACTTTAATTTTTTTAGAAATAAAGTGAGACATTTCAATGTGTATATCAAACGAAAGGTACTATACTTCGAAGTTCAAAAAAAAAATTGTGAATTAAACCTAATATTAACTTGGAACAGAGGCGGCTCAACGGGTGGTGGTTTTCAAGGGTAAATCCCTCCCCCCCCCTTCGGGATCCAAAAAGACACATTTTTCACAGTAACTCATAGGAAAAAGTATAGTCAAAATTACACAAAAAATCTAGTCAAAATTACTCAAAAATATGGTATAAATTATAAAAAAAAATAAGTAAAATTTACACAAAAAATAAAGTTAAAGTTACACAAAAATCATAGTAAAAATTAGGGAAAAATACAGCAAAAATTATCCAAAAACCACAGGAAAATTTACGCGAAAAATTATAGAAAAATAACACAAAAAATATAGTAAAAGTTACACACAAAAGTAAAAATTAAACAAAAAATACAGAAAAAAATACACAAAAAGAAGTCAAAATTACTCAAAAATATGGTATAAAAAAAAAATAAAATTTTACACAAAAAATACAGTTAAAGTTACACAAAAATTATAGTAAAAATTAGGGAAAAATACAGCAAAAAATTATACAAAAACCACAGTAAAAATTACGCGAAAAATGATAGAAAAAATAACACAAAAAACATAGTAAAAATTACCCAAAAAAACATAGTAAAAATAAGACAAAAATCACATTTACGCAAAAAATTAAGTAGAAATAACACAAAAATACAGTAAAATTTACGAAAAAAATTAAACAAAAAATACAGTAAAATTTATGAAAAAATTGAGTAAAAATTACCCAAAACAAGTAAGGAATAAGCGTCACGATTTTCACTGTTCGATCCCCAGTACAGCCTGTTTCAATTTAACTATATTTACTACACAAATTACACATCTTTGTTATAATTTAAAAAAAACTTACAAAATAATAGGATCCGAGTTATCGGAACAATCGATTGTATGGAGGCTATATATTATACGTGTTCAATTGTACTGACTTACACTATACACATTACATATGTAGAAAGTACTAAAGGTGCAATATTTTACGTTCCTAACTTTTTAAATGCGGAAGTATTGACCAAAAAACCTTATATCTGAACAACCGGTTGTATGGGGCTAAATATATGTTATATTTACCCGATCTTCTTGATTTTCCTCTACACACTACATAAATTGAAAGTACTCAAGTTGCAAAATTTTATGTTCCTAACTTTTTAATTGCAGAAGTTTTGGCCAAAAAACCTTATATCTGAACAATCGGTTGTATGGGGGCTATATGTTACATTTGTCCGATCTTGTTGATTTTCCCTATATACACTACATAAATAGAAAGTACTCGAGTTGCAAAATTTTACGTTCCTAACTTTTTAATTGCAGAAGTTTTGGCCAAAAAACCTTATATCTGAACAATCGGTTGTATGGGGGCTATATGTTACATTTGCCCGATCTTGTTGATTTTCACTATATACACTACATAAATAGAAAGTACTCGAGTTGCAAAATTTTACGTTCCTAACTTTTTAATTGCAGAAGTTTTGGCCAAAAAACCTTATATCTGAACAATCGGTTGTATGGGGGCTATATGTTACATTTGCCCGATCTGGTTGCTTTTCACTATATACACTACATAAATAGAAAGTACTCGAGTTGCAAAATTTTACGTTCCTAACTTTTTAATTGCAGAAGTTTTGGCCAAAAAACCTTATATCTGAACAATCGGTTGTATGGGGGCTATATGTTACATTTGCCCGATCTGGTTGATTTTCACTATATACACTACATAAATAGAAAGTACTCGAGTTGCAAAATTTTACGTTCCTAACTTTTTAATTGCAGAAGTTTTGGCCAAAAAACCTTATATCTGAACAATCGGTTGTATGGGGGCTATATGTTACATTTGCCCGATCTTGTTGATTTTCACTATATACACTACATAAATAGAAAGTACTCGAGTTGCAAAATTTTACGTTCCTAACTTTTTAATTGCAGAAGTTTTGGTCAAAAAACCTTATATCTGAACAATCGGTTGTATGGGGGCTATATGTTACATTTGCCCGATCTTGTTGATTTTCACTATATACACTACATAAATAGAATGTACTCGAGTTGCAAAATTTTACGGTCCTAACTTTTTAATTGCAGAAGTTTTGGCCAAAAAACCTTATATCTGAACAATCGGTTGTATGGGGGCTATATGTTACATTTGCCCGATCTTGTTGATTTTCACTATATACACTACATAAATAGAAAGTACTCGAGTTGCAAAATTTTACGTTCCTAACTCTTTAATTGCAGAAGTTTTGGCCAAAAATTCTTATATCTGAACAATCGGTTGTATGGGGGCTATATGTTGCATTTGCCCGATCTCGTTGATTTTCACTATATACACTACATAAATAGAATGTACTCGAGTTGCAAAATTTTACGTTTCTAACTTTTTAATTGCGGAAGTTTTGGCCAAAAAACCTTATATCTGAACAATCGGTTGTATGGGGGCTATATGTTATACTGGTCCGATCATGTCAGTTCCGACAAATGATTCCTTTATTACAAAATGGTGGCCACATACAAAATTTCAGCCAGATATCTCAAAAATTGAGGGACTAGTTTGCGTTCAAACAGACAGACGGACAGACGGACAGACGGACATGGCTAAATCAACTCATCTCGTCATCCTGATCATTTCGGTATACTTATTGATGGGTCTATCTCTTCTTCTTCTCATATTTACAAACATCGGACCAAAGTTATAATACCATTTCATGTTCATGAAAGGTATAAAAATATTGTGAAAACTACACAAAAAAAAAAATTAAGTAAAAATTACACAAAAAAATTTAGTAAAAATGACACAAAAAATATGGTAAAATTTATACAAAAAATATAGTAAAATTGCCAATTGATAATTTTGGTTTCCGTAATACACGTTCGGTGACTTTTAAACGATTTTCATAATTTGAATTTGACATTGCTCATACCAACAAATGTAGGTATATATTTTTTTGAAAACAAGTATAAGAGGCCAGCTTTAAGAAATTGTGAATGAAAAATGTCCTCGAAATTAAAAAAAAAAAAATTAAATTGGACCCGCCACTGACTTGAAGCATTGGTAGTTTTAAATATTGTCACTTGAAATATTTTTACAGGGTTGCCACTTAAAATGTATGGATTTTTTATGAAATAAGATTTGATAATATGGGCATCGAACGAGAAAGTAGCATTGTTGGGTAAGGTTGCCATCCGACTATACATATATAATTTTTTTGTTTCATATTACCACCTAAGGTTGCCACCTAATTGTATTATAATATATATACATCACTTTTTTACATTTTTGCTGTTGTCTTGATTTGGCCCGCTTTAAACATTTTAAGGTGTTTCCACTTTGGATTTGTTTAAGGGGTTGCCACTTATCTGATTTTTTTTTAATGAAAAGAGATTTGACAGTATCGGCATCAAACGAAAGGTACTAAACATCCCAGTCTCATTTTACTTATTCTCTTGGCCAGCCAATGACCTTTACCTCCACTTTTTCATTTTTATTTTCTTAGCATCAAACTTGAATTCTCGGTCCTTTTAAGTTCCTATAATTCATTGGATCACTTAACTTTACTGATAAAGGCTTAAATACACATATGAATTTATCTAATTGCGTTTACCTTATATCTCACAATAGCCTTAAGTTCTCTTACACGCCTCATAAAATGTTAATAAAGAATTTATGACCACACTATCAGCTTTGCAATTGAGCAAAATGTTGCATGAAATCAGCAACTTAACACCAAGGCAAATGTGTTTGCACACTTCATAATTTTTTGATTGCATAAACAAATGTTACGAATAATAAATATCAAAACAAAAACAAATAAAACAATTTAAAGAATAAAACAAAATAAAATAATTTTGATAAAAAAAATGCAATTTTGCTGTTGGTCAGCTGGATGTATGTATAGTGTCACCCTGGGAAGCCCCCTCCTCAGCTCAAACAAATGTAAGCTTGACGCGTCTGTGCATTTTTGTCATAAATTGAAATTAGTCACGAATGCGTGATAAATTCACTTTTATTTTTACAGCGAGAGTTCGCAACAACAGGAACAATATTTTTTTTGTTGCAAAATTTTATTTTTGAAACTTTTTATATATGTACAAATATGTATGTAGGTATTGCTGTCAGTATTGATAATTGATATAGGGTCATTCCATGTAAAATCGCTCCATAGTTTAAGCTGCGCCTCAAATAACGTTGTAACCGACAAAAAATCCGTTTTATATCGCTGGAAAATTTCTTTTTTTTTCACTTAAAACTGCATAACAATTTTACAGTCCTCTCTATTGATTTGAAGGAGTTATACCCGGTTTATCAGAAAAATCGATTATACAAATGATTTATCTTGCATAAAATGGTGGCTGAACACCAAATTTCAGGCAGATATCTCGAAAACTGAGGGAATAGTTTGCGTTCAAACAGACGGGTGGGCAGACAGACGGACATGGCTTAATCAACTCAGCTCATCGTCTTGATCATATCGGTGTACTTATGGGTAGGTCTATCTCTTCTTCTTCTCATACTTACAAACATCGGACCAAGGTTATAATACCATTTCATGTTCATGATTTAAAATCTATCTATACAAATTCTTAACCTAGCTCTTAATATTAAATCTAAGCGTACCTGAGTGTGATGTCAAAATTACATGACACATCACGAACATTGATTACGATCGATTTTCTTTGAAATTACCCCTTTTTCTTTTTTATACCTTTCATGAACATGAAATGGTATTATAACTTTGGTCCGATGTTTGTAAATATGAGAAGAAGAAGAGATAGACCCATCAATAAGTATACCGAAATGATCAGGATGACGAGATGAGTTGATTTAGCCATGTCCGTCTGTCCGTCTGTCCGTCTGTCCGTCTGTCTGTCTGTCTGTCTGTCTGTTTGAACGCAAACTAGTCCCTCAGTTTTTGAGATATTTGGCTGAAATTTGGTATGCGGCCACCATTTTCCAATATAGGAATCATTTGTCGGAACCAGCAAGATCGGACCAATATAACATATAGCTCCCATACAACCGATTATTCCGATAAACGGATTTTGGGCTATAACTCCTGTAATTAAACGCGTAGGAACGTGAAATTTTGTAAGTATTGCTATTTTTATATGTGAAATATCGACGTTGAAATTCATAGAGATGGGATAAATATTTCACATAGCTCCCATACAATCGATTATTCCGATAAACGGATTTTGGGCTATAGCTCCTGTAATTAAACACGTAGGAACGTGAAATTTTGGACGTATATCGATGTTGAAAATCATCGAGATTGGATAAATATTACACATAGCCCCCATACAATCGATTGTTCCGATAAACGGATTTTGGTAGATAACTCCTGTAATTATATAGGTAGGAACGTGAAATTTTGGAAATATCGCTATTTTTATATGCGAAATATCGATGTTGAAAATCATTGAGATGGCATAAATATTTCACATAGCTCCCATACAATCGATTATTCCGATAAGCGGATTTTGGGCTATAACTCCTGTAATTAAACACGTAGGAACGTGAAATTTTGTAAGTGTTGCTATTTTTATATGTGAAATATCGATGTTGAAACTCATAGAGATGGGATAAATAATTCACATAGCTCCCATACAATCGATTATTCCGATAAACGGATTTTGGGCTATAACTCCTGTAATTAAACACTTAGGAACGTGAAATTTTGGACGTATTGCTATTTTTATATGTGAAATATCGATGTTGAAAATCATCGATATTGGATAAATATTACACATAGCCCCCATACAATCGATTGTTCCGATAAACGGATTTTGGTAGATAACTCCTGTAATTATATAGGTAGGAACGTGAAATTTTGGAAGTATCGCTATTTTTATATGCGAAATATCGATGTTGAAAATCATTGAGATGGCATAAATATTTCACATAGCTCCCATACAATCGATTATTCCGATAAGCGGATTTTGGGCTATAAGTCCTGTAATTAAACACATAGGAACGCGAAATTTTGGAAGCATCGCTATTTTTATATGTAAAATATCGATGTTGAAAATCATTGAAATGGGATAAATATTTCACATAGCCCCCATACAATCGATTGTTCCGATAAACGGATTTTGGTAGATAACTTCTGTAATTATATCGGTAGGAACGTGAAATTTCGTAAATGTTGCTATTTTAGAATGTGGAATGTCGATGCTAAAAATCAATGAGATTGGACCAATATAACACATCGTCCCAATATAATCGATAGCTCCGATAATTTCGGTATGAGCTAAAGTTAAATTCACACAGGCTGTAGTGGGGATCAAACCGTGAAAATCGTGGCGCTTATTCATGAAAGGTATTTAGCCTTCGGCACAGCCGAAGACAGCTTTCCTTACTTGTTTTTTTTTGCTTTAATATTTTTGGTGAGAATTGATGTGCATACAAGTTTAACAATTGTCTGGCGTGCAAAAATTCTTATATCACAACATTTAGCGAGCAAAAACGTAAACAATAAAAAAATATTATGAAAATTTAATAAATTCAAATATTGAAAACGAAAGTAAATCGACGTTAATGTGTGTGTTTTTTTTTTTTTTTTTTATTTCAATTTTTATACCCAGCGTACTAGTACTAGTACAGGGGTGTTATAATTGTGTCCACATAACGATACAAAGTAACGGCACAAAATAATCGAGATTCATTAAGGCATGTAAAAATTGAGATATTTGCATTAAATATGGTATACATACAGGTTACTTTCTGGTCAAAGTAGGTTGTTTTTGAAAATGGTTGAAATCGGATGAAGATCACGCCCCTTTTTCGATATAAAAAATTTCGAAAATCACATAAATTGACATAACCTTAGTAAAAATTGAGATATTTGCATAAAATTTGGTAAACAGGTTACTTTCTGGCCAAGGTAGGTTGTTACTGAAAATTGGCGACATGGGATGATAATCACGCCCCCTTTTTCGATATCGAAATTTCGAAAATCACATAAATTGACATAACTTCAGTAAAAATTTAAGATATTTACATGAAAATTTGTATACAGGCTACTTTCTGGCCAAGGTAAGGTGCAATAGAAAATGGGTGAAATCGGATGATGATCACGCCCCCTTTTTCGAAATTTCGAAAATCAAATAAATTGTCATAACTTGAGTAAAAATTGAAGATATTTGCATGCAATTTAGTACACAGGTTACTTTCTGGCCAAGGTAGGTTGCTATTTATATCGACGAAATCGGATGATAACCACGCCTCCTTTTTCGGGAAGCATTTTTGAAAATTCGGCTGGTCGTAACTTTTAGACTGATAATGGTAGAACGATGAAATTTGGCGCGAAACATACTAGTATCGTTGGAAGTATACCTGAGGAAATTTGATAAAATCGCCCTCCAACCACGCCCATTTTCGATATCGAAAATTTCGAAAATCACCTAAACTGACATAATTCGATAGGGGAAATGGCTAAAATGATATAAATTGGTAGGATGAACGCCATAGTCAATCTATTATGACTTTTTTTAACTTTCAACATTTCTTTTAAATAAAAAATGCATACAAAATGCAGGTGTTTGACCTATTTTTAATTTAACATATTTTATTGTAGTTTTAAAATATCGAAAAACCAGATCAAACTCCATGTTTACCTTTCATTTTCGTTGTCAATGGCTGCATGGGGTTGCAAGCGATATCAATCGTTGTAGTCCAATTTTATACAATAAAATATTATATTTGTTGTTGTATATTCATTTTATTTGATTGAAAAATCCTGTGACAACATGAGAATCGATGTCTTGCTACATGCAACAGCAGCAACAACAAAACCTGCAACAGCAGGGGTAAGATTGTGGGAGACAAACAATCAGCAAACAAGCAACAAATTATTGTTAAAGCTAACATATGGCAATGGCAACAACAACAACAACAAGAGCAATAATCCAGTATATGTGCCACCAACAATTGTTACAATTCCAATAAAAATCGCATCTGAAATAAATTTATGAGCGCAAGCACACGTCTGGTGAATAACAACAAAAACAAATAGAAATGACATTAGCAGTAAACCATGACCACAGTTGACAATTGTTGTTTGAAGGAACTATGTTTGCAACAAAAAAACGGGCTAGGAAGTGTACGGTTGAATGGAACTGGACATTATATACCTAGTTGTAAGTTTTTTTCTTTTTCAAAAAAAAAAAAATTTCTTAGGTTTGTTTTTTTTTTCAAAGTTTCGGTAAAGATTTTTTCAAGGCGAATTCATTGCAGGTGGCATCCTCCCATCATATGGTTTCTTCTTCTACCTTGAAAAT
The DNA here is from genome assembly GCA_964058755.1 of Campiglossa producta. Lineage (NCBI taxonomy): Eukaryota > Metazoa > Arthropoda > Insecta > Diptera > Tephritidae > Campiglossa > Campiglossa producta. Next base: position 17,888,415 of record CAXKVI010000002.1, on the reverse strand, counting down.
CGAATCGTAGCTGTCAAATTGCTTATGTTGTTGCTTTGACATTTTCAGTTACAAGGAGTATGAGCGTGTGTGTAGATCTGAATTCGCTCGAACTCACCTGTATGAATTCGCCTTGGATTTTTTCAAAAAAAAAAATCTGTAACACTTTGCAATAGCAAAATACCCTTTGTCTATGGCGCAACTAGGTATAAAAATTATGAAAATAACAAATCATATGTAAATGTATGCAATGTAATCAAATAAACTACAATGAAAATGGTGTTGGCGAAAAGGAGATGAGAGGCTATAAAAAGCAGTCGGGAGAAGTGGAAATGGTTGATTTATATAAGAAAAATTGTTTGCATTTTGTCACCCGAAATGATCGAAGAGATATGGTTGAAAAAGTGAAGCAATTGAGATTGATTGCTGTTGCAACAAAGCAGCGCTAAGAAAAAGTTACATATGTGCAACAAAAAAAACAACAACAACAACAACAACGCTTGTCACAAGTTGCAACAATTGAACATGAACGACAATCAACGCTTGCTGTGCCGAGCCAATGTGACAACGACAATTTTTACATGAAAATTTACCAACTACTGGTACGATACACACTTACATAACTAACAACAACAAAAATATAGGAAAATTGTAATAAAAATAACAACAAAAATATATATACCTATTACAAACTATAGCTCTAATAGCAGCAATAATAATTTGTCACAGCTGCGTAGGCTGTTGATTTTGCAAGTGATCTTTTTTTCTAGATTTTTTTCTTAGGCTTAGATCAACAACGGCATCATTTTTGTACGAGCATTCAGATGACGCAGCTGACGTATCGCCTGAGTATGCACCGCTTATTTGTCAGAGTGGCATTGAAAATTTCAGACACACAAGGGTTGGCTTTTAAATGCGAGGATCGTGGTGAATATAGAGCAGAACTAGGCACCTAGTGGGACAATTGTCCGAAAATCTGAAAACCAAGTTCACACAGATTATTACCTCTTTGCTCGACCTCTCGAAAATAGAATTGTTGGTGGGTTCGTGAGAGCGCTATGATCTCACTGACCAATCAATAGATGTATGTCGTTGGCTATGCTCAGTCACTTAATAATTTGATTGGTGCGATGACCGCTCTTTCACTACTACACCCTCAACTCCAATTTTGCCGGGCCCTGATATAGAGAGAGTATAAAATGGAAGTCTTTTTTATACCCAGCGTACTAGTACGAGGGTATTATCATTTTGTTCACATAACGGTACTACGTAACGGCAAAAAATATTCGAGATAGATTTAGGGTTCCATATATAAAAGTTCTCAGCTTGAAAAGAGGAGTTGATTAAGGCATGTCCGTCGGTATGTCCGTCCGAGTAAATGATAACTTGAGTAAAACTGAGATATTTGCTTGAAATTTGGTATACTGGTTAGCTTTTGGCCAAGGTAGGTTGCTTTTGAAAATGAGTAAAATCGGATGATAACCACGCCACGTTTTTCGATATCGAAAATTTCGAAAATCACTTAAATTATCATAACTTGAGTTATAAGTAAGATATTTGCATGAAATTTGGTTACTTTCGGGTGAAGGTAGGTTGTTATTGAAAATAAGAAAAATCGGATGATAACCACGCCCCCTTTTTCTATAACGAAAATATCGAAAATCAAATAAATTGAAATATCTCTGTAGCTGAAATAGCTTAAATAATATAACTTTATATGCGAATCCCTCTGGTCGTTCTGTTACGATTTCTTGATCAATTATTGAAGTTAACTTCTTAGGCGGCGATATGAAGTTTTTATTGGGAGTAAAATTTGAGAAAATGGCCGATGATGCAACGGAAATAGAAATTGTAACCGACTTTCAGGCGTATCTTGCAGACTTTCAGGCGTAGGCGATTTTCACCATGATGTTTAGCTGTGCAAATCAAATAGGAGGTGAAATTCTAGGATCACAATTCATGGTATTGCCACTTGGGGTGGTTTACGGGGCTGCCACCAATCCCATTTTTTTTAATATAGAACTAGGTATGCCAGTATAGGTATCAAATGTATGGTATTTTCGTCCGTATTCCAAATAAGATAATTTTAGGCAGGGTTGCCACTTTGGGTTGCCACCTAACCGCAATTTATTTATTTTTTCATATATTTCGGGAACTGCTAGACCGATTTGGATAAAATTTGGCATATAGACAATTTGATTCATTTTAAGGTTATATACATGGGTGTTGCCACTTAGGGCGTTGCCACCTATCCCAATTTCTTTTAAATAAAGAGCTAGATATGCCAATATGGGTATCAAATGAAAGGTATTGTCGGCCGTATTCCAAATATGACATTTTGACGCAGGGTTGCCACCCCCGGAAGTAAGAAATTTCGAAAATCACATAAATTGACATAACTCGGTAACGGAAATGGCTAAAATGATATTATTTGGAAGGATGAAAATCCCAATCATTCTATTATGATTTTTCGGCACGGTGCCATGCCCACTTTTAAGGGAGGCGTTTTTGTGAATTCGACTGGTTACAATTTTTAAACTGATTACGGTAGAATCATGAAATTTGGCACAAGGTATACTAGCATTGTAGGGAGTTTACCTGATAAAATTTAAATTGCTGTTTTTTTGATTGGTTTTGTTTTATTTTATTCTATTTTTTTTTTTGTTATACTTTATTCTGTCTTAATTTATTTCATATCATTTTTATTTTATTTTTCCTTAATTGACGTTATCTCATTTTAATTTTTTTTTTTTTTATTTTTTTTTTCTTTTATTTTTTTTTTTATTTTTTTTTTCTAATTTTTTTTTCTTATACTTTATTCATTTGTTTTAGTATTTCTTATTTTACTTCATATCATTTATTATATTTTATTTCATTTTATTTTATTCTATTTTGTTTTTTTATTTATTCAAATTTTTTTTTTATTTAATTTTATTTTTTTTTTCAATTTTTGTTTGTTTTTTGTTAACTTTTAGTCCAGACTTAGTGACCCCACCTTGTAAATATGCAAAACCTGCGCTCTGGATAATTGTACCTAGTATAATTTTTTTCGATCAAGTTAAGGCAAACACAGCTGAGGCCAAATGAAATTCAGTGTTGGCTGATAATTGTTGTTGATTTTTATTGTTTTATGGTTGTTGTTGGAGGTGTCTGCATTGATGGCAATGGATTGTCATATCATGTCAAATGCAACAAACAAGGTGACAGTTAGTCAGGCAAGTAAAGATTTCACATGCATATCTGCTCAAGCTCCTAAGCAACAAAAACACTCACAGTGCAGGTATAAAAAGTCGCGTTACCTTAATGCTTGCAACAAAGTGATGGCATTGACGCATTTGTGCCACTGAGGCACTGAGGCACTACTTATGAAGATACATATCATTTGCGTTTTTAGCTTAAT
>CAXKVI010000002.1:17832536-17877536 GCA_964058755.1 Campiglossa producta | reverse complement strand
GTCGTCGTTGTGGTTGTTGTACTGCTTGTAGTCACCACTGCAATTGGGCGTGATGTTGTTGTTGTTGGCATGAATGGCGCTAGCGGGGGTTGACGTTGTGCAAAGTTACCCGGGTACTCATTGCCAGGCAAGAGCTCATTCGCACCATCCGGGAAGTACAATGGTACATCAGCAGCGTCGTAAGCTGGAGAGGGAAAAGAAAATTTAAGATCCGTAATAGTCGAATATTTAATCCGTGTATAACATACCTAATATATCAGTTGGACAACTATTTATATTGCCATTGCGTTTCTCAGCGCTGTCTGCGAAATTAACGATCTCTCCATTGATTGTCACATCGCTGATGCAGCCTGCAAAGTATGCCGATGTCGGAAGTGCATTTCGTACTGGTATGTAATTATTTGGCAAGCCACCGAAGAATACATCGCCTGCTTGAATGTACAGCGGTGTAGGTGGGTAGGGTAATCTGAAAGAGAAAAAGAGAAAAAGAAGGGAAACTTGTCATTTATTTTCTCTCGGTTCAGTTCAGGAGTTATCCCTAAGTAACTGTTATCGAGACATAATAGAGCAAATTTTTTCGGTTTATGTTTTCAAATAAGTGACAAAAAACACATCAGCCATAAAAAGTTACTCTTTTCAAAGTAGATACTGCTTAAAAAGTCACAAATCCAACAAATTGTTATCTCCAAAAACTCACTGTTCCAAAAAAGTCACTTAATAGAAAAGTAACAGGCTCAAAAAAAGGTTTTCGAAAATCGCTGGTTCCAAAAAATAACTGGTTTAAAAAGTCACCGGTCTAAAAAATTATCAGAAAAAAGAAACTGGTTCGAAAAAGTCACTGCTTACAAAAATCACATATCCCAGAAGGAAAAAGTCGCAGGTACGAAAAAAAACTGCTTCACTGATTCGAAATTTTCACCTGGTCACAAAAAAAGTTTAAAATGGTTCGTGTTCTTTAAACAACCGATCAGTCAGAAAAAGCCACTGCTTCCAAAATTGTCACAAGATCACTGAGGAATAGCAGAAGAGTCACTGCCCCAAAAATTCACAGGCTCAAATAAAAGTCCAGTGGTGCAAAAAGGTCACTGCTTCTAGAAAGTCATTAGTCCAAAAAAAGCACTGGTTTAAAAATTTTCAGTCGACGAAAAAGGTCACTGCTTTTAAAATTGTCATTGGTTACTACTTAAAAAACAGTTCCTGGTTCAAATAGAGGTCCATTGATTCAAAAAGGTCACTGGTTCTAACAAGATGACTGGTATCAAAGAGCCAGTAGTTCACAAAAGTCACTAGTCCATAAAAGTCACTGGTCCACAACTGGCTTCAGTTCCAAAAAAAAGTCACTGGTTTTCCAAATAAAAAAATTGTTAGTTCAAAGGATTCTCTGGTCCCTAAGCCAGTAAGTGCCACTAATACAATAAAACGAAATGGTCGAGCCCCAGAGCTCTCAGCACAAACAAATAAAACATTCACCTACTTCACTCACCTTTTATCCTCACTATCGTCGATGGATAGACGCAACTGATTACCATCATGTTGCACCGTAACCACATGCTCCTCGCCATCATTTAGCTTCTTCATATCAGATACTACCTCAGCGCCCATGCTACGCAATGTCAAATAGCCATCATTCAAAGTTAAACCAATATACGAACTTTGATCATAATCGGCGCCATAAAAGATGAGACCATCACGTTGACGTGTCTTAAATTTCAAATTCACATTCAGCAGATTATTGGAGGTGAGATTATCTTTGCGTAAGTAACCATATTCATTTGGTGGATATGCCAACACGGTGGAGAACTTCTTCGGACAACCCGGTTTAACGCCATGCGCATGCAAATTATTACCCAAATCGACTTTCGTACCCGATATGGACACATCATCAATACAGCCATCGAAATTGTGTTCAGTAACCGCCGAATGATTACGTTTACCAGGAAAACCACCAAAGAAGATACGTTTTGGCGCTGGCATCGATTCGCTAGCATCTGAGGGTGCTTCTTCTTGTGAAATGAGCACATCATCCACCTTCAGCTGACCACGTCTGCCATCACGTTCGGCAACGACACGATGCCATTTATCATCGTTATAACGATCTTCGCTACCCGCCGAAACTAGATGCTCGCCTAACTTATAACGGAAGTAAACGCCACCATTCACAAGCTCAACGGACATGAAATGATCATTGCGTCCATAGTAGAACATTAAACCATCTTTAGCATCTTTGGCGGCTTTGAAACTGAATTGTATGCTTGATCGCGCCTTCAAGTTGTATGGCGCCGCTTTGAGTTGTACATAGCCGTTGCCGTTGAAACGATAGCCGGTGGGTGGTATCTCCTCGGTTAACAATTTATCGCGCGGCTGCGCGCCTTGATTATTCTCCAAGCCGAAGACAAAGTTCCACAAGCCCGCATGCTCATCGCCTATATGTAGGTCCTCGATTTCGCCTTCAAACGCATTACTTTGTATATCGTGTGGAGGCGTGAAGTCTGCCGGCGGCGGTAGACCACCAACAAACAGGCGACTATTGCGATCAACATTGAAGACATTGTTAGCGCCGAGTAGCGGTTGTTCGTTCACATGCTCCAACACAGTGCCATTATCGAGTTCCTCGCGTATAATCAATTTAGCATTAGAGCCTGTGCGATCCACGACTGCCTGATACCAATTGCCATCGGCGACATATTTCTCATTCGTAATGCGTTCGGGTCCATTACCCACATCAATGGTCAAAATTGGATAGCCATTCACGATTTCGAGCGCCATAAAGTCTTCGTTGTCTTTGTTGGCTGGTGTTGTGCCCGCAGTTCCTGTGCGATTATGATTACCCAGATACATAAGGAAGCCATTTGGTTTCTCGGTTTTAAAGTAAGCCGACGCTTTTGTCTTGGTCGCCAATAAAGGTGCGGTTTCTGGCGTCTTTAACTCTAGCACTGTGCCCGGCGAGAAGCGCACACCTACTTTAATGTCATTCGCAATTTGACGCGCAGTCTCAATTTGACGCCGCAAGTTCTCAATGTCCTCACCCAACAGTTGGCCCATCTCTTCGATATTCGCTTGCTGTTCCTCAATCGCTTGCGCTAGCTGATTCAGTTGCGGTAACGCATCCTCCACGGTATCCAATTGTGAACGCGCTTGTGATATATCCTTGGTAGTGGCATCAATATCCTTCGAAATATTACGCGCCTTATCCAGTTCCTTTGTAGTTTGTGCGCCCACTGGACGCAGCACTTGCAACACATCATCAATAATATCCCAGGCATCGGTTGCATTCTGATTGGCATTATTCCAGAGGTCGTGTTGCGTATCCGCAGGGAGCTGTTGCAAAGCAATATTCAACTCTTCCAAACGCTTTTCGGTATTCTTATTCAAATTCGAAATCGCATCAACTTGTGCCGCCGAAGCATTCAAACGTGGCTCAAGCTCACTTTGTACTTTGTTGAGCGCATCGCGCGCTTTCTGCAACAACTCGCCAGAATCTTTGTCCGCGCGTCCAGCGCGATCTTCAATACCATCTGTGATCTCTGTAGCGTTTCCGGCAGCGAATTTTGCATCCTTGGTGAACTGTTGCGCCGACGAGACGGCTTCCACAATGCCACTATAAGCGGTGGCGGCTTTTATAGCTGGTTCGGCGTTGGCTGTCATATCTGCATATTGCTCGGTGAGATCGCGTGCGCTTGCGCTCAACTCATCAGCGCGTTGTATAGCTTGTATGGCGAGCTCGGTTACTTCAGCATTTGCCTTCTCCATTTGGGGTAAATCGTCGTCCACATTTTTGTTGATATCACGCAAATCTTGCACAACGCTCGATAAATGATCGACTCTGTTATCGATATCGGTGAGCGTCAAATCGCCATTAATGAGATATTTGCCCGCTTCAGCGATATTCTTATCTGCCTCTTTCTGCTGATCGGATACTGTATCAAATTTGGAATTGTTAAAAGCTGCTTTGTTTAGGTCATTCAAGCGATACACCTCATTGGCATTATCGGTCGCATTACCACTCCAATAATAGAGATCTTCTAGTTTATCACTCATCAGCCCGATGCTATCTTTGAAGTCGGCTAGCATGAAATTTTGATTATTGATCGGCTCAACAATCACATCCACCTCTTTTAGCAGATCGCGCGATTTATTCAACACCTGTTGATTTGCCAACAAATCCACCTTCGTCTCACTCAAATCATCAAGTATGCGTTGCGCTTCCTCGAGCGCTGCCTCAATCTTCGTGCTTGCCGCCATTTCAAGATTCTTGGAAAGTGCCTCCACTGAGTTGATTGCATCACGCGCTTCCATAGCGCTCAATGCGGCACGCTCGCGCAAATCGGTTGCATTCACAATAAGCACGCTTGCCGTCTGACGTCCATCCAATGCATTGCTCATACTAAAGTTAACTTGCTTGCCATACATCTTAGCCTCCGACTCAAGCTCAGCTACTAACGAGCGCGATGGCTCCAAATTAATGCGCTTGGGATCTAAGTTTTGTACGTCAGGCGCAATTTTGTCCGTCAACTCATCGTAGTAATTCAGCTTTTGACTGGTAAAGAAAGCCAAAGCGACAGTTTGGAACTCATTCACTACCGGATCAATTTGATAGCGCATACGATCAGTCACGTCAAGCAGCGCATCGTGACATGAGTCACATTCGAAGCAACCTTGATCTTTAACAAGCACCCACCGGTGTGGACAAGCATCACAGCGATCGCCAATTACACCCGGCAAACATTCACACTGACCGGTAAATGGATTACAGCCAAAACCGCGTGAGTAGCCCTGATTGCAACGACAGGGCTGGCAACCTTCGCTCGAATAATTCCAATGGTCTACCGCACAACGATCACATTGACGTCCCGTTACACCTGGTTTGCAAGCGCATTTTCCAGTGTGATCATCGCACTGTGTCGAATTCGCAGCGATACCGCAATCACATGCGCGACAACCCAAACCCGAGTCGAAACCATAATGATCCGGCTTACAACGATCGCAGCGTTCGCCAATCACATTTTCATGACAATGACATTTACCCTCATATGGATCGCACTCCAGCGTGCCCAACTCCTCGCAATCACAAGTCTGACAATTCTTCAAATTCACCGCATCACCATAGAAGCCTGGTTTGCAGAGATTGCAAGCCACCCCAAAGGTGTTATTCAAACAAAGCAAGCACTCGCCTGTGATGGTATCGCATGAGCCCGGCTCTTGTGGGTTGATATTTCCCGAACACTCGCAGGGTTTGCAGTAATCGCCCGCCTTTTCAGGTTGTCCATAGAAACCGTTGGCACATGCCTCACAACGTGGACCCGTATAGCCCTTCTTGCACTCGCAATGTATCTCATCACCAGATTCGGAAATCTCGCAACTCGTAGCAAAGTTATTACTCTCATAAGGCAGCGGGCACGCGCAAATCATGCAATCGTGTGGTGAGCCATAGGTCGCGTTACCATAGTACCCTTCTTGACACATTTCGCAGTGCTCGCCAGTGGTCGCATGTTGACAATCATTACACACGCCAGTAGCGCAGTCGCAAGTTTGCGCATGACCATTACACTCGCAGGGTATGCAGTAGCCGCCATAAGGACCATTCGTGTCACGATAGTATCCAGGTGCGCAGTCCTCGCACGACAAACCCGTGTAACCGGGCGGGCAGTGACAGCGTTCGACCGCCAAGAATTGATAGTCGCCAAAGTTCTCCTCATCTTCGTCGGCGAGCGTCAAGTAGGCGTCTGACAGATACGTTATAAAAGTCTGTTCCCAATAGTTAGCGCGTACGAAAATCATTTTCAGATCACGCAGTGTCATCATGAACTCAGCGCGTGACACAGGTTTGCCATCTTGCGTCTGGAAATTCGACTCCACCATTTGCACGCGATTTCTAAACGCTTGATTGCTTGAAGGTTGCTCATAACTCTGGTGCACGAGTAGGTGTTCCTTACCCAGCAATATCACATCGGGCGCTAGTATAGGCTTGCCGGACAGACCTGTAGTGTAATAGAGCGAGTAAGCGAGTTCGCCACCATAAGCTGAGATATGACTATTCTGATTCATCAAATAATCGAGCACGCCAAAGTAGACCACATCCTCTGGCTGATCATCAGTCACTTCGTGGAATGAAAAGTCCGCCTTCAACGTAGTCTCATTGACCAATAGCTCGTCTTGTGGTATATCCCATATTTGGAAATCAATCGTTTTTTCACTGAACTGCGCCGAGTTTAGTGTGACTTTTTTCAACAAACTCACATTGTAGACGCGCAAGTAGGCGCTCTCGCAACGTGATGTGCGTCCAAAACAGAAACATGAAGTACAACCATCAGGATTGCTCTCTTGCAAGTTATATGTGCCATCTTGACATTGATCGCAATCACGTCCCACCACATTGGTCTTACAGAAGCAACTACCATCAACTTTGTCGCATATTTCCACCAAAGTGCCTGCAACATTACAGCTACAACGATCGCAACGTGGAAAATCGAAGTAGCCATTCGTGCATACATCACAAGCGCGTCCTTCGATATTCTGACGACACTCACACGAGCCATTAAACATATCACATTGACGATTACCATTCGCAATACCCAAATAATTACAATTACAATCCTCACAACCGATTATCTGATGGAAGCCATAGGTGTTCGGCATACATTTCTCGCACATATCGCCCATTACATTTGGTGGGCAAACGCATTCGCCTGTATTTGGTTCACACATTGCGGTACTCGGACAATCGCAAGGTTTACATTCCGGAAAACCATAGAATCCAGTACGGCATGCATTACATTGACGCCCGATCACATTAGGTCTACACTGACATTGACCACCAAATGGATGGCACTCAAAGCTGACCGAACCCTCATAGTCGCAATTGCAAGGCAAAGCGCCAATATTGTGTTCGGATGTTAAAGAGAATACAGCCTTCTTGCAAAACTCGGTAGCATTATGTGTGATATGGAAGTGATCTTGCCCGCACTCTTTGATGAATTCCTTTGTCTGATCAAATAGTTCTTCGACAAGTAAATCATCATTGTACTGATTTATGGGTACTAGGATTAAGTAGTCGAGCCAGACACCTTGTGGGCGCGTATTCTAGAAGAAGAAAATACGAATTTTAAATTATTTTATATTTAGAAAAACTTCTTAGCTTACCGTTAGTGTGAATTTGAAATCGTCTTCAATATCAAACCACCAATCCTCGCCTGTTGGATGTATAACTCCACGACAGCCAGAGCTAGATGGACAGTGACTGATGTCGAACTTGCCGCTGTACTGATTTTTGGCTGTAGTGAGTGTATAGAGCACATTGTATTTGGGATGATGTGGTTGATAGTATTTGACCAAAATAACATAACGGCCCGGTTCGCCTACTTGTGATCTGTGGAAAGAAAATTTATTAGAATTCGAAAGTATTTAATTTCTTAATGGGTTCACTGTCATGTGATATGATATGAGGTGATGTCATTTGATATGAATAAAAGGTGGCATGATATGAGGCAATGTGATATAAGTGAATTTGGTATAAGAGTATCTGATGTGAGGTGATATTTCATGACATGATATGATAAGGCGTGATATGTTGACCTATTTGGGCATGCGATGTCATACTCTATGAGTGTACGATATTCATAATGTGACATATTTATGTATACTTAATGTTATTGTCATCAGTTTATTAGTAATAATCACGATATGTAATTATATGCTCTCTTATATTTGCTATGTATAACATGTCAAGGTATCAGGTCACAACATAACATGTCACATCATATCACGCCATAATTTTTTGTATTTATAGCCTGAATGCAATATCTGGCCATGTTCAATATTTTTATCTCATTTTATTTCATAATAAGTTTGATGTTATGTTATGCATTAGCGCATCATATCAGTTATATCATACCAATCATATCACATTTAGCAGATCATCACATCTTATAATTTTTATGCTGCAATTTGATGCTGTGATAGTCATGTCCGATCAATTCATTTCATGTTTTATTATGTGTTAACGTATATTATGCAGTATTATGTTAAGTATATTATCCATGGCACATCACATCAATAATATCATTCCAAAATACGTCACATCACGTTCTAGCAGATCATATCACATCTTATAATTTTTATACCCAGCTGTACTTGTACACAGGGTATTATAACTTTGTTAGGATAACGGTTGGTTGTACAGGTATAAAGGAATCGAGATAGATATAGACTTCCATATATCAATATGATCAGGATCGAAAAAAAATTTGATTGAGCCATGTCCGTCCGTCTGTCCGTCCGTCCGTCCGTCCGTCCGTCCGTCCGTCCGTCCGTCTGTCCGTTAACACGATAACTTTAGCAAATAATGAGATATCTTCACCAAATTTGGCATGCGTACTTATTTGGGTTCAGAATAGATTGCTATTGAAAATGGGTAAAATCGGACCATAACCACGCCCCTTTTTCGATATCGAAAATTTCGAAAAACGTATAAAATGGGTTAATTTAATATTAGAAGCAGCTACAATGATAAAATTTGCAATATGTATTGATTTGGATGTTCTAAGGCCGATTTTATAAAAATGTTTGAAAAGGGGGCGTGGTACCGCTCACGTATATTTGAAGAAATTTTAAAATTTTGACTCTTAATAACTTCAGAACAGTTTATGCTAGTATAACGAAATTTCGTAGAGGACATACTATTGTTGTGGTAAATTCAGCTATAGAAAATAAACGAAATCGCTTCGCGACCACGCCTACTTTTTCATAAAAGTTATATTGAAAGGATGTGGAAATATTGAAAAGTCCATATCTAATTAACTGATTTCGCTATAATAATATAACTTGGTACATACATCAACTTTCATATTCTTTACATAATTTTTTCAAAATTTTGGAAAGTGGGCGTGGCACCGCCCACTTATGAGTCAAGCAATTTTTAAATTCGACTGCTAACAACTTCAGAACGGTGTGAGATAGATTTACGAAACTAGGTACCAGGCATGTTATGTTTATGTAGAGTACTACCACAGAAAATAAGAAAAATCGGTGAACGATCACGCCCACTTTATGTGCACAGCTGGGTATGTAATGTTCGGTTTCACCCGAACTTAGACTTCCTTACTTGTTATGTTGCTTTTTTTACGATTAGCATAAATAACACAAATCTTTACTCACTCAATAACAATTGTACTCGTATTTGGTTTATTATCCAAGTATACCAGTCGCACGCGTTCATCCAATGCAGCATATGGTGGCTTATTATCAGCAATACGATCTTCATGATCAGTTTCGAATTCGATTTTCTTTGAATCGGGTACCGAACGGAATTTTGGTGAAGCACATTGATTATTATGCGTAACACAAACTGGACTTGGTTCGATGTAATCAATAGACCACTTTTCGACTGGAATAGCAGTCACCGAGATAATGGCAACGCGGCCAAAATCATCATAGTCAGTCTAAAACAAGGAAAAAAGATGTGACAAAAATTTTTAATTTATAGCAAGTATATAAAACTTACACTAACAACCACCGGCTTAAGATCATCCTTAGCAATATGGAATAATTTCTCGCGACTATTCTCATCAATGATCGGTGTACGACATGCCATCGAGTACAAGCAAGGATACAGGGTGGTAGTACCAAAATCTTCTTCATTATTACCCAAACGTAGCTTGACAAAGTAAGGTTCGGCGTATGCACGTTCACTCACATAATCGATTACGAATATATAACGACCACTATGCGGCACATCGACAATGTAATTAAGCTCACGCTGAGTATCGCTGATAACTGGTATTTCGCCAACGTGGCCAATAATAGCTAAATGTTCGGGATCATAGTAGACTTCGGTGGGATTGGTGGGCTTGCCATTTGTGCCCATAATGAAAGGGGTCACCGAAGGTTGGAAGCTATAAAAAACGGAAAAAAGTATACAGAGTTAGCTCCAAGACTGTATCGAGTTTAGAAGTAGCTAAAACACTAACTCATCCACGGAAGCATATTTATAATGACGACAAAGCTCCATATTACCCAGCTCACAAGGGTTGGTGATCTTGCGCGTCAAAATCGAAGCTTCGTAATAGGCGGCTGGTAGCAGAACGAAGTAATCCAGCATTACATTTTTGCTCGCTTTGGTAGTGAAGGTGTAACGATGTCCTGGATCCAAAACAATAGGTGATGGCTTGTTTCCCTTGACGCCCGAAACAGTAACAAATTGTGGAGATGTAGTAGGGCGGAACAACACCTTAACACTGCAAGAGAAGAAGAGGACGAATATATATTAAAATCCAAGCTCAAGCACATACTCCTCGAACTCACTTTTGATCCACCTCGAGCGGATTCTCCGACTGTATCAATATGCTCGCTGTAATATTTGATGGATTTTGATTGACATAACGTATAACAATACGATACACCGCCGATTTCTTAACCATAAACTCATTACGCACTTCATTTTGTATATCATTGAAGACAGCATAACCCTTACTACTGAAATCCGGAAAGACTTGCTCGTCATATTGATAACGCACTTGTGCACCCGACGGTTGAGCGCCATCCTCATATTCATACTGGAATTGATGGAGTGTAGGGAAGTAATGTGTTGTAAGCGGTTGTGTACAACCACGTCCCGTAACACGTGGATGACATTTACACTGACCACTCAACTTATCACATTCGCTATGCTCGGCACCGCCAACATCACAACTACAATCCTTACAACCGAACAGCGACGAACCATCCAAATCGTAGGTGCCATCTTTACACTCGGCGCAAGTACGTCCTTGCGTATGCGGCTTGCAGGTACATTGACCCGTTTTAGAGAGACAAGTGTCCAGTGCAGCAATCGTGCCATCAGTCCAACAATCACAAACCTGACAACCATCCGGATTGCTAATATTCAAATTCCAATAGAGTGGCTTACATTCGTTGCAAATACGGCCCGTGACACGTTCCTTGCACTTGCACAACTCGCCCACTGGCACTGAACCGCAACCCGCAAACTTATCAATAACACCCGCGGGATCACAATTACAATCTTCACAGCTCGGGAAATTATAGAAACCTTCCTTGCACGAGTCGCACAGCTTGCCACCGAAATTGGGGTAGCACGAACATTGGCCATCCGCATTACAGGTCACACCTTCGGAACCGTGCACATCGCAGTTGCAAGCTATTGGGAGAAGCGTTCTATTTAGATAAATTAAGTTCTAAGTCATCACATTTCGATACTCACGCAAGCACTCCGGATAGCTATAGTAGCCAGCACTGCAGAGCGTACACTGTTTGCCCGCAAAGTTCGGTAAGCAATTACATCTGCCAGTGTTGTCGCATGTAATGGCTGTGCTGCCTTGTGATGAGCAATTACAGGGTTTACATTCCGGATAGTCATAGTAACCGGGCAGGCACATGTCACAACGTGGTCCACCGAATCCTTCGCGACAAATACATTGACCTGATTCCTTGTTGCATATTTCTGATTCTGTGCCTTGTATGTCGCAATCGCAATCTGTGGAAGGAAGAGTAGGACAAGATATAGTAAAAATGAATGTAGACATTGAGCAGTTTAAAGTCTAGGATGTCTACAGTATAGGAAGAAGTTTGTGTGATCTTTGGTAAAGGTATGTCCTCCTTTTTAGTGACATCTATTGTCCAGTAGCGGTAAAATCGTAATTTTGGTGGTATTTCTTGCTATTTTTGTTTATTTATCGGTGACAGTAGCGGTATCGTAATTTCGTTTTCTGAAATCTGAACATTATGCTCCAGCAAATTCCCAAAAACAGAGTTAATTCGGAATTTTCGCTAATGTATCAGCCCTATAAGATAGATCTTAGGCAGTCCTGAAGATGATCTGATAGAATTTATTGTCAGCTACCCATTTATATTCAATGTTTGAATTAAGGATTCGCCGACATTTTTACAGGGTGGGTAAGTTAGTAATTTTCAAAAATCGCGAAAGAGAGGTCTTATCTCAAACTCATTTATGTAAGTATCTCCTGAATATTTATCCTATTTGGACGAGCCCGTACTCAGCTCTTGCACTTCTAACAAAAGGGGATAGATGACCTCTTCTAGGCAGTTCCTACGCTATCTTTTCGTACAGGATGGTATAAGGGTCGTCTGCAAGTTTTTTTGTACATAAAGATTGCTACAGGGCGACTTCAGGACTTAAATACGTTCGGTTCTTGTCAACGGGGTGCTTCTTTGTTTGGTTAGCGATTAACCTCCTCCCAATATTTTTCCACACAGGGTATATGGCCATATACTCTCTAAACAGTGGATAAATACTTGGGAAATTATTGGGTCACCCTAACCAAAAAAGAGGATAAAAAAGTGGGCAGTTTTCTTCAGCGAGGTATATCTTCTACCCATGTTGAAGCTACTAAATCGTTTTGAAATTCCTTGGCCGGAAATCAAATTTTTGCACTCCTAATCAACACGGTAGTCGAAGACCCCACTGGAGCAGTTTCTACGGCAAACACCTAACTTTTCCCCACCATATTTTTTATACTTACATTGACACTTTGGATAGTTGTAGTAGCCATCTTTGCAATGTTCGCAACGTTCACCGCCAAAACTGCTGAGACACTTGCACTGACCCGATACCACATCACAATCATTGCTGATAGAACCAATCTTATTACATTGGCAAGCTGAAAGGATAGCAAAAATTCAAGTTTCGGACTAACCAAAAAACTCCACAAAGACTCACCTTTACACTCGGGAAAAGCAAAGAAACCTTCAGCACATTCTTTGCAGTAATGACCCGCGAAATTAATCTTGCACGGACATTCGCCATTGATCGCCTCACAGTGATAGCCTTCGGTGCCATTCAAGTTGCACTCACACTCACGACAATTGGGATAGCCGTAGTAGCCATAAGCGCAAGAGTCACAATTAGGCGGTTGGAAAGCCTTGCGACACTCGCAGCGACCCGTCTCCTCCTCACAATGACCGGTCGAGTAGAAGAATTCGCAGTTGCAAGCTGTAATTGGAAGAAGAAAATGTTTGGAAACTCGTTTCTTGGATAAGAGAGCGCTCTAACTTACGTTGACAAACGTCAGTCTCATTCCACAATTTGCCGAAAGGTCGATAGAATTTGCCTTTGCACTTGTTACAGTTAATACCCTCCGTATTGTGCTGACAGTTCTTACAAACACCACCACCCTCGTAGCGTCCGTGAATATCCAGAGACAAGCCCTTGCGATCAATTTCCTCATCATAGTCGCATTCATTAGAGTGACTATGGCAATTGCAAGCTGAAGGAAGATAGGAAAACTAGTCAAATACATACTCTAACTTGCTTAAGATCCGGAAAAATACTCACGTTCACATTCGAATGGACGTGCATTCGTATTCTGACTCCACTTCTTCTGCTCGAAACCCGGACAACATTCGTTACATTGTATACCGCATGTATGGTGCTGACAGCGGCAGGCCAAAATACGCACTGGACTCTTGGGATCTTTAACATCACATGTATCTGCATGACCATTGCACATACAACGTCCACCAATTGAAATATCTTTGATGGAATAGAAGTAACGACGCGTCACAGTGGGATCCTGTCTTGCCACCGACATCAAATGTCCGAGTAAGTTTTTCGTACGCAACAAACGTATGCGCACATTTGTTGCGCGCGTCCATTCTTGCAACACGGTTGAATTGAAATAATTATTGGCCGAAGGACGATCATTTAGCAACATAACAGGAATTTCACCATTCTCTAATGGCACAATGCGTGAGAATTCTGTTGAGCAAATGACATCATCATCACGTGTGATTGGTTTGTAGGAATCTTTGCCGAAATAGCTGATACAATCGTGCACTGAGTCAGAGAAATGCATCCATGGTGACCAAGTTAAGCCATAATCGGTGGATTTCTCCAATGTCCATAGACCGGGACGTGGTGAATTGCCCATACGTATGAAGAGGTAAGCGACATGGAACTCCTGTTGAATAAAGGTTAAAAAATAAAATATTTATTTATTAAGAAAGAAATCTTCATTGGATGAGACCATATGTAGCTGTCTGCAGTGAATTGTTTTTGATTTGTTTGAATGCAAGCAATACAAATTGTTTGATCGTGTCCACATCCGGTTCCGTATCAAACCCAAACTAAAAAGGGTTGCATACTTTCAGGCATGAAGTCTTTTGTTAAGTAACTTTTTATTTGGTACGCTACAGTCGGTATGTTTCCTTAATTTACATTGACTATTGACTTTTTAAGTGTTAGGAGTTTAAAACTTGTGTTTATTATTAATATTTTATGTAGGTCATTTCTTTTTCTGTTGGTTTGTTCTATTATATTTTTTTATTTATTTTATTATTATATTTTCATACCCAGCGTACACCTTTTTCAGTTTATATTCAGACATTTCATTTCATATTCACAAAATGACAATTGATATCTTAAAACTTTAAACGGGCTAAACTTGTATATTTGTACCGCTTGACCGATTTGGATAAAATTATGAATATAGATAGTTGGATTGATTCTAAGACTATCCACTTGAGGGTTGCCACCTGTTTACAGGGTTGCCACCTATCTAACCAATTTAATTTTGTAGCAAGATATGCCAATATGGGTATCAAATGGAAGGTATTTTCAGCGGCATGCCAAATAAAATATGTTCAAGTAGGGTTGCCACCTTACCGAAGCATATTTGTATATTTGTATATCCGGTATTATCTCGGGAACAGCTTCACCGATTTGGATAGGTAGTATGATTGATTCTAAGACTATCCACTTGGGGGTTGCCACTTATCTATTTTTTTTTTAATTATGGAGTGAGATATGCCAATATGGGTATCAAATGAAAGGTATTTACGCCGACAAACCAACTAAAATATTTTCAAGTAGTGTTGCCGCCCAGGGTTACCATTTACCTTATTGTATTTGTATTGTATATTTTTGGGATCACATTTGGATTATTTTAGGATCATTTTGGGATCATTTACGGGTCACTTTGGGATAATTTTGGGATTATTTTGGGATTTTAGGGTCATTTTGGAACCATTTTTGGAGCATTTTGGGAACATTTAAGTGTCTTTTTGGGGTCGTTTTGGGATGATTTTAGGATTATTTTGGGATTATTTTAGGTTCATTTCGGGATCGTTTTGGGTAAGTAAATTTAACGCTAAATCAATAACACCGAACAAGCTCGGTTGCCCAGGTACTTCGTTCAGTTAAATTGACTAAATTAATTTGCAGAGAAGCAAATCAACTCAAATTCGTTAGCAAGCAAATGTATGTATGTGTGTGTATTCACAAACTCTCACACACATACATATGTTCAGAACCTGTAAAAAATCGTGTAACTGGTCTTTGAAGAGAGTGACCCAATCTGAAGACAGACAGCAAAATCTTGGACCCAAAAGGACTGTTTGTTTGCCTTGATTTTAGCCCGAAAAACTCTCTGTCAAAATTTTTGTCGTCTACAACATTTTTCGCGCCAACGCTTCATATGAGATCAACTGTGCAATATTTGCATAAATCGGACAAAATTGCATTCATACTCATATCTGTACATATGTAAGTGCAAAAGTGAGAGTAAAACGTGCAGTACCTTTTAGAGCTTTTGGATGAAGAAGCCAATAACAAATTCCACCGCTAACATGAGAAATTTAAAAACAAAAAAATGTATGTAAATATTGAATAGGATATGAACACATAAAGCAAGATAATAGAGTATAACGTCGCCAGAAAATAGAACCAGCTGCTGGGTTTGGTAGTTTTCTTCACTTAGGCGTTCTCTAGAACAGTTTGGAGACAACTAGCATACCCCATACAGCTAGGCTCTATACAAATTATTGGTTATATTGCAAGGTTTCTATAATATGGTATATCTAGCCAGTACCAAGGTTAGGTATAGATTTCGCTAGATAATTTGAAAGAAGGGGCCCATAATGAAAGTTCTTCTACTCTGAAGATATCCCTCCAAGTACGATCTGTATATCTAAAAAACTTTAACAGGATTTTCATATACCTTTCGATGTCGACTTATGAGCTTCATATAACATAAATTTGGTCTCGCATCTCATAAAAAATTAAGATATCTGCCAGTTTTATGCTCTTGAATAAATATTTATTTTAGTTACGTAGGCGCCAAAATAAGCTGAACACACTCCGGTCTTATGCACAGAACATACATAGTAATAAATAGTTAAACAAATAATTGACTGCTTAATTCAACTTTTTGCAGCGATTTTTAGCTGGCATGGAAAAAGTAAAAATAAACAATTGCTCAAAACGATGAGATCATTGGCACACTCCAGACGAATAGTAATCGAAGCAGTTCAACTACACACAGTCAAAATGATTTTGAATATGAGTAAAAAGCTAATAGGGGAATTCATAAAATCTTAAAAAACACCTTATAAGGCGTGTAAACGTATAATTTTATCAAAGGAACTGTCAAAATTTTTATGGAATGAAGTTTAAACAAATTTGATAAACTTCCGCGTCGATTATGGTGTGTAAAAGATTTCGTTAATTTATCCAATTCAATGAAAATGCTTAAAATAAGTCAAAAATTATATAAAAATTTCGAAACAAAAAGTTTTTGTTTTGACATCAAGTACCCACAAATTTATCTGGGGCGTTTATCTAATGCTATGTATAAAAACAGGAGATAATCTCCAATAAATCTTCTTTAATCAGATCCAAATTTTACCCTAACACACACAAAATTGAAGATTAACAATCCACCATCTCGACGCCTTCTAGTGTTTCGGTTGTATTTCTTTCGGTTTAATGGTAGATGTCGCTAAAAATTGTTTATTTTTGGTGACATCTAATGTGTTTCTAGCGAATTTCTGGCGGTTTAAGGTTAGATGTCGCTAAAAATTGTTTATTTTTTGGTGACATCTAGTGTCCAGTAGCGGTAAAATCGTAATTTTGGTAGTATTTCTTGCTATGTTTCTTTTTTTATCGGTGACAGTAGCGGCCAAATCGTAATTTCGGTTTCTCATATCTCCATTTTTGGTAGTTTATAATGAAGATTATGCTCAAGTTAACTCCCAAAAAGAGAGTTAATTCGTAATTTGCGCTACTGTATCAGCCCTATAACTGAGCTGGTAAATGTATAATAATGCGCATTTCGTAACCTTATATGATTTGATGAAGCCCCCTAATAAGAATTTTTGCGAACTTTGTGTAATTAGTAGAAATGAATTAAAATGACTTCAGATATGGAGAATTACCCTTTAAAGTGTCTGGCTGAAGTTTTTGTCATGGGACGAAGTCTGAGAATGTCTGATATTACTTTGGTGTAGTGTTCTATGACACATGTGTAAAGATCCGCCATTTACGAAACAGCCTAAGTTGGACAAACCCGCTTAAAAACGTAAAAGCGAAGTAAGGATTATGAAAAGCCCCCACTTAAGAGGTGTCTAGCTGAAGTTTTTGGCATGAAACGAGCAACTAAAATGCCTGATGCTACTTAAGGGTAGTGTTCTACAAAAAATGGGATAAAATTGGGTATCTAAAAACAGCAAACCCGTACAATTTTTTAAACGGAACTAATTTCCATAAGAAAATCCGCGACCTTGATATGTCTGGTTGGATCCATTTCACTGGTGCGGATCCAACAACACTAGATACTAACTCAGGGTGGAATTCTACGAAAAATATGTGAAAATCATTTTTTATAAAATAAGTGAAGTTAGGGTCACTTTTTGGGGAATTTTACTCCTGATTCCCTGTCATAGGTACAGCTTTGAAAATTTCGCATTCTTTCTAGATCCTGGAAGGACTATACAGGTGTAATGATTTCATTCATTATAAAATAAGTGATGTCTGGCGGCTCTGGGCTCTCGATCTTGACAAAATTTGACAACTGCGCTATTTCTAGCTTGCACTCTGTCAACAGTTCACTTTTACTGGAAACTAGATATCAACTGGCTCCCATTCCGATAGCTCCACTGAGAACCTCAGGACCAACATAAGGACATCGTCTCTCCATAACTTAACAATACTTTACGGAAACCCTCTCAAACATAGGTTTAAATTTTAGGTCGGAGTTTCACAACATGGTATCTTTCGTATGAGGACCGACCCAGTTTAGTGTGCCATAATTCTGACGCAGGCTGTATATACATTGTAACAATCCTAATTTATGCTGATCGCGTTAAAAACATTGCCACGTTCTTTCCTTGCTGATCGAGCATATCTAATACTGGAACACATATCAGATTGCAATGAAATTTTTAAAAGCACATAAAATCTAAAAAATAGCAAAAAAAAACTTGCATAACATCGCTGAGAATTGTTTGTTTTTCTGTTATTCTTTGACTGCTATTAAAAGCGGCAATAAGATATGAATTTTGTGAATTCTTTTTTTTCTTGTTTGTTAGTTTTTGCATGATTTACCCTGAGTGGTAATTAAACCTAATGCATGAGATAAGCTCGGCTATAAATGCCTTTGGCGGTGTCATATCTCTGTGAATGTTGAGATATCATGAGGATGCTACAGCCAGGCTACGCATGCAATTTTGCTCATATGTAAAGGCTTTGGTTCTTTTTGTGCATAAATTTGATCATACTCGAGTATAATGATCATTTATGAGTTTGCATACTTTAACGCCAACGGAATGTGTGTTGGCGTTAAAAATTACTCGTCTAGTTATCGCTTGCTATCTAGACTGCGATCATGTTGCAGTTTAGCGCGTCTGTTGCATGCTACACGGTCAATGTTATGGCGGGAGAATAATTTTCTTTTCGCAAACTATTTTATTTGGATTTAGTTTCATTGGATAGCGTAGTAACAAGATGCTGATGGAATTTGTTATGCCAAGGTATAAAACTGATTAAATTAAAGTTCCGGTTTCGGTTATGGTTTTGTAAGGGGTTTCGGTTTCGGTTCCGGTTTCGTTCTTCAACATTTATTTCGGTTTCGGTTACGGTTTCGTTCCGGTTTCGTTCTTCAACATTTATTTCGGTTTCGGTTACGGTTTGGTTCCTATTTCGCTCTTCAACATTTATTTCAGTTTCGGTTTCAGTTACGGTTTCGGTTTTGTAAGGGGTTTCGGTTACGGTTTCGTTCCAGTTTCGTTCTTCCGCATTTATTTCGGTTTCCTTCCGGTTTCGGTTTTGTAAGAGGTTTCGGTTTTGGTTTCGGCTACGGTTTCGTTCCGGTTTCGTTCTTCAACATTTATTTCGATTTCGTTCTGGCTTCGTTTTTGTAAGGGGTTTGGGTTTCGGCTACGGTTTCGTTCCAGTTTCGTTCTTCAACAATTATTTCGGTTTCGTTCCAGTTACGGTTTCGTTCCGGTTTCGGTTTCCAAATAGAAACGCAAACACAAAAAAAAACCGTGTGTAGCCAGCCAGCGTGATGCGTGTGTAGTCAGAACACTTGATAGAAGTTAACTTCTTAAATTCAGAAATAACAAAATATGAATAAGGTGTATTCGAGAATGGTTTAGATTCACAATTTCTTACTTCCGGGAAGTGGACCTGTGAATCGATCAATTCGAAAATGTCGTATACATAGTGCGTTTTCCTTAAAATTCGGTACGTGGGTAGAATTATGCCCAAATTAACAGGGGCCAATACGAAAGGGGTATATGTAGAGGAAGAGGGGTGTGGTAGAAGGAAAGAGGGGAATGAAGGGAAAAAAGGAGGGGGATAGTGTGAAGGCGAAGAAAGAAAGAAAGTAGAGTTGTAAAAGGGGTTGTAAATTGCGGTTAGGTGGCAACCCTAAGTGGCAACCATGCGTGAAATTGTGATATTTGGAATACGGCCGAAAATACCTTTCATCTGATACCCATATTGGCATATCTAGCTCTATATTTAAAAAAAATTGGGATAGGTGGCAACTCTGTAAACGGCCATAAGTGGCTACACCCACGTATATGCTCTTAGAATGAATCATATTTTCTATATGCCAAATATTATCCAAATCGGTGTAGCAGCTCCCGATATATACGAAAAAAATAAATAAATTGCGATTAGGTGGCAACCCTAAGTGGCAACCCTGCATGAAATTATCTCATTTGTAATACGGTCGAAAACTCCTTTTATTTGATACCCATGTTGGCTTATATAGCTGTATATTTAAACAAAATTTGAAATAGGTGGCAACCCTGTAAACCGCCATAAGTGGCAGCACCCATGAATTCTACACGACCTAACTATTACAATTTCTGCAATGTTAGCTTGATCTTAGAATTTCACTCCCTATTTGATTTGCACGGCTAAACATCATGGTGAAAATCGCCTACGCCTGAAAGTCTGCAACATTCGTCTGAAAGTCGGCTACAATTTCTATTTCCGTTGCATAATTTCCGTTGCATCATCAGCCATTTTCTCAAATTTTACTCTAAATCAAAACTTCATATCGCCGCCTAAGAAGTTAACTTCAAAAATGTTGCTACTACAAAACTCAAAAGAAATAAGTCTGAATTTTTATAACTTTTTTTCTGTTGTCATGATGAATTTCCTCCAATATAGTAATAAATATTACTCGCGCTAATTATGGGTGAAATTTCTGCAAATTAAATTTTAAAAACTAACTCTCCTTTTTCTATTACAAAAATATTAGAATGGGCCACAAAACACTTTTTCTTCCGACATCTTCCATAAAAATTTCGTAAAAAAAATACATATGTGCCCATAAAAATAAGACATTAAAAAAATCAAAACCGTTTGGAACCGGTTCCGGCTTTTGAAACGGTTTCGTTTTCGTTCTTTTTCAGTTAAAAATAATGGTTACGGTTTCGGTTTCAGTTTCATCATCATCATCAGGTCGTGAAAAATTCTCACATAAAAAGTGTATGTATGGTTGAAAACAATCAAACTGTTAATTTTATCAACATATACTATGTCATGTAGTCTTGAGCAGTAAGTAGTAACTTGGTATATAATAAAAAAAATAGAACAAGCTCACCCCACAGCTTCCGCTGCAAGTGATAAGAATGATTTCACTACGAAGTAAAAGTAAGTAATTTATGTATACAAAGTGGCTCGAAAATGAAAATGTTTGAAAAAGCCTTTTTCTAGGGTGCTTTTGGAGCATACACATCAAGTATGGATTTTAATATCAAAGGGGAGGACGTTCTCTCCGCAGGCGATCCAGACTTATATGAATATGATTATATCGTATCAGTAAAAGGTCGTTTCATAACTTGTAAAGTCTCTTCCACCATGAACATGATAATGTGCGCCCCTCAGACCACAATTGGCATAAGTCCACCTTTTATCGAACTGAAATATTTATGGTTTTTTGTTTTCAACTAATAGGGGGTACCCTTGATTTCAAAAGTTAGTTCTGTTATTTATTCGGTTGCTATGGGAGCTAGGACTTTCCCCGTTAGCGTATAATATAGAATACCTTTACCCCTACATAGTGTCATGACCAACTAAAAAAAAACAAAAACAAAAACTGGACTTATGCCACTTGTGCTATAAACGGCTCATTTATAGAATGGTTCTAAAACATTTGACCTGATGCTTAAGAATACAAATGCGATAATTGTTATGTATATGCTATGTATGTATTGTTATAAATTAATGTCTCAACTAGGGATGTTACGAAACCACGGATCCGACTCAGATTCATGTAGCAGATGATGCGATTGATTTTTACCTCTGACTGCTATTTCGGCTTCGATTGTCTCGAAACGTAGGCAAACCAAAATTTGGTATATGTACACGTCAAAAATCTTTCAAATTAAAAATATTCGGAATGCGTTCGCACTTTCTGGCTTTTGGGGAATCCTGCACCGACCGAGCATTTGTAGAAGTTATATTTATTTCAAATTATATTTAACTAGCTGACCCGGCAGACGTTGTGCTGCTATAAATTTATTGCCTTGTATGTTTCTTTAACCCGATCCCTATATCTATCTCTATCCCTATCCCTATCTCTTTTCGCATCCCTATCCCTACCATCAAGTTCTGAAAAGCAAAATGAAAAAACTGATGGGTGCTGTAATTCATGTCTAGCAGGGTTTTAATTTAAAAAAAAAGTATCTTGTGTCCTATTGTGGCCTATTGAGGCCGGGGATCGGCTGTTTAACTTCTAAAAGGTTTCGAGTTAGAATTTTATATAGGTATAGTATAGAATAGAAGATAACTATGCTCTCACTCTCTTCCTTTCTTATACTTAAGGTACGAAAATAGATATTTAAGAAACTGACTTTAATTAACACTGGTTTGGGTTCTAGTTCGTCTAATCATATCTCTATCGAAAGACTTAACCTATATTTCTATTGTTCTAAGCATAAAGTTCGAAGCTCGAATTTTGAAAACTCCATTCCGGCTCAGTAGAACTCGCTTTTATAACATTCCTAATCCAAACATAAGTTTCAACAGATGAGCTCATAAATATATTCGTAATCTTCAATGAACGCATTTTCATTGCTTATCATGTCGCACTTCCTTCGAATGAAACGACTTGACTTAAGAAATGTTGTATGGTTTCTCTTAAATGTTTCTTGTAGTCATGAGCGTATGTACGAGTGTTTGTTTCTGTAGAATAAATGGGACAGATTAAAATGTGGCATACAAATGCCTTAACATTAAAAAAACAGCAAGTGCCCTTTCAAAGACACTTCAATGCGTAAGCACCGGCTCTCGTAAACTGAGTACTGAGAGGCGACCCAAAAGGAAATCAATATCACCCTATTTCAACATATTTCTTAAAAACAACATATCTCCTAATTTGAGAATTCTCAAGCCTTGGACATACCTCATCATCATTTATTGGCGCTTAACCGCCTAAGCGATTTTGGCCGTCGCCTATCAAAGCACGCCAGTCATTCCTTTTTAGCGATAACTGACGCCAATTGGAAACCCCAAGGGAGTTCAAGTCATCCTCCACCTGTTGTTTCCATCTCAGTCGAGGCCTCCCCCTTCCTCTGCTGCCGAATTCGGGTGACGATTGGAAAACCTTCTGGGCTGGAGCTTCTTTGTCCATTCGCATGACGTGACCCAGCCAGCGGAGCCTTTGGGCTTTAATTCGCTGGACTATGGTCAGATCTGCGTAAAGCTCGTACAGCTCATCGTTAAATCTCCTTCGATACTCGCCGTCGGCATCACGGGAAGGACCATAAATCTTCCGGAGAACTTTTCTCTCAAATACTCCAAGGGCCATCTCATCTTCTCTTGACATTGTCCATGAATCTGAGCCATACATCAGGACAGGTATGATGAGAGACTTATAGAGCGCGATCTTTGTTCTTCGAGAGAGGACTTTACTTCTCAATTGCCTACTCAGTCCAAAGTAGCACTTGTTCGCAAGAGTGATTCTCCGTTGGATTTCTAGACTGATATTATTTTCGGTGTTAATGCTGGTTCCCAAATAGACGAAGTCCCTCACAGTTTCAAATTTGTAACTATCAACAGTGACGTGGCTGCCAAGGCGCAGGTGCGCCGATTCTTTCTTTGATGACAGCAAATACTTCGTCTTGTCCTCGTTGACCGCAAGACCCACTTTTTTCGCTTCTTTATCCAGTCCAGAGAAGGCAGCGCTTACGGCGCGGTTGTTAAGGCCAATGATATCAATATCATCGGCATACGCCAGCAATTGCACGCTCTTGTAAAAGATTGTACCATTGCGGTTTAGCTCTGCTGCTCGAATTATCTTCTCCAGCATCAGGTTGAAGAAATCGCACGAAAGGGAGTCGCCCTGTCTGAAGCCTCGTTTGGTTTCAAATGGCTCAGAGAGGTCCTTCCCGACTCTGACGGAGCTGTTAGTATTGCTCAACGTCATTTGGCAAAGCCGTATAAGCTTTGCAGGGAAGTCAAATTCAGACATGGCGGCATACAGGCAACTCCTTTTTGCGCTGTCAAAAGCGGCTTTGAAATCGACAAAGAGATGGTGTGTGTCGATGCTTTTACCATGGGTCTTCTCCAGGATTTGGCGTATCGTGAAAATCTGGTCGATGGTAGACTTACCAGGTCTAAAGCCACACTGATAAGGTCCAATCAGCTTGTCTACGATGGGCTTCAGTCTTTCACACAATACGCTAGAAAGAACCTTATATGCGATATTAAGAAGGCTGATTCCGCGGTAGTTGGTGCGGTTAGCGGGATCGCCTTTCTTGTGGATTGGGCAGAGCACACTTAAATTCCAATCTGGAGGCATGCACTCGTCTGACCATATTCTGCATAAGAGCTGATGCATGCTTTTTACCAGCTCTTCGCCTCCGTGTTTGAACAGCTCGGCGGGTAGTCCGTCTTTTCCAGGCGCTTTGTTGTTTTTGAGCCGGGATATAGCTATCCTCACTTCATCATAGTCAGGTGGTGGGACGACTTTTCCATCGTCAGGGATTGGGGTATCGGGTTCGACGTCTCCCTCGCAATTTAGCAGTGAGGAGAAGTGCTCCCTCCATAATTTAAGTACACTCTGTACGTCGGTTACCAGGTCGCCATTATTGTCCTTACAGGAACTTGCCCCGGTCTTAAAACCTTCCGTCATCCGCCGGATCTTTTCATAGAATTTTCGGGCATCATTCCTGTCAGCCAGCATCTCAAGCTCCTCACACTCACGCCTTTCGGCCTCACGTTTCTTTTTTCTGAAAAGGCGTCTCTCTTCCTTCTTTGCCTCACGATAGCGTTGCCATACACTGCGGGTTGCGCCCGTTCGCAACGTCTCCCTGTAGGCAGCGTCCTTTTTGTCCGAGGCAGTGCTGCATTCCTCATCGTACCAGTTGTTTTTGCGGGCTCGCTGGAACCCTATAGTGGCCTCAGCGGCGGTACGTAATGAGTGAGAGATATGCTTCCATTGCTCGGTTGCATCGTTAGGTCGAGGATTGCTCTCCGATAGCAGGTGTGAGAGTCGAGTGGAGAAATTGTCAGCTGTCTGTGTCGTGCGCAGCTTCTCGACGTCAAACTTTCCTTCCGTTACTGTGCGCACTTTCTTTGCTACACAGAGGCGTGTGCGTATCTTGGCTGCAACAAGATAATGGTCCGAGTCGATATTGGGACCACGAAGGGTACGCACGTCCAGAACGGTGGAGCTATGTCTGCCGTCGATCATGACATGATCAATCTGGTTTCTTGTTCTTTGATCAGGAGACAGCCATGTGGCTTGGTGTATTCGTTTATGCTGGAACCTGGTACTACTGATGACCATATTGCGAGCAGCGGCGAAATCAATCAACCTAGTGCCGTTGGGGGATGTTATATCATGGAGACTAAATTTTCCAACTGTTGGACCAAAGACTCCTTCCTTGCCCACCTTCGCATTAAAGTCGCCGAGCACGATTTTGATATCATGTTGGGGGCAGCGATCATAAGTCTGTTCAAGTTTATCGTAGAAGGAGTCCTTCTCTGCGTCGTTCGTCTCCTCAGTCGGCGCATAGGCGCAGATAAATGTTATGTTGAAAAATTTCGCTTTGATGCGGATCGCAGCGAGACGCTCGTCCACGGGGGTGAACGCTAGTACTTGGCGGCGAAGTCTCTTTCCCACCACGAATCCTACACCACGCGCTTTGCCGCGTGTCTGGCCACTGTAGTATACGTCACAAGGTCCGATGGTCGTCTTTCCTTGTCCCGTCCATCGCATTTCCTGCAGGGCGGTGATGTCAGCCTTTGCGTTAACGAGGACATCAACCAGTCGGGCAGCGGTACCGTCCCTTGAAAGGGTCCGGACATTCCCGGTACATGCCCTAATATCCAAATCATTATGCCTTATTCGTTTTGCCGGGTCGTCAACATTAAAGGGGGTTCTCATCCGAGGCTTTAATACATTTTTCATTGGAC
Organism: Campiglossa producta; assembly: GCA_964058755.1. Lineage (NCBI taxonomy): Eukaryota > Metazoa > Arthropoda > Insecta > Diptera > Tephritidae > Campiglossa > Campiglossa producta. The sequence continues at coordinate 17,851,849 of CAXKVI010000002.1, read as the reverse complement.
TAAATTTTTTACGTGGCGGGTCCCAAACCCAGCGCACAACCCGTTTCGGGACATACCTGCGGCACTAAAAAGTATTGAATTTTCATTAAGATAAGGCATTTTTGAAACTCATTATGAGAGAGGACGTTTTTAAACCAATGTTTAAAATGGAGCGTTGTTGAAAGAAATTTTTTTTCTTCTTTATAACTTCCGAAAAATTAAGGAGATTTGGGCTGATTTAAAAAGTTTGCGCTGGGAGTGCTGCCAGATAAATAAACAAAAAATAGCAAGAAATACAACCAATACTACCATTTGACCGCTACTGTCACCGATAAATATACGAAAATAGCAAGGAACACAACCAAAATGTCGCGCTAGTGTAGATAAGGTGGAAAATAACCAAAATAATAATCTTCAATGTTGTTTGTAAGTATGTTTTGGAGCGGGTTTAGCTTATCAAATCCAAGCCGGTTAAGCTTATCAAACTCAAGCGGGCTCAAAGAACTTGGAAGAAATAATTTTAGTTTTTATTTAGTTCGTCAAAATTTTTGAAAATTAAAAATGTGTATAGAGTGAACGAGTATAACAATATGTATTCGATTTTTATAGGCACTAACAGATAACCTTTCATAACGTCTTTGGCGACAACCTCAATTAAAAAGTATAAAATATACCCAAAATCAAACGTAGGTATATCATTATCCGCATTCGTCGCAGTGTAATTATACCGATCTTGCTTTCTCAGCAAATATTTTCTTAAATATTTCCAAGTAAAAGGTAGAAACATACACTCATATCCACATAGCATAGGTGAGAAATGCACCTTTAAATCAAGTTACTTGTATGTACATAGGTATAAATATATCAGTATCCTATAACAAGAGCTGTCTTACAATCAGTGAAGAGTAGAAGCCCGTAAAGAAGACAAGTAACCTACAAACTGTTGATGAAGGAAATTTGATGCGACGCTTGCCATCACTCCCAACAAGATAAATTATTTGATTACCTTTTCTTCAACACACATTAACTCTTTTCTACTTCGCTTTTTGTTTTTTGTTTGCCTTGCATTTATTTTGACTTTCATACGAAATCCTTTGAAGCTTGCCTTCTCAGCGTGCCGACCAAAAACAAAATCAAAAAAGAGGTCAATGAATTTTACAACCAGAAACTGGACTAATTTTTTTGACCCATACATCGATTTATCGCGATTGTTTTAGATGCGTTCAACTCTCCACGTGTGTCTACGTGTATTCTAAAGAGTGCATTTGTTGTTATTGTTGTCTCAGCTGCTCCAACATGCACTCAATGCATATTCCACATTCTTGAGCAGCTTATTGGAGCTTCTTTATTTTATTGTTTTCGTTGAAACGCGCCAACACGACTGCGTTTTTTGTTATGCCCTGTCTGGGCACCTTGAATTTTGATAGGTATATTCTCGTACATACCCTGTAGGAAAAATTTGTAGGGTATAGAGGGCGCCGCATTTCATATAAAACGGGATGAAATAATATTTAAAAGAATGAAAGAAAATAAAATAAAACAAAAAAATAAAATAAAATAAAATAATATTAAATAAAATAAAAAGAAAAATAAAAAAAGAAAAAAAATAAATAAAAAATAAAGAATAAAAGATAAAAGATAAAGAAAAATAAAATAAAATAAAATTAAATTAAAAAAATTAAAAAAATATAATTATATAAAATAAAATAAAATAAAAAATAAAATAAAATAAAATAAAAATAAAAAAAATAAAATAACAAATAAAATAAAAGAAAATAAAATAAAATAAAATAAAATAAAATAAAATAAAATAAAATAAAATAAAATAAAATGAAATGAAATGAAATGAAATAAAATAACATAAAATAAAATAAAATAAAATAAAATAAAATAAAATAAAATAAAATAAAATAAAATAAAATAAAATGAAATAAAATAAAATAAAATAAAATAAAATAAAATAAAATAAAATAAAATAAAATAAAATAAAATAAAATAAAATAAAATAAAATAAAATAAAATAAAATAAAATAAAATAAAATAAAATAAAATAAAATAAAATAAAATAAAATAAAATAAAATAAAATAAAATAAAATAAAATAAAATAAAATAAAATAAAATAAAATAAAATAAAATAAAATAAAATAAAATAAAAAAAAATAAAATAAAATAAAATAAAATAAAATAAAATAAAATAAAATAAAATAAAATAAAATAAAATAAAATAAAATAAAATAAAATAAAATAAAATAAAATAAAATAAAATAAAATAAAATAAAATGAAATAAAATAAAATAAAATAAGATGAAAAAGAGTTTAAAAAAATAAAATAATTGAAAATTGAATTAAAAAAAAAAAATAAAATAAAACAAAATGAACAGAAAAGTTTAAGTATAAAAATAAAATAAAATTAAACTAAATTCAATTAAAAAAAATAAAAAATATGTAATAAAATATAATACAAAAATTAAGTAAAAATTAATTTAAATAAAAATAATATAAAGGCCAAAAAATAATCAATAAAATAAAATTTATTTAAAAAAAATTTATAAAATTTAATTTAAAAAAAGTTTGTAAAAAATGGAAATTAAATAAAAATATAAATATAAAAAATTAATTTACTTAAATTTAACAAAAAAAAATAATAAAACTAAAAAAAATTATAAAAAATGGAAATTAAATAAAATATATTTAAAAAAAATTTAATTAAACTGTAAATACCGGCTACTAAGTATTGATTTCCTAGCTGGGCTCGAATATGAAATGAATATATGTATGTACACTAGATATCTTGCTTTCGTCATTATTGTTTATTGTTTTTTTTTTTTTTTTGTTGTAAGTATTTAGGTAAGTCAGTTTACCGCATGCGTGATTGTGCATTTTAAATGATTGCCACGAATTTTACCCCTTTTATTTATTTTTATTTTTTTTAATTTTTCCGCATTTCTGTTTTGATTATTCTTCACGTCATTTCTTTTTTCTTAATTTTTATTTTTTTTTTATTATTATTCTTTTTTCTTACTGCCTTCGTGCATTTTTTGTATAGATAATGCATTTGCTCACACGAACTTACCTGCCCAAAATCGATTGTCAGATTAACTTCATTGTATTTCATGCCACGCGAGAGTGGTGGAGACTGCCACCAAGCTTCCGTGCCATCAATGGCATATTCAGCACCATGATTCTTTTCTGGTACATTTGGATCGCAGTAATCGCAAACCTAGAATTAGAAAATTTCGGTGAATATTTTTCGTTTTTAGTTAAAGAGATATTTGGGGAAAAAAAAACTTTTTTTTATAAATCCGAAGCCCCACGGACAAGTTTCAATATTAAATATTTTTTTTTGTCTCTTCAAAGTTTGGCTTTTTAATACCAATAACCTATATCTTTTTAAATATGTATATTTTCTGCTTATTCAAAATCATTTTTCCAGTCACTGCTGCCATGCATACTGGATACACAAAAATTCTATTTTCGAACCTAAAATCGCCTGGAAATGATTTGTTGTTTGGTTTATGTTGCTAATGTGTTTACTTAATTTTTTTTGGAAATTTTTTATATAAGCAATCGTGTATAGATAGTATATATGTACATATGCAGATGTGGCAGTAATTGTCTTGGCAAACAAAAAAACAAAAATAAATTTGCTTAACCATTAGCTCAGGTTTATCTGATATAAAAAATAAAATAAATAAAAACTAAAAGATATCATCAAGATAAGCAAACATTCTGAGGAGTATTAGGGTGGGATGAAAATATATTGAGATGACCGAGTCGATTTTTCAATAAATAAAAATTGCATCAAACGAAACGAAATTTTAAAGGTGTTCTAGTAGTTAGAACTTGAGTAAAAACAAGGAAATGAAATGCACTTTCGTTTTTATGAGAATTTAAGAGGATTAGACAAATGACATGAAACAAATATTTGAGGTTTTTTTACGATTCTGAACAAAAAAAAATTTGTTAAAAATATTACTTATTTTTTTAAATAAATTTTTTTATTTTTGGAATTTTTATAACTTACTTTAATATGTAAAAAAAGGTGGTTCCTTTTATTTTTTTTTTTTATTATCTTTTTTCCTATTCAGAATCAATATTTTATTGTTTATTTAGATTTAGCCCACCTTAATACTGTAACAAAAAATCACTGTATAATAGCCAAAAAATCCCAGAAGGTTTTCTATCGGTTTCAAAAGCTTTTTGGTATGTTGAATCCAAATCAGCAGTCAGAATTTTTGGGTCACCCTAATTTTTCCCTCCAGAGGCTAGTTTGTTCAGATTTTGGTAGTAGTAAAAAAAAATTTTTTTTTTAATTTTTATTTTTTATTTATTTTTTCTTCATTTTTATGGTTCCTTGAACCAAGAACAAGTGTTAAATTATTAAAAAAAAAAATTGTTATTTAGTTCTTTTTTTTAATTTTTAACCCACCTTAATACTGTAAAAAATTATCTCCAAAATAAAAATAACAAAGATCAATCATATATTTAATTTTTTTTTATTTTTAATACAAATTTTAATTTTTTTTACTAAAAACCCTGTATTAAATATCCTTATCATCAGCTGAAAACACTACTTCCGGTCTAAAAGCTAGACTCACTCACACACACACACAATATCTCGCATGACCACACACACACATATTCACCCAACACTGAAACCACTTCCGCTCTTACCTGTCCTTGTATAACCGAATAATCAATGTGATCATTCTCTGTATTAGCACCCACTAATTTACAATACAATTCGGGTCCATCTGTGCCGACACCGCACGTAGCCGATGCATAAACTTTACGTCCTGTAGCCAAATTGAAGTAGGGTGGTGTTAGCTCGGCAAAAACGAGGCTGCCACAGCAAGCGAAGAGCACAGCGCAAACAAGTGCCACACCCACGCTGCCGCCACTACGCCACCATTGTGGCTGTACCATTTTGTCGACTTTTAATTTTCGAACACTTTTTTTTTTTGGAATTGACTGAGAGTTAATCCTTTCGGTCGAATTGTATGAGCCACACAGACAAACACGAGGATGCACACACTTTAAAAAGCGGATGTCCTCTCTCTGTATTTATTTTGTTATTAAATAGGATATTTTCTTTTTTTTAATCCTTATCTTTTGAAATTCACTTTTTACACATTTTTTTTCACTTTTCACTTTTTATTAGGTGGAGCTCATCCAATTATCCAACCGTCTGGATGGCCCTTTCGCGAGCAACTAAAGTCAAATTTGTAAGATATTTTCCTTCTGACTTCGACGGCGCATAGTCAATTGACGGTACGATCGCATTTATTGTTGTGTGTGTTAACAAAAAAAATGCCCAACTTATATAAGGCTTATTTGATATGTCAAAACGGCTTATAAAATGCAACCGTGCAGTACCACTGCAGTCATTAGTCAAATCTTAAATAGTTTTTCACTTGACTTTTGATAAGAATACCTGCTTTGCCAGAGCAGCTTGATTTCTCCAAATTTCAGCATAGCTTAACAGGATTTTCCGCCCTTATTTACACACAGAAAAATTTTCATGTAAAATTTACACTTTTTCAGGTTATTATTTTTCAACACTATCGATCATGTTATTTTAACATGAAGCTCATATTGAATAACGTCACTTCGTGTTAAATTAACATGACTTCCTGTTAAATTAACATAAAGCTCATGTTGAAAAACTTGACTTCATGTTAAATTAACATGACTTTCTGTTAAATCAACATGAATTCCTGTTAAATTAACATTATTTCCTGTTAAAACAACACTATCTGCCTCATTATCTCATGTGAATTTAACAGGAACTTTCTTGTTAGTTTAATATGGTTCATGTTGACAAAAATAATTCTGTCAGCTACCGATTTCTACTCGAACTAACTAACTAATAGCGGCGATATACCAACAGGTTATCATAACCTTTAACGAGATTTTTGCCGAGCTTCTCTTCCAACTTGTAGTTTGCTGCTTTGATTTTTTTCCTACAATTTGGCGGGACCTACAGGCACTTGCAAAGCAAATGAGTTTTTGCTGAGAAGCTTCTCATGACAGAAATACACCCGGAGCTCTTGCCAAACTACTGCCGAGGGGCTACTCCGTTTAGAAAAAACTCTTTTTCTAAATAATTTTGATGTTCGTTTTCGTCGGGCATTGATATGACACGACTTGGTGTCTCGAGACTCGCTTCAGTATCGAGTGCCGCCACTTTCGAGATCATTTTCGAGACAAGTAATTAGCAGAATTCATTCGAGAAGCTCGCGAGATACTCAGAAGACATGTTTCATCCATTTCTTCAAGGGGAGAAAAAAGTTTCACAGTAAATTTTTGTTCTGGGAGGTGTTTTTGTTATCCGCTGGATGGAGTCGCATAGAACTGAACTGTGTTAGTCTTCGACGCAGAAAACTGAAGTGTGTTAGTCTTCGACGCAGAAAGCTGAACTGTGTTAGTCTTCGACGCAGAAAACTGAAGTTTGTTAGTCTTCCTCGCCGAAAACTGAAGTGTGTTAGTTTTCCACACAGAGAACGAAGTGTGTTAGTCTTCGATGCAGAGAACGAACCGTGTTAGTCTTCCACACTAACTGAACCGTGTTAGTCTTCGTTGGGAGCGACGATATGACATCAAGTAAAGTTTGAAAAATTGTACAAGGCTGCAGAATTTTTTTAAAAAAAGGTTTGAATTATGCCAAACGTTTCTTCAATTCTTTAGTTATATTATTGCATTTAATTGCGTCCTTAAACATTTTATGATTAGCAAAAATATTTTATATTTGGCTAGATCTTGGTTCCACAGCGCCTAAAAGTTGACTGGTGCCATATGACATCAATTTCGCGTAACGGTTAAACAAGGTTAAACAACAACCCGTGGTTGAATAAAAGGTGTATTCATTCATGTACGTAGTTAGACCCTGTTGTCGGAATCAGTGCAGCAAGCGGCCTCTCCGTCGTCACCTTTCCACCTGTAATCGCTAACTTTATTTTTTGCTGGGTGTTTCAGTTGTTGATTGCGTGTTTCTGTGTATGCGATCACTCGTTGGAGTGGCATTCGTCGCTTATCTCCAATCTCAGCTGTTTGGAACGACTACGCACGCATAAATGCAACACGCATCATTCTTAACCGGATGAGAAGACGAAAAGGCTAGAAGTCAAAATCGTTATTGCTTCATAAATAATTGTGTTGCTGATAAGAACTCGCTATGTTGCATTGATGGAAGTCGATACTTAAGCTATAGCGCTGCAACTGGAATGAATTACGAGTGCATGTAAATATGTATCGTAAATTTGTATTTATGTATGTATTTACCAATGAGATAAGCTAGTAGTTTTTGTTGGTATTTTCTATGTTGGAATATGAACTAAATATTTTTTTGTTTTTCCCAAAAGTGCTGCTTTAAGAATATCTAGCTACTTGGGTTTCTAGAATGTAGACCTATTGATGCGATTAGTCTAGTATGTATGTATCTGTTCACATTTTTTTTTTGGCATGTCCTATGGAGAGACCAATTGTAGGCATTTGCGGGTGCTATAATTGATCCCAAATACTTTCCAATAGGCATATTTGGCAAAAAAAAATGTGATAAGTATTCTTCTAAGTTATGATTCTCAGTGTACTTTTATCTACATATTTCTTAAGTAAGCATCGAATAGTCTATGATTGATAAGAGGTTTTTTTTTTGTTTTTTATGCATCTACTTTATACCTATATTTATTTGTATATCTTTTTTTACATTTTCTGTAATTTTTATCTTCAGCACTTTTGTTCTCTATATCGCTCTCTCTAAACTGTGTTCAACTTCTCTGAGCACCTCTCTGTAGCTATTCTTCTCTTCATTTACTTTAATACAACTGCCCATTCATAACAAAACAGGCTACCAACAGCCGGCCGGCAAGTAATGGAACAAGTTGGTATGTGAAACAAAATAATAATAAATCATTGTATGAGATCATTTGATGAATGAATGATCTTATGCACAATAAGAGTAGACAAAAGTGAGAACGTGCCAGCCGATAATGTCATACAAGTTTGTAGTTTGTGTACTTATGTATGTATACATGAGGTATGCTTCATTTGCTCAGAAGCAAAAATTATTTGAGTTGCTTTCAGGCGTTTCTTATTGCTATAAATGCAAAGCACTTGATTGAATCAAATTATTACAAAAAACTAAAGCATACTTTCAGGCATTGAAGTGTGAATCATTATTTACTTTTAAAGCCAATAAATAAACTTTAAAACTTCGATCTCTTCTTTAAAGTTCTAAAATATGAAAGACTTAGGACACAAACCTGAAAGCCTTTACACAACTTCAATTTTTTATTACATGGAAGTATCAAGAATACATTACTATACATAAACAAAAACATAAATACATGAATAAATCAAGACAAAAATAAATATGCAGTTGAAGTTCAATCCAAAATAGAGCAGATCTTACAACTCATACTTATTATGACAAAATCAATGCAGTTAATATCAAATGATCTTTTTCGCGTACATATAATGCAAAAGCCCACCTTTGTCTTATGTTCGATTACCGGGACGGGTAGCATTAAAAGTGGATTAAAACAGTTTTTCCCCCAGTCGGCAATACTCGGCAACCGTCCGAGTGTGTCTTATGTTCGATTACCGGGACGGGTAGCATTAAAAGTGGATTAAAACAGTTTTTCCCCCAGTCGGCAGTACTCGGCAACCGTCCGAGTGTGTTTCTGCTATACAAATTTTCTGAGTAAAAATTAATCTGCCTTGGCAGAGGCCTATAGGAGTTAGCATAAAATTCGAAGTTCCCTCATGGGGATTTTTCTATTTTCATACAGTGGAAAGAGGAATCTTACACAAGTTGTACCATTTCCATACCACCTGTAAATTCAAATGCAAATCTTTAGATATACAATAATTTCAATTAAAACTGTTGTCAGCCGCAAGTAATGATGATGAAAAAATGGCTTAGTAGCTAATAAATCGAATGTGCTGCTGCGTGAAGGTGAACGACATCATTTAATGCATCGATTGTTGCACAATTCGGGTGAACTATGTCTTTGACAGTTGGCGTTTCCAAACAAGAACTACTTTGAACACATGCGTTAAAGTATATTTTAGTCAACACGCAAATACAATAGCGTGCAAAATAAAAGCAAGTGACTCAAGCTGGCTCAAAATGGGCTTTTCTTAGGCTTAAATCTGAAGTTAAATTTAAAGTTAAATTTAAAGTTAAAGTTAAAGTTAAAGTTAAAGTTAAAGTTAAAGTTAAAGTTAAAGTTAAAGTTAAAGTTAAAGTTAAAGTTAAAGTTAAAGTTAAAGTTAAAGTTAAAGTTAAAGTTAAAGTTAAAGTTAAAGTTAAAGTTAAAGTTAAAGTTAAAGTTAAAGTTAAAGTTAAAGTTAAAGTTAAAGTTAAAGTTAAAGTTAAAGTTAAAGTTAAAGTTAAAGTTAAAGTTAAAGTTAAAGTTAAAGTTAAAGTTAAAGTTAAAGTTAAAGTTAAAGTTAAAGTTAAAGTTAAAGTTAAAGTTAAAGTTAAAGTTAAAGTTAAAGTTAAAGTTAAAGTTAAAGTTAAAGTTAAAGTTAAAGTTAAAGTTAAAGTTAAAGTTAAAGTTAAAGTTAAAGTTAAAGTTAAAGTTAAAGTTAAAGTTAAAGTTAAAGTTAAAGTTAAAGTTAAAGTTAAAGTTAAAGTTAAAGTTAAAGTTAAAGTTAAAGTTAAAGTTAAAGTTAAAGTTAAAGTTAAAGTTAAAGTTAAAGTTAAAGTTAAAGTTAAAGTTAAAGTTAAAGTTAAAGTTAAAGTTAAAGTTAAAGTTAAAGTTAAAGTTAAAGTTAAAGTTAAAGTTAAAGTTAAAGTTAAAGTTAAAGTTAAAGTTAAAGTTAAAGTTAAAGTTAAAGTTAAAGTTAAAGTTAAAGTTAAAGTTAAAGTTAAAGTTAAAGTTAAAGTTAAAGTTAAAGTTAAAGTTAAAGTTAAAGTTAAAGTTAAAGTTAAAGTTAAAGTTAAAGTTAAAGTTAAAGTTAAAGTTAAAGTTAAAGTTAAAGTTAAAGTTAAAGTTAAAGTTAAAGTTAAAGTTAAAGTTAAAGTTAAAGTTAAAGTTAAAGTTAAAGTTAAAGTTAAAGTTAAAGTTAAAGTTAAAGTTAAAGTTAAAGTTAAAGTTAAAGTTAAAGTTAAAGTTAAAGTTAAAGTTAAAGTTAAAGTTAAAGTTAAAGTTAAAGGCGAGAAGAAACAGATGTCGTGTGGATAGAATGAAGAAACAATTGTTTTTATGTAAATAGCAAAAAAATAATCCAATAACTAATTAATTGCTCGTTTTGCACAACACTGTACATAAATTTGCGTTCTCAATTTCGAGTTCAACTAAAAATACAAAAACGGAAAACTCGAAAATTAACATGATAATTGCCAAAAAATGGCCAACTTGAAGTTTATTACAACTACCAAATTGCGTAATTTGTCGAACCAAACTAAACAACAACAACAACCCAATTGAATAATAAAAACTGCTTCGACAAGTCCACATCAACAACTCGACGGTCAGCCAGCGGTGCATGAAGTTCTTTAGTGTATTAACATAAAACATACTAGCTTCTAAAAAACCAATTTCCTATACAACACATGTATGTATTTGTTCAGCAACATTTGTTTATTTGACGATTTTGATTTATCAAAATGTACATAGTCATTAAAAGCCAAAGAAACTGCAAAAGTTTTTCAAATTCACGATCATCGCCACTTCGCTAACGAACATTTGTAACGCCAGTGACCGTTGAAGGTTGTGCGCCAGCAATTACATGTCATACACCTTTTATCTGCGGCTGCCGGTGGTGGACAAACATACCTTCATAAGTTGCTCGTGTGCAAAGTTGTTGCTGTCACAGTTTCAACACCTTTGCAATTTTCGAATCTCGGTTGCATGCGTGTAGGTATGATATTTGTATATGTGTGAATAGCTTGTGTTTGGTTGCTTTTCCGTAAGTTGGAACCAGGGCTTACCGAAGAGTAAACTAGTAGTAAATGGCACAATAAATGGTAGTAAAAAAAAATAATAGTAGTAGATATTATGAACTTTGAAAATGTTTTTTGTTGTACTTTTGATCAGTCGAATATTTTTTATCGAACTGTTCTTTTGAGTTTTTGCCAAAAGCAAGTTGAAAAATGCTATAAACAATACCAATTACGATGTTTGCAATTTCGATCTTGTTGAAGGATCTTGTCAAACAGCTTTGTCTGGTACTAGAAAAATCCTAGCCACGCTTAAAATAGCAACAGATGGTCGCTTTGGGTATGTGCACTAAGGTAAGAATAACAGTTATAAATAAATAACAACAATAAATGCCAAATATATTTGACGGTAAATTTATAGTAAACTTTAAAATTAATAGGGTAGTAGAAAATTTTCAAATTTTTCAAAAAAAAAGTAGTAAATCTACTACTTTTGGAACAAAGTTCTTACCCTGTTTGATAGATAAGCTACGAAAGAAACTGACTGACTGGTACTTAATTTTATTAACCGTATTTAGAGAAGCATAATTTGTCGACTGTCGTTTTTTCTTTGGTTTTGGTTATTGAGATGCAATAAACTTATGAAAGGAAAAATTAGTATAAGCGCAGCAATTGAAAATTTGGCAAAGTGGCCCCAATTACGAAATCTCTGTAGGTATTGAATGCAACAGAAATTGCTATAACTCTATGATGTATTAGCATACCATAAACAAAATTTAGGGGCAAGTTTTTACCACAAGAATTGTAGGTAGCAAAATTAATGGCCTACTGCCATAAATACCGCCAACAGAAAAATAATCAGAAATAAAATAAATTAAGTTTGATTAACGATTGAAAATGTAAAAATCAAAAATTTGTATTTGTATGCACGTTAAGCCTTGGTGGCTACTTGAATGCTCGCAAAAGCATCTTAGAACGTTAGCACTTCCACAATCGGTATGCAACAAGAATATAGATATATATAGAAATTCGTACACGCCAGGGGCGGATCCACGGGGGTGGGTTTCAGGTTCGGCCAACGAAGCACTCCAGGCCATTCTTGGCATTTTGCCACTCGGAAAAAAAAGGGAAAAAAAAAAGAAAAAGGAAAAGGAAAAGGAAAAGGAAAAGGAAAAGGAAAAGGAAAAGGAAAAGGAAAAGGAAAAGGAAAAGGAAAGGAAAAGGAAAAGGAAAAGGAAAAGGAAAAGGAAAAGGAAAAGGAAAGGGTTAAGTAAAAGGAAAATTAAAATAAAAGGGAAAGGGTAAAGGGAAGTTAAAAGAAAAGGGAATAAAAAAGAGAAAGAAATTTACACATAAGGGACAAAGAGGGAGGGGAAGAGAAGGGGAAACGAAAATAGAAAAAAAATTACGTGACAGAAAAAAAACAGAATTCTAAAAAAATACCCTCTCGGCCCTTTTCGAAAGACAAATATTAAACTGGTTCAGAAATTTGGCCTCAAAACTCCGCAGCCTAAAAATACGTACCAAATTATAGACATTTGTTTGTAAAGACAGAACCTGTACATTCCGTCTGTATTCACTTTCGATAAATGATCTAAAGCTAGAATCAGACACACACAAGCCTTCATACACACACACACACACGCATACTTACAAGCAGTTAAGCAGACTTACGTATGTAGTCTCAGAATCAGAAAGCCACGACCTACAAACGGTAAAGTAAATGTGCAAATAAATGCAACAAACCGTTACCACTGCCACTGTCAGATACAAAAACAACAGTCAAAATAAAATACAAACTTGCAATACGAGAATAAAGCAATCAGCTGTAATAATCGTGACCAATATTAAACGTTTCTTGTTTGTGACGGCTAGTGTTGCTGTTGTTGTTCTGGTGCTATTTTTAATGTATTTGTTGTTGTTTTTGTAGATTTGTTTCTTTTAAGATCAACGCTGCAATTCAATTTTGCGTTCAATTACATTCGAAACTTTGACGAGTAAACACAACTTGAGCGGTTGCGAGAAAAAAACTTTGTGGCGTGAAAAGAAAACAAAAAGTTCGCAAAGCTTGCAAAACTACAACAAGTACAAAAAAAACAAGAAAAATCTAAACAAAAATTCTTATTACACAAACAACGTTATGGTGTTGCTGCGCGTTATAAAATATCTTGTGGGTTAGTGCACGAAATTCTGAATTTTTAATTGAAGTTCGTTGGATTTAGCCTTAGTACATATTCGCTTTGTTTAACGGTTTAATGAGCTTTGAATGTTCTGTAAATTACCGTTTGTAGGTTTGGCAATACCAATAAACAGATTGCAATAAAAAATTTGCATACAAATTTATCTTTTTTATATTCCAAATTTCAGACTTTTTTTTGCTCTTAAATTTTTTATATATTTTTTTTTTGCATCCAACATTTTTTTATTTTTAGTTAAAACAACACTTTTTAGCCAAACCTGAAATGTGTAAATTTCATATATTCAGCTAATTTTTTTTTGTTCTTCTTCCCTATCATACCTCCAGGTTGCGTGGTGCGCATTTGCGAGGAATTCAATCAGTGCGTTGTATCATGGAAAATGATCAAATATGAGGTGCTGCACCAAAGCTGACTACAGTGTGCGGCGGAGTGGAGTGAGGAAATTGTAGTCCTTTTTCCATTTCTTGGTGAGAATAATTTGTTGGATATGTTTGAGGCGTTGTAATGACGTTAATGTTGTTGATTTTTTTTTCAAGTTCGTTGCTTAAGTCTTTTGTTTGATTGGCTTTGGTAGACAATTTGTAGCAAAATAAATGTTTGTAAATAGAGGTATAGCTGTGTGTTTTAATTTCTTTTAGACGGTTTTGGTAGGGTTTTCAATTTTATAACCATTTTTAGCTTCTAATGGTCAAATTTAGTGAAGGCTAGTGATTTCAACGACCTTCTTTTATAAATAGACCTTTGTTGGGGAAAACATTTGAAAGGTGATTTAATATTCCTTCGCGTTTTCATCAGACATTTTACGTAACCAAAAACAGTTCCAAATAATATGGGGATACATATTTCAAAACTTATCTTAGTTCACAACATATTTATATGTAATAGGGGTAGCGAACCCACTTTCGTCACGAAAAATATGAGGGAGGTTCTGGACGTCACGTTCTGCTCAAGAAGCGCGGAGGGCATGAACTAGAAGGTTTATGATGAGCACTCCTGTTCCGACCATCGCTACATCAGCTTTGAGGTAGTAGGCGTGCCGTCCATCTCCTCTCCTCAGAGGGTTCTAGGCTAGGTAAAATCTTATCTAAATCACCTCATAGTACGCCGTGGTGTCTAATAAGACCAGATGGGTCATGGACAAACACCGGGGAGGAAACTCCACAACTTCTCCTTATCTCCATATCGACTTTCCGGATGCGGAGAACGACCATAGGTACCAACCTTCGGAGCTGAGTATCCGTTGGTTGCTCGCAATTTATAAAGGGGTGTTGACTTTTAATTACATCCTCAACTCTTGGAGGAACTCTAGGGTAATTTCTGTGGTCATAAGCAATAACAGCCTAAGTCGACTTAAGAAATTAGACCAGTTGAAATTTTTGCTGGCGAATTTTTGTAACAAAACTGTTTTATAACTAAGGCAAACGTATTGGATTTAATTGTTTGTAAAGATAGTAAAAAAAGACCAATGAAAGTCTTGAAAAATGTCTCGATGTTGCTATTCAAAATCACCAGCAAAAATTTCAACTGGTCTAATATCTTAAGTCGACTTAAGCTGTTATTGCTTATGACCACCGATTTTTATACCTAAGGCAGGTAGAACATCTCATGTTGGACCAAAGGACTTCAGACCTATCAGTCTGACGTCCTTCCAACGCAAGATAATTAAGCCCCACGTAAGAGATAAGCTAGAGAGCAAAATCATACTATCACAACATGCATACATGAAGGGTAGATCCACGGAAATAGCGTTACATGATAGTGTTACGCACAGTAAGATTTTCCTTAATTTAAAAACTTGTTTCCTTAAATTGAGGCAAAAAGTCTTTAAATTGAGTAAAAAAGTATTTAAATTGAGGAAAAAAGTATTTAAATTAAGGAAAATGTTACTTATGTTAAGGAAGACATGCTTATGGAGCCAAATAAGGGAAATTTTCCTTGAAATAAGGAAACTGTTTTTTCAGTGTAGCTTTTGTTTTTTAATAAGAATATAACTGGCTTGTTTAAAGTAAACTTTTTTGATTAATTTCAGTGAAAAGCATGTAAATTTTTTAAATTTTCTTATATATTTACTAATTTGAGATTGAGAAAATATTTTTCTAGATCTGAGAAAAATATTTTTCTCCGTGTAAGCTTTAATTTTTGATAGTTCAAGGAAATTATGGCGCTCAAACCATAACCTGAAATTTGAAGTTAGATTTGGTTTTTTGCTTCTACTGAAAAATTTATTTTTTGTCGTTAACAGGTTTTCACTTTCAGCCGACGAAATGATTTTTCATTTTAGTAACTTTTCATACTGTTATTTATCTGGCAGAAAAGCAGACTTTTTTCAATAATGTAATGTAACTTCGAAACTTACTTCCAAAATGTGTCACGTAATAGTCCATACAAAGTCGTTTACAGAGAACTCTTAAAAAACAAAGACGTGACCACAACAATATGACCCTAAAATGAAAATTATCCAAGATGTCCGCAAAAGGATTCCAAATTGACCCTAAAATTACCCCAATATAACCCTCGAAATGATGCAAAAAGTATCCCTTGCCTTTCCTTTCCTTTCCTTTCCTTTCCTTTTCTTGTCTTTCCCTTTTCTACTTTTTTATTCTTTTTTTCCATTCCTTTCCTTTTGTTTCCTTTCCTTTCCTTTCCATTCCTTACCTTTAATTTTCATTCCTTCAATTTAATTTGCTTTCCTTTCATTTCCTTTCCTTTCCTTTCCTTTCCTTTCCTTTCCTTTCCTTTCCTTTCCTTTCCTTTCCTTTCCTTTCCTTTCCTTTCCTTTCCTTTCCTTTCCTTTCCTTTCCTTTCCTTTCCTTTCCTTTCCTTTCCTTTCCTTTCCTTTCCTTTCTTTTCTTTTCTTTTCTTTTCCTTTCCTCTCCTTTCTTTTCTTTTCTTTTCTTTTCCTTTCCTTTCCTCTCCTCTCTGTGGCCAATGAATTTCGTAGATGACTCCTTTCCTTTGAAAGAATATTTCTTCCCTTGCGACGACCATGGTATAGAGGAAGTGTTATGTTCCTAATTTCCTTTCCTTTCTTTTTCTGTAGGTCCCGCCTAGTGATGGGAAAAAATTCAAAGCAGCAGGTTATATGTGTTCCTCTTTTCCAAAAATGCATATCTCGCGTAAATTCCAATATAAATTTAAGATATGGCTAGCCCTCGCATAAGACATTTCTTTAAGAAGATTCACACATTCATCAGCCAGCACATTTTTTTTTTGTAAATATATACACATTTATGTACTTACACAATTACTTTTCATTTAATTATTCCGCCTTTCTCTAAATATAGCTAAAGACAATTTATTTTTAGCTTCAGAAGACATTTTTGAACTTATAATTAAACTGCTCAGAGATCTTACATTGGGGGTCATCTATAAATAGTAATGAATACGAAGCTTTCACATGCCCAAGGAGCATGTTATATAAACCTAAATGATATGAATGATCATGGTATGTATGCACGTAAGTACATATGGGGGTAATTCCAAAGAAAATCTACACACAGAGAAAATTTAGCTGTTGATGGATAAGAATTGACAGTGATTTGGTCATATCAACCAAACTATAGTTATATTAACTAAAATATCTGTTGATTCAACCAAAATATGGGTTGATCCAAACAAAATCACGGTCAATTCTTATCCATCAACAGCTTATTTTTCTCTGTGTACTAATGGTGAAAATTTTTATTTTTCGATTTGAATAAATTAATGTTCTAAAATAACATTTCGACACTCCTAAGTTCAAAATATTCTACACTAGTATATACCCGCGGCCTTGCCCGCCAATGCGAAGTGCCCTTTTAACATTTTAGATAAAAATTCGGTCGTCGAAGTTCACCAAGTTAGGTAGATTGGTCAAATAAAAAACTGTTGGAAGATCAATTATTTGTCTATGTTCCTAGAGTTTTGAAAAAATAGTATGTATTGAAAAACGGTTTTCAAAAATTTTGTTTAATATACATATCCTTGAAATCGATTGAAAGTTGCTTTGGCTTTAAGTATGGATATAAATGTCTGAGAAAGCATTTATCGAATAGGTCATCTAAACTTCAAACTTTGATATTTATCAAGGGTATTTAAAATTTTCAAAATTCCCATCAATGGGGAAAGGTAGATTGATTACATAATTTGAGGTTTTTGTTCGATCACGTTTCGACAGATAACTCAGTTATCGATAAATATATCGAAATTCATATATCGAAGTCCAAATGAAACCTGGGGCCATCCCTTCTCGTTTGATACCCATATTGTTGGCCAATTTTAAGGCTTTTGAGCCATCTCGTTTTCACCGATAACTCAGTTATCGATAAATTTATCGAAATATATCGAAGTCCAAATGAAAATGGGGTCATCCCTTTTCGTTTGATACCCATATTGTCGGGCAATTTTAAGGCTCTTGAGCCATCTCGTTTTCACCGGTAACTCAGTTATCGAAAAATTTATCGAAATATATTGAAGTCCAAATGAAAACTGGGGCCATCCCCTTTCGTTTGCTACCCATATTGTAGGGCAATTTTAAGGTTTTAGGGCAATCACATTTTCACCGATAACTCAGTTATCGATCAATTTATCGAAAAATATCGAAGTCCAAATGAAACCTGGGCCATGCCCTTTCCTGTGGCCATTTTCCTTTTGATACCCATATTGTAGGGTAATTTTAAGGTTTTTGTTCAATAAAGTTTTCACCGATAACTCAGTTATCGATAAATTTATCGAAATATATCGAAGTCAAAATGAAACCTGGGTCATCCCCTTTCGTTTGATACCCATATTGTAGGGGAAACTTAAGGTTTCTGGGCAATCTCATTTCGACTGATAACTCAGTTATCGATAAATTTATCGAAATATATCGAAGTCCAAATGAGACCTGGCACCTTCCAGTTTCGTTTGATATTCATATTTTTCGAAGTTTCTACACCTGTATGCGAAATATCATAAGTTTAGGTCAAGTGTATTCAGAGTTATATGGAAAAACAAAAAAATCGAAAAGTATCGGTCCCTAGCATGGCCGGACTCCCCAAAATTAAAAAAAAAAATTGCCTATACCTCCTTCCAGACTATTAGCTGTCTGCCTACCAAATTTCAACAAAATCCGACTTGCCATTCTCACCTTATTGAGGAACAGAAGTAAACGTCTGGACATCCAAACATCCAAATATCCAAACATCGCTACATTCACATTTATAATATTAGTAAGATTAGTAAGATTCACTAGTATTAACAAGATTTTATATGGAATGGCCCGCTCAAATATGTATGGCAATTTTATGACGCTCATAGTAAACAATCAGAATCAGACCATCTTCATGCGAACGCCCTTTATTTTAGCTATTTATATATTAGGGTGGGTTGAAAAAAAAACATTTTTAGAAGGGGGGGGGGGGGGGGGGGGGGGGGGGTAAAATGTGTACACTATAAAGCAAAATTGCATATCGATAAGTTGCTAACCCCCTTGAGATAATTTTTTCTGTAGAACGGGTTTTATTTTCAGTCCTTTTTTAGTGGCTCTGTTTAGGGGGCATGCCACTGTCATGGGTCCGCCAGCACTTCAAAGATAGTGGTATAATTAAGTAGTGAATGCCTCTCGATGGCACATGCCCAAAAAGGTTCATTCATTGTCAATTAGTGGCAAAAAAATGGCGTCAAAACCGGAAAACCGGATGAAATTTCCAAAAATTCCAACTTCTGGCTTGAAAAACATATCATACTTTTTTCAAGTGAATAAAACACTGTATATTTTTCGAAAGTGTCAACCCAAAACCGTTAAGAATTTTTTTTTACGAAGAAACTGAAAAAAAAACGGTTTTTTGGCCTTAAAACCAGATTTTGGGGGTCTTACAAACTTTTTAAAGGGCGTTTCGCGTATAACTCGGCCAGATTAACAATCTCTACTAGGTCGCTTCAGAAGTGTAAAATGGCTTTTGCACTGTGTATTTAATCAAAAAAAAAAAATATTCAGAAAATTTTAAATTTGATATCAAAATAAATTTTTAATAATTTGGGTTTTAACGCACAATTTAAAGCACTTCATGCTAATATTTTTTCATGATTATTTTTGAGCATTGAGAATTTATCAAAAACCCAAAATGGGGCGGTAAATTTTTATTCGATCTTTTTTTTGTCGGTCTTGTTAATCTTAAAATTTTCTTTAGTAGGTATTTCGGAAAAAGTTTTTGAAAACATTATCTTAAAATTGTATCTAGTATTTACTCGTGTTAGATAAACTTTGAAATAATTAACCTCAGTTTTT
>CAXKVI010000002.1:17701127-17832336 GCA_964058755.1 Campiglossa producta | reverse complement strand
ATTACGAAATCTCTGTAGGTATTGAATGCAACAGAAATTGCTATAACTCTATGATGTATTAGCATACCATAAACAAAATTTAGGGGCAAGTTTTTACCACAAGAATTGTAGGTAGCAAAATTAATCAATTAGCGGCCTACTGCCGTAAATACCGCCAAACATAAAAATAAATAGAAATAAAATAAATTAAGTTTGATTAACGATTGAAAATGTAAAAATCAAAAATTTGTATTTATATGCACGTTAAGCCTTGGTGGCTACTTGAATGCTCGCAAAAGCATCTTAGAACGTTAGCACTTCCACAATCGGTATGCAACATGAATATAGATATATATAGAAATTCTTACACGCCAGGGGCTGATCCACGGGGATGGGTTTCAGGTTCGCCCAACGAAGCACTCCAGGCCATTCTGGGCATTTTGCCACCCGATCTGGAAGGGCACCGGGTAGCGGCAGCATCGGCTCTGCGTCTAAGGGAAACGTCCGGCTGGGGCGCAAGCACTACTGGACACTCCGATGAGCAGAGATCGTTGTGCGACCACTCCAGTCCCAGCAGGGAAGAATGACGGCATTTCCATTTATACCGACGGCTCGAAGTTAGACGGCAGAATTGAAGAAGGGGTTTATTCAAAGGAGCTGAACCTTGAGCTCTCCTTCAGACTTCCTGATCACTGCACTGTCTTCCAGGCTGAAGTCTCAGCAATCATGGACGCCGCGGCTTGGATAGGTCAACACACTATCGGAAAGGATATTGTTATTCTCAGCGACAGCCAAGCGGTCATCAAATCCCTTGGATCTTACTCCATCAACTCTGAACTGACACTCAGCTGTCGTCCATTTCTACAATATATGGCCCAACAGAACTGCGTGGACCTCACATGGTTCCCGGGACATAGGGACATTAAGGGTAATTGTAGGGCAGACGAGCAAGCTAATGCTGAAAGAGTACACACTTCGCCAAGCCAACGAAAGATGGCTGCAATCTCCAGGGTGCCGGACATCCAAACAAACCTGTCCAAAATGAGAAATCTCACGCAGGTGCCCTACCGACGATGCTGTAGGAGTTTCAAAGATGATGAGCACGGTGGAGCACTTCATCTGCAACTGCTCGGCTTTAAGTGCCGCGGGAATGCGCTTTTTGGGAGTTCCCTTCTTGGTTAGCCTACGCCAGGCCACGGAGCTGGATATAAAGGACTTGATGGCCTTCATAAAGTCATCTAAATGGTTCGAGGAGGAGTAACGGTGTCGGTATAGGAGCGTCAGTCCCGGGATTTTGCTATGTGGAGAGTCCCGATAATACAGGAATTTTCCATATGGCGGGGAAAGAGAAAAAGAGAAAGAAAAAGAAAAGGAAAAGGAAAAGGAAAAGGAAAAGGAAAAGGAAAAGGAAAAGGAAAAGGAAAAGGAAAAGGAAAAGAAAAGGAAAAGGAAAAGGAAAAGGAAAAGGAAAAGGAAAAGGAAAAGGAAAAGGAAAAGGAAAAGGAAAAGGAAAAGGAAAAGGAAAAGGAAAAGGAAAAGGAAAAGGAAAAGGAAAGGAAAAGGAAAAGGAAAAAGGAAAAGGAAAAGGAAAAGGAAAAGGAAAAGGAAAAGGAAAAGGAAAGGAAAAGGAAAGGAAAAGGAAAAAGGAAAAGGAAAAGGAAAAGGAAAGGAAAAGGAAAAGGAAAAGGAAAAGGAAAAGGAAAAGAAAAGGAAAAGGAAAAGGAAAAGAAAAGGAAAAGGAAAAGGAAAAGGAAAAGGAAAAGGAAAAGGAAAAAGGAAAAGGAAAGGAAAAGGAAAGGAAAAGAAAAGGAAAAGGAAAAGGAAAAGGAAAAGGAAAAGGAAAAGGAAAAGGAAAAGGAAAAGGAAAAGGAAAAGGAAAAGTAAAAGGAAAAGGAAAGGAAAAGGAAAAGGAAAAGAAAAGGAAAAAGTAAAGGAAAGGGTTAAGCAAAAGGAAAATCAAAATAAAAGGAAAGGATAAAGGAAAGTTAAAAGAAAAGGGAATAAAAAGAGAAAGAAATTTACACATAAGGGACAAAGAGGGAGCGGAAGAGAAGGGGAAACGAAAATAGAAAAAAGAACGTGACAGAAAAAAAAAACAGATTTCTAAAAAATACCCTCTCGGCCCTTTTCGGAAGACAAATATTAAACTGGTTCAGAAACTTGGCCTCAAAACTCCGCAGCCTAAAAATACGTACCAAATTATAGACATGTGTAAGTAAAGACAGAACCTGTACATTCCGCCTGTATTCACTTTCGATAAATGATCTAAAGGTAGAATCAGACACACACAAGCCTTCATACACACACACACGCATACTTGCAAGCAGTTAAGCAGACTTACGTATGTAGTCTCAGAATCAGAAAGCCACGACCTACAAACGGTAAAGTAAATGTGCAAATAAATGCAACAAACCGTTACCACTGCCACTGTCAGATACAAAAACAACAGTCAAAATAAAATACAAACTTGCAATACGAGAATAAAAGCAATCAGCTGTAATAATCGTGACCAATATTAAACGTTTCTTGTTTATGACGGCTAGTGTTGCTGTTGTTGTTCTGGTGCTATTTTTAATGTATTTGTTGTTGTTTTTGTAGATTTGTTTCTTTTAAGATCAACGCTGCAATTCAATTTTGCGTTCAATTACATTCGAGACTTTGACGAGTAAACACAACTTGAGCGGTTGCGAGAAAAAAAAAACTTTGTGGCGTGAAAAGAAAACAAAAAGTTCGCAAAGCTTGCAAAACTACAACAAGTACAAAACACAACAAGAAAAATCTAAACAAAAATTCTTATTACACAAACAACGTTATGGTGTTGCTGCGCGTTATAAAATATCTTGTGGGTTAGTGCACGAAATTCTGAATTTTTAATTGAAGTTCGTTGGGATTTAGCTTAGTACATATTCGCTTTGTTTAACGTTTTAATGAGCTTTGAATGTTCTGTAATTACCGTTTGTAGGTTTGGCAATAACAATAAACAGATTGCAATGAAAAATTTGCATACGAATTTATCTTTTTTATATTTCCAAATTTCAAACTTTTTTTTGCTCTTAAATTTTATATTTTTTTTTGCATCCAACATTTTTTATTTTTAGTTAAAACAACACTTTTTAGCCAAACCTGAAATGTGTAATTTCATATATTCAGCTAATTATTTTTTTTTTGTTCTTCTTCCCTATCACACCTCCAGGTTGCGTGGTGCGCATTTGCGAGGAATTCAATCAGTGCGTTGTGTCATGGAAAATGCTTAAATATGAGGTGCTGCATCAAAGCTGACTACAGTGTTGCGGTGGAGTGGAGTGAGGAAATTGTAGTCCTTTTTCCATTTCTTGGTGAGAATAATTTGTTGGATATGTTTGAGGCGTTGTTATGACGTTAATGTTGTTGATTTTTTTTTCAAGTTCGTTGCTTAAGTCTTTTGTTTGTTTGGCTTTGGTAGACAATTTGTAGCAAAATAAATGTTTGTAAATAGAGGTATAGCTGTGTGTTTTAATTTATTTTAGACGGTTTTGGTAGGGTTTAAAAATTTTATAACCATTTTTAGCTTCTAATGGTAAAATTTAGTGAAGGCTAGTGATTTCAACGACAGTTTTTAATAAATAGTCTAAGACCTTTGTAGGGGAAAACAATAGAAAGGTGATTTAATATTCCTTGGCGTTTTCATCAGACATTTTACGTAACCAAAAACAGTTCCAAATAATATGGGGATACATATTTCAAAACTTATCTTAGTTCACAAACATATTTATATGTAATAGGGGTAGCACATCCACTTTCGTCACGAAAAAATATGAGGGAGGTTCTGGACGTCACGTTCTGCTCAAGAAGCGCGGAGGGCATGGTCAGGAACTAGAAGGTTTTTGATGAGCACTCCTGTTCCGACCATCGCTACATCAGCTTTGAGGTAGTAGGCGTGCCGTCCATCTCCTCTCCTCAGAGGGTTCTAGGCTACGTAATATCTTATCTAAATCACCTCATAGTGCGCCGTGGTGTCTACTAAGACCAGATGGGTCATGGACAAACACCGGGGAGGAAACTCCACAACTTCTCCTTAATATCGACTTTCCGGATGCGGAAAACGACCATAGGTACCAACCTTCTTGGGGTCGTTTGGTGCATGGCCTTTTGTAGCACCTTGACTAAAAAAGAATTGAATGGGCCATCGGTTCATTCAAGCCATTCAAAGCACCGAGTATAGATGGGATTTCGCCCATACAACTTCAGAAATCTATGGAGCTGAGCATCCGTTGGTTGCTCGCAATTTATAAAGGGGTGTTGACTTTTAATTACATCCCCAACTCTTGGAGGAACTCTAGGGTAATTTCTGTGGTCATAAACAATAACAGCCTAAGTCCACTTAAGAAATTAGACCAGTTGAAATTTTTGCTGGCGAATTTTTGTAACAAAACTGTTTTATAACTAAGGCAAACGTATTGGATTTAATTGTTTGTAAAGAAAGTAAAAAAGACCAACGAAAGTCTTGAAAAATGTCTCGATGTTGCTATTCAAAATCACCAGCAAAAATTTCAACTGGTCTAATATCTTAAGTCGACTTAAGCTGTTATTGCTTATGACCACAGATTTTTATACCTAAGGCAGGTAGAACATCTCATGTTGGACCAAAGGACTTCAGACCTATCAGTCTGACGTCCTTCCAACTCAAGATACTGGTGAGGTTAATTAAGCCCCACGTAAGAGATAAGCTAGAGAGCAAAATCATACTATCACAACATGTATACATGAAGCGTAGATCCACGGAAACAGCGTTACATGATATTGTTACGCACAGTAAGATTTTCCTTAATTTAAAAACTTGTTTCCTTAAATTGAGGAAAAAAGTCTTTAAATTGATTAAAAAAGTATTTAAATTGAGGAAAAAAGTATTTAAATTAAGGAAAATGTTACTTATGTTAAGGAAGACATGCTTATGGAGCCAAATAGGGGAAATTTTCCTTGAAATAAGGAAACTGTTTTTTCAGTGTAGTTTTTGTTTTTTAATAAGAATTTAACTGCTTGTTTTTAAGTAAACTTTTTTGATTCATTTCAGTGTAAAACAAGTAAATTTTTAAACTTTCTCATATATTTACTAATTTCAGATTGCGAAAATATTTTTTTTTAGATCTGAGAAAAATATTTTTCTCCGTGTAAGCTTTAATTTTTGATAGTTCAAGGAAATTATTGGCGCTCAAACCATAACCTGAAATTTGAAGTTAGATTTGGTTTTTTGCTTCTACTGAAAAATTTATTTTTTGTCGTTAAGAGGTTTTCACTTTCAGCCGACGAAATAATTTTTCATTTTAGTAACTTTTCATACTATTATTTATCTGGCAGAAAAAGCAGACTTTTTTCAATAATGTAAAGTAACTTTGAAACTTACTTCCAAAATGTGTCACGTAATAGTCCATAAAAAGTCCGTTTACAAAGAACTCTTAAAAAACAAAGACGTGACAACAACAATATGACCCTAAAATGAAAATTATCCAAGATGTCCGCAAAAGGATTCCAAATCGACCCTAAAATTACCTCAATATAACCCTCGAAATGATGCAAAAAGTACCCCTTTCCCCCCTTTCATTTCCTTTCCTTTCCTTTCCTTTCCTTTCCTTTCCTTTCCTTTTCCTTTCCTTTCCTTTCCTTTCCTTTCCTTTCCTTTCCTTTCCTTTCCTTTCTTTCCTTTCCTTTCCTTTCCTTTCCTTTCCTTTCCTTTCCTCTTTCCTTTCCTTTCCTTTCCTTTCCTTTCCTTTCCTTTCCTTTCCTTTCCTTTCCTTTCCTTCCTTTCCTTTCCTTTCCTTTCCTTTCCTTTCCTTTCCTTTCCTTTCCTTTCCTTTCCTTTCCTCTTTCTTTTCTTTTCTTTCTTTCCTCTCCTCTCTGTGGCCAATAAATTTCGTAGATGACTCCTTTCCTTTGAAAGAATATTTCTTCCCTTGCTACGACCATGGTGTAGAGGAAGTGTTATGAGCCTAATTTCCTTTCCTTTCTTTTCTTTCCTTCCCTTTCCTTTCCTTCTTTCCTTTCCTTTCCTTTCCTTTCCTTTCCTTCCCTCTCCTTTCCTCTCGTCTGCCATGGAAGGCTTTTCAGAAAAAAATGAATCGGCTTTGCAGATGACGTTCAAAGTAGGCAAAAACTGTAGGTCCCGCCTAGTGGTGGGAAAAAATTCAAAGCAGCAGGTTATATGAGTTTCTCTTTTCGAAAAATGCATATCTCGCGTAAATTCTAATATAAATTTAAGATATGTCTCGCCCTCGCATAAGACATTTCTTTAAGAAGATTCTCACATTCATCTCACAAGCCAGGCACATTTTTTATTTTTTTTTTAAATATATACATATTTATGTACTTACACAATTACTTCCCACTTAATTATCCGCCTTCATCTAAATATAGCTAAAGACAATTTATTTTTAGCTTCAGAAGACATTTTTGAATTTATAATTAAACTGCTCAGAGTTCTTACATTGGGGGTCATCTATAAATAGTAATGAATACGAAGCTTTCACATGCCCAAGGAGCATGTTATATAAACCTAAATGATATGAATGATCATGATATGTATGCAAGTAAGTACATATGGGGGTAATTCCAAATAAAATCTACACACAGAGAAAATTGAGCTATTGATGGATAAGAATTGATAGTAATTTGTTCATATCAACCAAAATATAGTTATATTAACCAAAATATATGTTGATTCAACCAAAATCACGGTCAATTCTTATCCATTGCCAGCTTATTTTTCTCTGTGTACTAATGGTGAAAATTTTTATTTTTCGATTTGAATAAATTAATGTTCTAAAATAACATTTCAACACTCTTTGGCAGAAAACCAAATTTTAAAGTTTACTTTTTTATATCTTTTTGGAGTCATGATATAAAAGTATCAATAAAAATTGCCAAGGATAAAAGGAAACGTTTTCGAAAATCCGTTAAGTTCAAAATATTCTACATTCACTAGCATTAACAACATTTTATCTGGAATTGCCCGCTCAGATATGTATGTGAACTTTATGACGCTCATAGTAAACAATCAGAATCAGACCATCTTCATGCGAACGCCCTTTATTTTAGCTATATACATATATATTAGGGTGGGTTGAAAAAAAAAAAAACATTTTTAGAAGAAAAAAGTTTTGTAACTACTCCAAAAGCAAGTGAGAAAAATAAATCGACAAAACTAAATTTTTTTTTTACAGAAATAAAAAAAATAGTGTGACGTCAATATGAAGTCAAATCGACTATATCAGTCGAGACGATCGATCGAATTGAGTTACAGAAACGCAGTACTGGACATTTTATACGTAATTTTCTTGCACCTCCAGGTACAGAAATATCTCGCCCTTTCAGAAGTATGGTGCCCCACTCAATTGAAAAAAAGACGAAATGAGGTACTTCCAAGAAAAACTTTTTTTAAGTGTTCTAGTGTAGCATGTCCTGAAAACCAACAGTTGGAAGGTAGAAAAAGTGATTTCCTATTCTTTCTATACAATTTCAAAAGTTGAAATTCAGTATATGAGGCATTGTGTATCGGAATGAAAGAAGATAATTTTTAGATGTTTCATACGATTTTGAAACCAAAAAAAAAATTTTGCCTTAAGTAAGTATTTTTTTCAAAACTGAGCTTAACAAAATTGTTGTTGAAATCGAGTAATTTTAGTATTGGCAGATAAATAAACTATCAACAACTGTAAGGAAGCTACATAAGAGTTTTCCAAAAAGACGTAGTAATTGTTAATATTTTCCAATTTTTTTTAATGACATGTTTTTTGGAACTTTACTTTTCACCCCGATTCTCTGTGCTTGATAAATTAAACTAAACAACCGCCAAAAAAATCCCAGACGGATTCTCATCGGTTTTTAAAGCTTTTGAGTGTGCTGAATCCAAATCTGAAGTCAGATTCTTAGGGTCACCCTAGTTTTTCTCTCCAGAGAGTAGTAAAAAAAATTTTTTTAGTTTTTAAAATTTTTTCCTAATAACTTACTATACCTCAATTTTTTGCACTATGGAACAATTGTATGTCGCAAAAAATAAAAATAAAAATTAAATTATTTTTCCTTGACCTAAGAACAATTGTTTAATTTCTACCAAAAAAAAATTTTTTATAACTGTCGATCTCGTTACGAACCACCTTTGGAGAGAAACCCGAAAATCTGACTTCAGATTCGGATTCAGTACACCCAAAAGCTTCAGAGCCTTTGAGAAACCCGATGGGATTTTCATAAACTTCAATTTTGTTTTTTAATATAGAGCTAGATATACCAATATGGCTATCAAATGAAAGGTGTTTTCGACCGTATTCCAAATAAGGTAATTTCAAGCAGGGTTGCCACTTAGGATTGCTACCTAACTGCAATTTATTTATTTTTTCGTATATCTCGGGAACTGTTTGACCGCTTCGGATAAAATTTGGCATATAGACAATTTGATTCATTCTTAGATTATATACATGGATGTTGCCACAAAGGGTGATTTACAAGGTTGCCACCTATCCCAATTTTGTTTTAATATAGAGCTAGATATGCCAATATGGGTATCAAATGAAAGGTATTTTTGACCGTATTCCAAATATGATAATTTGAAGCAGGGTTTGCAGTTTATTTACTTCTTCGGGAACGGCTTGACCGATTTGGATAAAATTTGGCACATAGACAATTTGATTCATTCTATGATTATATACATGGGTGTTGCCACTGATTTTTAATTTAATTTTTTTAATATAGAGCTAGATATGTCAATATGGGTATAAAATGAGAGGTATTGTCGGACGTATTCCAAATATGACAATTTCATGCAGGGTTGCCACCTAACCGCAATTTACAACCCAATTTACAACTCTCCTTCCTATCTTTCTTCGCCTTCACACTATTTCTCTCCCTTTCTTTCTCCATTCCCCTATTTCCTTCTACCACGCCCCTCTTCCATTATATCCCATTCGTTTTGGCCCCTGTTAATTTAGGTACAATTCTACCCTCGTACCGAATTTAAAGGAAAACGCACCGTGTATAAGATATTTTCTAATTGATCGGTTCCCTGGTCCACTTCCACTTTGAGAAGTTAACTTCTTACATGTGTACTGGCTACACGCGGTTTTTTTTTTGATTATTTTTGAGCATTGAGAATTTATCAAAAACCCAAAATGGGGCGGTAAATTTTTATTCGATCTTTTTTTGTGGGTCTTGTTAATCTTAAAATTTTCTTTAGTAGGTATTTCGGAAAAACTTTTTAAATACATACATACAATTTTGAAAACATTATCTTAAAATTGTATCTAGTATTTACTCGTGTTAGATAAACTTTGAAATAATTAACCTCAGTTTTTCCTGAGCCTGTAATATGTATATAATTACGTCAAACTTGTCAATACTTTCCTTGTCGTATTTGTTGATAGTTTGTTTTTGAAAATCGATCTAACAATGCATATTTAATGATTTATACAAAACATTTCTTATCTTATTATATATAGAGATGATGTCATGAGCTGGGAACTACCTACAGTAATGGAAATATAAATGTCTATTATATTGAGTCTATTGAACGTTTATCGAACTCAGAATCTACAGACGTCTGTTAGTAAAAACATCTACATATGAACGCTCTAATCACTTTTCTATTCTCGCAAGCATTATCTACAACGCCCCTAAAATAATTAGGAAATCGAAATTGGAATTGACTGTACAGTGTGCGCCAGAGTAAAGCGTGGTGTAAAATTAAAAAAAAAAATTCTTTTTGCTAAAATTTCCTTTTTTTAACTTTTAACTGTCAAATTAAAATGATAATTTTTGGATTTTATTTGCTTACTTCATTTTTATAAAACTTTGTTGAGTGTAATTTTTTTCCGTATAACACTGTAGATATGCACGTACAGTGGAATACACAATATTAATATTATGACAATTTTTTTTTTTTTGAGCGTACACTTTTCCTAGGTACATTTCTACCGACCTATTTAAAAATGTGGGTATCTGCATATTTTTTCGAAAATGGGTAAAAAGCTGGTTTTTCGATAAAATATACCCACATTTTAAATTAGGATGTCATATTTGATTTCTTAAATTTTTTATAAAAAAACCTTTGACAAAATTTAACTTTTTTTAGATATGGGGCGTTCCATGTTAGATATATGAGTAAAAATAGTGTGTGAATCAACATATGGATATAAAAAAATATATAGTATACATATCTGTGGTCACAAATTATAATGACCTAACTCGAATTAAGTCTAAATTGAGGTATTGATTCCATTTCGTTTATCAAAGTTTATTATGCTGTTTGAACCACTGTAATTTTGTATACCTATATGAAGAGCTAGAATAGGTTAAAAAACTAAAATCTACAGTTTTCAATCAAATCAGCCAACCCTCGTATATATGAGCCGTTTAAAGCACAAGTGGTATAAGTCCAGTTTTCGGTTTTTTTTTAGTTAGGTATGACGCTATGTAGAGGAAAATATGTTCTATATAACACGCTAACGGGGTAACTCCTAGCACTCATAGAAACCGAATAAATAGCATAACTAACTTATAAAACCAAGGGTACCCCCTATTTGTTGACAACACAAAACCTTGAATATCTCAGTTCGAGAAAAGGTAGACTTATACCACTTGTGCATTAAGGGGCTCATAATATGTACATATGTATGTTGTGAACTTCCTTAAAAAATATATGGATTATCAGGGAAGTACTCAGAATTTTTGCAATGACGTTAATATACATATACACAAAATCTACAAGCATAAATATTCATATCAAGCTCGCCTGAGGAAAAACATATGAGGCGTATTTAATGATAATCTCTGCTTATTGGCGCCAAATACAGTCAAGCCACAAATTGACGAACTATGTAAGAAATTAATAATAAATGTGTTTGTGTTTTTTGAGATAAGATTTGTGTGAAATAAAATAAAATAGGATTAAATTAAACTGGAAGTTAAAAAAATTTAAATAAAATGAAATGAAACAAAATAAAATAAAATAAAATAAAATAAAATAAAACAAAATAACATAAAATAAAATAAAATAAAATAAATAAAATGAAATAAAATAAAATAAAATAAAATAAAATAAAATAAAATAAAATAAAATAAAATAAAATAAAATAAAATAAAATAAAATAAAATAAAATAAAATAAAATAAAATAAAATAAAATAAAATAAAATAAAATAAAATAAAATAAAATAAAATAAAATAAAATAAAATAAAATAAAATAAAATAAAATAAAATAAAATAAAATAAAATAAAATAAAATAAAATAAAATAAAATAAAATAAAATAAAAGAAAATAAAATAAAATAAAATAAAATAAAATAAAATAAAATAAAATAAAATAAAATAAAATAAAATAAAATAAAATAATATAAAATAAAATAAAATAAAATAAAATAAAATAAAATAAAATAAAATAAAATAAAATAAAATAGGATTAAATTAAACTGGAAGTTAAAAAAAATTAAATAAAATGAAATAAAATAAAATAAAATAAAATAAAATAAAATAAAATAAAATAAAATAAAATAAAATAAAATAAAATAAAATAAAATAAAATAAAATAAAATAAAATAAAATAAAATAAAATAAAATAAAATAAAATAAAATAAAATAAAATAAAATAAAATAAAATAAAATAAATTAAAATAAAATAAAATAAAATAAAATAAAATAAAATAAAATAAAATAAAATAAAATAAAATAAAATAAAATAAAATAAAATAAAATAAAATAAAATAAAATAAAATAGGATTAAATTAAACTGGAAGTTAAAAAAAAATTAAATAAAATGAAATAAAATAAAATAAAATAAAATAAAATAAAATAAAATAAAATAAAATAAAATAAAATAAAATAAAATAAAATAAAATAAAATAAAATAAAATAAAATAAAATAAAATAAAATAAAATAAAATAAAATAAAATAAAATAAAATAAAATAAAATAAAATAAAATAAAATAAAATAAAATAAAATAAAATAAAATAAAATAAAATAAAATAAAATAAAATAAAATAAAATAAAATAAAATAAAATAAAATAAAATAAAATAAAATAAAATAAAATAAAATAAAATAAAATAAAATAAAATAAAATAAAATAAAATAAAATAAAATAAAATAAAATAAAATAAAATAAAATAAAATAAAATAAAATAAAATAAAATAAAATAAAATAAAATAAAATAAAATAAAATAAAATAAAATAAAATAAAATAAAATAAAATAAAATAAAATAAAATAAAATAAAATAAAATAAAATAAAATAAAATAAAATAAAATAAAATAAAATAAAATAAAATAAAATAAAATAAAATAAAATAAAATAAAATAAAATAAAATAAAATAAAATAAAATAAAATAAAATAAAATAAAATAAAATAAAATAAAATAAAATAAAATAAAATAAAATAAAATAAAATAAAATAAAATAAAATAAAATAAAATAAAATAAAATAAAATAAAATAAATTAAAATAAAATAAAATAAAATAAAATAAAATAAAATAAAATAAAATAAAATAAAATAAAATAAAATAAAATAAAATAAAATAAAATAAAATAAAATAAAATAAAATAAAATAAAATAAAATAAAATAAAATAAAATAAAATAAAATAAAATAAAATAAAATAAAATAAAATAAAATAGGATTAAATTAAACTGGAAGTTAAAAAAAAATTAAATAAAATGAAATAAAATAAAATAAAATAAAATAAAATAAAATAAAATAAAATAAAATAAAATAAAATAAAATAAAATAAAATAAAATAAAATAAAATAAAATAAAATAAAATAAAATAAAATAAAATAAAATAAAATAAAATAAAATAAAATAAAATAAAATAAAATAAATTAAAATAAAATAAAATAAAATAAAATAAAATAAAATAAAATAAAATAAAATAAAATAAAATAAATTAAAATAAAATAAAATAAAATAAAATAAAATAAAATAAAATAAAATAAAATAAAATAAAATAAATTAAAATAAAATAAAATAAAATAAAATAAAATAAAATAAAATAAAATAAAATAAAATAAAATAAAATAAAATAAAATAAAATAAAATAAAATAAAATAAAATAAAATAAAATAAAATAAAATAAAATAAAATAAAATAAAATAAAATAAAATAAAATAAAATAAAATAAAATAAAATAAAATAAAATAAAATAAAATAAAATAAAATAAAATAAAATAAAATAAAATAAAATAAAATAAAATAAAATAGGATTAAATTAAACTGGAAGTTAAAAAAAATTAAATAAAATGAAATAAAATAAAATAAAATAAAATAAAATAAAATAAAATAAAATAAAATAAAATAAAATAAAATAAAATAAAATAAAATAAAATAAAATAAAATAAAATAAAATAAAATAAAATAAAATAAAATAAAATAAAATAAAATAAAATAAAATAAAATAAAATAAAATAAAATAAAATAAAATAAAATAAAATAAAATAAAATAAAATAAAATAAAATAAAATAAAATAAAATAAAATAAAATAAAATAAAATAAAATAAAATAAAATAAAATAAAATAAAATAAAATTAAAAAAAATAAAAAATAAATAAAACAAAATAAAATAAAATAAAATAAAATAAAATAAAATAAAATAAAATAAAATAAAATAAAATAAAATAAAATAAAATAAAATAAAATAAAATGAAATAATATAAAATAAAATAAAATAAAATAAAATAAAATAAAATAAAATAAAATAAAATAAAATAAAATAAAATAAAAAAAAATAAAATTAAAAAAAAAATAACAATACATATTGAACTAAAATAAATTGAACAAGATCTGTGTAGGAAAAAATTAATTTAAATAAAATAAAATTTAAAAAAAAATTTCATTGTTAAAGTAAAGTTGGAAAGAAAATAAAATTAAAATAAAATAAATTGAATATATTTATATAGAATCAAATAGACTAAAAAGAATAAAATAAAGTTAAATAAATTGAAATCGAACATTATCTGGAGACCACTGTAAATCACAATCCCTACTTATAACATGTCTGTACATGTGTATATATGCATATGAAATCCATCTTTATAACGGAAACTGGAATAGAAACCCGCAATGATGCTGAGAACACTGAGAACGGGCACAGCAAAAACAGTTCAACAAGAGATCCCATCAAAGACAGATTGCAACGCCAATTAAAGGGAATTTATTTTGACGATTATAAAAAAAAATTTAAATTTTTAATTATTTTAAAATGAGAAACCAGTTAGTGTACGGATTCTATGTACTTTTTGGTAAGTATGTACTGAAGTAAATGATTACTAAGATTGCTTTCAAAGTGTATCGGTTAAAAAAAAAGTGAATTTGGGAATTAGTACTGTGATTTAAAAATACTCAAACCCTACGCATGTGTTGAATTATTGAGCTATAAACTCGGATTAAGATGACCTGTCAATATTCTTAGCCCAAGTTGGAACACATAATATACCGTTAACTGTAATTGGACATGTACCTTTTTTGTAGCCCTCCATATATTAAGGTAGTCTTCCAATCTATGTAGATGTTGTGTTAAACGGAGTAACTTTTTTTGTGAACTAATGTATTAAGATTAAATTCTTATCAATTGCAATATAAATTAGCGTGATGTGCGATGTGCAAAGTTATCAGTGCGTTTTTGTTGTATTATTTTCAATTTATTGCAAAATATGAATGAATGAAAACCCCAATCAAAAAAAAAATCTAAAATTTACACATAACTTGGGTCTAAAATTTAAATTTTTTTTGTAAATCAATCATCCTTCGCTTTTGTACATATTACAAACATATGTACCTATATAGATCTACATATGAGCAAATCCGCCATAGTGTTGACTTTTTGCAAAAGAAAATGAATAATTTTTTTCTGGTACATTAGTAGATAATGAGCTTAAGTTCATCGGCGTAAATCGTCTTACATAATGCCTCAAAAAGATATAGTCAAGAGATCGGAGATTAATATACATTTAGTTAAACACTACAACACCGATTTTCTTTATATTTTAGCAAAATTTTGAAATATATGAAGTAGGGTGATTCAAAAAAAATGTCGGTAAAAAGTTAGGTATTGATGAGAAAATAAACCTTGCAAAAAATTAGCACTCCAACTTAACCCTTAGGGGTGGCTATTTTTTTCGCCCTTTTCCATACATTTTGTATGGGGAAAAATGGCATTTTGTTCAAAGTGAATTTTCTTTTAATTTTTGAAACTTTTTTGAAAATATTTTTACATACTCTTAAAGATGAAGATTTGAAGCTTCCAAAATGGTAAGCCATGAGAGAATATCTTAACTATTAAGATAATTACATCCATTTGAAAATGACTAAGTTTTCTACTATTGCACACACATACACAGTAACACGTATAAAATTTAGTAAATTTTAAATGGCTGTAATTATTTTAATAGTTAAGATATTCACTCATGGCTTACCATTTTGGAAGCTTCAAAGCTTCAACTTTAAGAGTATGTAAAAATATTTTCAAAAAAATTTCAAAAATTGAAAGAAAATTCACTTTGCAAAAATACCATTTTTCCTCATACAAAATGTATGGGAAAGGGCAAAAAAAATATCCACCCCTAAGGGTTAAGTTAGAGCGCTAATATTTTGCAAGGCTTATTTTCTCGTCAATACCTAAAGTTTCAGGAGGTAAGACCGACAAAAAGAACCAAATTTTTTTTTTTGAATCACCCTAATATGAAGGTTATGGAGATATCGTTAAAAATATGAAACCGAAAAACCGTCAAATATATTTTGATTATACATTAACCGTACTGATATATAAACGGAAAAAAATTGTTCATATTCGAAAACCGGTTTTGAATATATCCACAAAAGAAAAAGCCGAATAACCGTGAAATATTTATTTTGAATAGGTTAAGTTGAGGCACTTCTTTACCGATTTGGTTGAAATTCTAGCAGGGTGGCAAATTTTATACCCGAAACCCGGTTTTTTTAAAGCCATGGAAATGTAGAATTTTTCTAAAAAAAAAATTTTGAAAAATTCTGTTAAAATTTTTTTAAATTGTATGTTTTCAAAAGGTGATTTTAGTACCTTTCTAACGGTATAAAAATTTTCGAAATCGGTTGATTAGTTTACGCGTGATATCAAAACATAACAAAGTAACCAAGAGATGCATTTACTTAAATAAATTTAAAAAAATAAGAAAAAAACGCCATTTTAGTTTTCAGATATGTTGTATATGTATATTAAATAGACCTTTCTAAAAAAATCTTATTTTTCAAAATCGCTTGATCTTTGAAGTGTTTTTTCAGTTTCAAATTTTATTTTAGAAAACATTTTTTTTTTTTCAGTGTACTAAAAAATTTGTACAGTGTATTTTTTTTTAAAGCTAATTCAATACCTTTCTAATGGTATGAAGATCTTTGAAATCGGTAAAGCCATTCCGTAGTAATCACACTTTAAAAGTACCTATTATTCGTCATTTTTTCGAATATTTTCGAATATTTCGATGCCTTGCCACCACCACAATTTTTCGGAAATGCAATTTCTAAAAATGACTCAGTATAGCATGACTCATCAGCACGCTATTTTGTTGTTGTTTAATCCCATTTGTATTTTAAAATATTTTTACCAATCTTTAGACTTTCAATATCGTTTTCGAGAAAAATAAAAAAATAAAAACCTAAAATGTTGACCTTTGACCGCGAATAGCTTTTTTAACACACATGGGAACAATGGGAGCTTTTGCAGTTTACTTCCTTAAGGTGAACCTCAGCTCCCTACAAAATGTAGCTCTGTGGGAATTTCTTTTATTTCAAATGTTCAATTTGACCGATTGATTTTTGATTTTTTTTTTAATTTGTAAAATGCAGAACGTCCCGAAAATTTCATTTTGTATGTTGATCATAGTTACTTTTTTGCGGTTAGATATGTAATGCAAAAAAAATGTCTTTATTATTTAAACTTTTTTGTTTTCATTTCTAGTACTCAGTATTGTTGCATTAGTTATGGCCAACCCACAATATTCGAAAAAAGTGTGTACGGAAGAATGTCCGTCAGGAGGTGATAAAGTTTGCGGTTATGATAGCACGTGTTATAGTTATTTTGAAAATAAATGCAAATATGATTATCTTAAATGTACAACAAAGCGCAGTAAGTACAGCAATTTACATATAATAGGGGGATTCATCAAACCTTATAAACATCTTAAAAAGGGTGTAAACGTATAACTTTATCTTATAACATTAAACGAGCTAAACTTGTATATTTGTACATTTGTATGTCCAGACTATATCGGGAACCGATTTGCATAAAATTTTGAATATAATAGTATGATTGATTCTAAGACTGTCCATTTTGGGGTTGCCACCAGTGGCGGTTTACAGAGTTGCCATTTATCTAATTTTTTTTAATTTTGTAGCAAAATATGCCAAAATGGGTGTGAAATGAAAGGTTTTTTCAGCGACATGCCAACTAAAATATTTTCAAGTAGAGTTGCCACCTAGGTTTGCCACCTTACCGCAGTATATTTGTATATCCGGACTATTTCGGGAACCGCTTGATCGATTTGGATGAAATTTGGCATATATTATGATTGATTCTAAGACTATATACTTGGGGGTTGCCCCTTGGAGGGTGTAAAGGGTTGCCACCTATCTCAATTTTTTTAAATTATGGAGTTAGATAAGCAAATATGGGTATCATCACCGACATACCAACTAAAATATTTTCAAGTAGGGTAGCCGCCCCTTAAAGTTGGCGACGGCGAGTACCGAAGAAGATATAATGAAGAGCTGTATGAGCTTTACGCAGACGTGGACATAGTTCAGCGAATTAAAACGCAGCGGCTCCGCTGGCTAGGACACGTGGTGCGAATGAACGAGGACGCTCCGGCCCGGAAGGTATTTTTATCGGCACCCGACGGTGGAAGTAGAGGAAGAGGGAGACCACCACTTCGATGGCAGGACGAAGTAGAGGCAGACCTGCGAGCACGCGGTGTCTCTAATTGGCGCCAGTTGGCTCAACAAAGAACCGACTGGCGTAACATGTTGGACGGCCAAAATCGCCTAGGCGGTTAAAGGCTATTTTAAGTAAGTAAGGGTAGCCGCCCTGGGTTACCATTTTACCATATTGTATTTGTGTTGTATATTTTTGGAATCATATTTGAGATCTTTTAAGGGTCACTTTGGAAATATTTTGGGCCTATTTTGAGATCGTTTTGGGTTCAATTTTGGATTAATTTGGGACTATTTTTTGGTAATTTTCGGATCATTTTGGAGTCATTTTTGGATCATTTTGGGATAGTTTTTGGTTCATTTTGGGAACATTTGAGGGTCTTTTTGGGGTCGTTTTGGGATTATTTTAGGATTATTTTGGGAACATTTCTGCATAATTTTGGGATCATTTTAGGGTTCATTTAAGGGTGTTTTTGGGATCATTTGAGAATCATTTTTGAATCATTTTGGGATCATTTTCGGATCTTTTTGGGCCGTTTTGGGTTCAATTTCGTATCATTTTGATAACATTTAAGGGCCTTTTTGGGATCATTTTGGTATTATTTTTGGGTCATTTTGGGATCATTTTGGGTAAGTAAAGCTAGCGCTGAATTGATAGCACCGAGCAGGATCGGCCACCCAGGTACTCAAGTGTGTAAATGAACTGTCAAAATTTGTATGGAACAAAGTTTACACAAATTTTTGTAAACTTCCACGACGATTTTGGTGTGTAAAAAAGTGGACATAAATGGAAGAATATGCTAAAAATGGGCCGAAAATTACTTTTTTAATGAGAATTTGGAAATAAAAAGTTTTTGTTTGACATCAAGTACACATACATTTATCTAGGGCATTCATCTAACTGAACTGATAAATGTATACATTTACGCATTTCGTAAACTTATAAGGTTTGATGAATCCCCCTTATATCACTAAGATTAACAAAAAATGTCTATATAATGTATATTTTCGTTTGTAAATTTTAATACTTTGTATGTTGTATTTTTTAAATCACTTGTAGTAATAAATTTTTATTTCTTGTTTTAGATCTCGAAACAGTGGATATGTCTCTATGCGAATTATCCGATCGACAAACTCATCCAAATTATAGGCTGTGCTAAGAACTCGACTCTACATGAATATATTTTAATAAATTATTTGACAATATCATACCAGAGATTATCGTTACATTTTATCCATAAGCCGAATTCTTGTAGAAATTAAAATACAAATATAAAATGCACTAAAAATCTAAGCTCAACAATATGTTTAACTACACTTCATACTTGGCACATACAGAATTTGTTTAAAATCAAGAAATAAACCACTTAAAAAAAGAAGCTTTAATTATACACTTTAAGGCTGATTTACATGGGTAGATTTTCTAGACGATTTTTAGATCGATTTTCTGATCAATTTTTCATGCAACCTTCAATTACAAGGTGTGTATCGATCAAATTGCTATTTACACGGTGGAACGACAAAACATCTACCAAAAAATCGACTCGTGTAAATCAGTCTTTATATGTAGCATTAACTGCACTACAATAAAAACAAATCATCGACGTTTGAAAACATCACGCATCATTTGTCCCATAAGTTTAAACATTGCTTTGAACATGGTACCCATTAGATCTTCTGGGTTCTCATTTTTTTCCGCCCGCTCAGTAATAATTTCGTCCGAAGTTTGTATAGCAACATCAACGGATTTCGGTGTATTTCGGCTTATTTCATGCCGTTTAGGAAAATAAGTCTCCTCTGAGTCGAAACGGTTGATTTCATTGTAGTTGTCAGCATTCGCAGGATTCGTAAGGAGCTGAGCGAGACGCGTTGCCAGGCTATCGAATTTATTCGTTGTTCTTGCATGTACTATTACCAATGAGCCTGTAATTTTTTTTTTTTTTAATTAATTTTTTTTATGAAAATTTCTAGTTTGAAATTAAATTTTGCTTACTTGACACCAACAACAAGAGCATAGTGCTTATGCAGCGCATTTTTAAGTTTCTGGTTTTGTTAAGAATATCAAAGAACCCTAGCTTATCGAAGTTCGAAAATAACTGATTGCCCTTTTTGATTAGATCTTGTATTTATTAGCATTCAAAACGTGACAAAATTTAAATTTTAAAATAATAATAACGGTAAGTTTTCACATAACATATATTTTTAATGGACTTGGCAAATTTTTTGGTTTGTTGTTAAAAATTCTTTCACAGTCAGCACGTTTTAAAAGTTAGTTTAACTATACATTCTATATGTATGTATGTATGTATGTATGTATGTGTGCATATTTATGTGAATACGTGGGTTGGTTTTCATGTTTTTTAGACTTCAAAAGCGAGAGTTTGTTTTACTTTCTATGGATGATCAATACATAAGATCAGTGCTGCTCAAGCTCTATACACTTGTAGAACTTTTGTTTTTGTTTTGCCACGAAATATGTATATTAGAGTGTATCACGGTGTAAGGAGGAAAAAAAAAGTTGAAAAAAAAATTTTTTTTGTCACCCTGTAAAACAGCGAAATTTATTTTTTTCTATAATTTCTATATTTTACGTTCGATTTTCAAAAGTGATACAAAGAGGGTAGAAACAAAGAGGGTAGAAATAATAAGAGGAACCAACACAATTAAGCAAGTCGCGGGTAAGGAATTCGCCGCATGCTAAGCGAATTCGCTTCCATAAGAAATACACTAAAACAACTTTTCTTACCATGCGGCGAATTCCTAACCCGCAACCTGCTGAATTGTGTTGGTTCCTCTTATTATTTCTACACTCTTTGAGTGATACAGTTTTAGAAAGTTATTCACCAAGGCAATATTTCAACCAGAGAAACTTTTAGCGCATCATGTCAAGTTCAGCTTTTATTCTATTTTTTACTAAAACCAACACCCTGTATTTGAATAAAAAAAATTGTTTCCTGAAAACTAAGTTTTTTTCTTAGCATATAATGAGGAGATAAATGTAATGCATTTACGCTAAATCTTTCTTTGACCAGGGTCGCGGGTAAGGAATTCGCCGCATGCTAAGCGAATTCGCTTCCATAAGAAATACACTAAAACAACTTTTCTTACCATGCGGCGAATTCCTAACCCGCGACCTGCTGAATTGTGTTGGTTCCTCTTATTATTTCTACACTCTTTGAGTGATACAGTTTTAGAAAGTTATTCACCAAGGCAATATTTCAACCAGAGAAACTTTTAGCGCATCATGTCAAGTTCAGCTTTTATTCTATTTTTTACTAAAACCAACACCCTGTATTTGAATAAAAAAAATTGTTTCCTGAAAACTAAGTTTTTTTCTTAGCATATAATGAGGAGATAAATGTAATGCATTTACGCTAAATCTTTCTTTGACCAGGGTCGCGGGTAAGGAATTCGCCGCATGCTAAGCGAATTCGCTTCCATAAGAAATACACTAAAACAACTTTTCTTACCATGCGGCGAATTCCTTACCCGCGACCTGCTTAATTGTGTTGGTTCCTCTTATTATTTCTACCCTCTTTGCCTTGACTCTAATTTGCTGTAACGTGCTCGGCTACTTAGTTTAGCGAATACATGTGGGTCATTCCATGCCAAATCGACAATTTTTTACCTGACCCTCTTAGATTTCGC
This sequence comes from Campiglossa producta, assembly GCA_964058755.1. Taxonomy (NCBI): domain Eukaryota; kingdom Metazoa; phylum Arthropoda; class Insecta; order Diptera; family Tephritidae; genus Campiglossa; species Campiglossa producta. The sequence goes on along the minus strand of CAXKVI010000002.1, from coordinate 17,810,795 downwards.
TAAAAATTTGCTATCTTTTTCGACCCTCCGAAAGACATTTTTCAGAATTTTTTAAAAAAAGTTATGAACTTAAAAAAAAAACGTTTTAAAAACTTTTAAAAGCCCAGATATAATTTTTTTTTTCGAAAAAAAAAGTCCGTCTCTTTTTTATTTTTACTTTTAATTTTTTTTTTAAACTCCAACTAATTCAGCAATAAGCCCCGCTAATAACAAGATGTGCCGACAATCGCTTCTATTTTTTTTTTTTTTTTTTGATTGAAAATTTTTTTTTTTAAACTTGGCTCATTTATATGACAAGATCTCTTCTATTTTTTTTATTAAAAAAAAAAATTTTCAACTTTGGCTCATTTTATATAACTTTTTAATGAATAAAAAAAATAGAAGCGATTGTCGGCACATCTTATTATTAGCAGGGCTTATTGCAGAATTAGTTGAAGTTTTAAAAAAAAATAAAAATAAAAAAAGGGGTCGGACTTTTTTTTCGAAAAAAAAAATTATATATATCTGGGCTTTTAAACATTTTTTTATTTATTTTTTCCGAAAGCTACATTTAAAAATAAAAATTAAAAAAAAAAAGCTCCCAAACGGTCGATTTTTGAAAAACGTTTTTGTTAAAAGTCCATAACTTTTTTTTTTGATTTGAAAAAAAATTTGAAAAAATTCTGAAAAATGTCTTTCGGGGGGTAGAAAAAGATAGCAAATTTTTAGCGAAATCGAAGGGGGTCAGGTAAAAAATTTGTCGATTTGGCATGGAATGGCCCATGTATAACCTAGGCGTTCCTCGTCGGCAACTTCTGTACAAGAATCACTTACTATCACTCAGTATTTTGAGAATGGCATAGAAAATCTTAGGCTCTATTTATTTTATTAAATTTTTTTTTAATACAGGGTGTTGGCTTTAGATAAATTCGAATAAAAGCTAAAATTGGTGTCGCGGTTAATGGCTTATATGGACGAAATATGGAACGGGTTAAAACCTTTACAACAATATATTGCTCGTTGAAATCGAAGACCAAATAGAAAAGTTATAAGCGAAAATTTTTTTTTGTCATTTTTGAAATCACCTACAAGTAAACATTCGAACCAGGGGGAACATTTTAGACCTTTTTTGGCGATACGTTCTAATGTATTATGCTCAAAAAAATTTCAATTTTAATATATCTAAATACAATTCATTTGAAAGTGTCTGAGTTTCAAAGCAAAGCAAAAACTTTTCGGTATGAAATTTTTTGAGCAGTGTTGCCGTTGAGGACCCTAAATGGTCAATTTGACCCTTTTTTAGAGCCAGGACCCCGGACCCTACTTTTTCAAAAAAATTACCATATTTGACCCTTCTTTAAAATTCATGACCCTTTTTCACTTTCAAACTGTAATGTAGTGCATATGTATCGTTTTTTTTTGTTAAAAACCATAAAAATCTCCCAAATTTCCAAATGTCATGTCTAATCAAAGTCTTACTGCTGGCAACGCTGTATCACTTGGAAACTCCGACTTATGTATGTATTAGGGTGATTCAAATAAAAAAAAAATAATTTTTATTTTTATTTTTTTTTTATTACCCCTTAAAATGTTACTAATTGATGAGAAAATAAGCCTTGCAAAAATTAGCTCTGTAACTTAACACTTAGAGATCGCTATTTTTTAGCCCTTTTCCATACATTTTGAATGAAAAAAATTTTATTTTTTCAAAGTGAATTTTCTTGAAATTCTTGAAACCTTTCCAAAAAACTTTACATATTCTTGAAGTGGAGGGTTTTGAAAAACTTTTTATTATGCGTTTATCATGCAAAAGCAACAAAAAAATTGGAAAACGCTTATTTAAATGTGTTCCTATCTAAAAAAAAATAGGGGACCCTTTTTTCTCCTGGAACCCTTTTTTGGGACCCTTTTTGAAATTTTTCACCGGCAACACTGTTTTTGAGCAGCACTGCATAAGATAAATAAATTTTTATTTCATTTTATCTTATTTCCACTCTTAAAAAATAAGAATTTTATTCTATGTTTTAAGTACTCTTTTTAGAGTTTTTGTAATTAATTTGACTTTTATTTTACTTTCTTTTTATTTTATTTTTATCTTATTTTGTTTTATATTTTTTAAGTTTTTTTTTTTTAACATTTTTTAATTTTTGTTTTTTTTTTCAATCTATTTAATTTTGTTTTCTATTTTTGTATGCTTTGTTATTTTATTTCATTTTATTTCAATTTATCTTATTCTGTTTTATTTTATTATATTTTTACTTTTTTATCTTAAATTTTTTCTTTTTTTTTTTCTTTTTTAACTTTATTTTTTGATAAGTTTTTTTTCTTGTTTTATTATATTATTGTACATATTTTATTATCTGGGTTTTGAACCTAATATATTTGGTATGGTAGACCTGCACATACCCTCTATATTAACTTGTCTTTTAAATAAAAAGTACTAACCTTAAAGGTATCTATTTACGTATTTTTCTTGCATAGGAACAGCTGTACAAATATTTGATATTTGTATTAGGGATGTGGCGAAAGTGATTTTATCGAAACTTGACATCGGAACCGGATGTTTAGAATTTTTTATTGGAAACAAAATTTTAACTAGGGCGAAAGTGATATGTGTGTTTATACAATCGGAGTCGAAGCTTCGTAACATCCCTAATTTTTGCTATTATGTATGTTTTTCTATCTTATCAGTATCGCATATTCCGCAAAATATTGCAAAAGTAGTAGAGAATAGTGAATGAAATATTTTTAAATGAGTGTTTCTCAAATAAAAGCCATTAGTGTTGTTCGTTATAGTATTTTCTTTTTGAACCAACATCTGTTTGGCAACAAAAGACATGCCTGGAATATTTAATATTTGAACTTGTATCACTTATAAACCAGTTGCTTAATCGAAAAATTGCCTAAAATTTGTTGTTATTGTGTTAAATTTTAAAACAGAGCACTCGCTTACAGCTACAATAGGGTGGATTTAAAGATTTTTTTTTTCGAAAATTTAAAAAAAAGGACGTGTGGCACTCGGGGACTGTCGCGGTAAAGCTATTGCATATCACTTTTTATCAACTTATGCAATTATAATATTTATGAAAACTCAATGAGCATATTTATGATTTTAGAGCAGTACAGCCTTAACCTGTTAACAGTATAGCCTATACAGCTCCAATTTTATGTACAAAGTCACACTGTTAGTAGTATAGCCTAAATGTAGGCAACGCTTACAGATCCATTTTTAATGTACAGTAATGTACAGCTCCAATTTTATGTAATCGGCCAGTTGCTAACATTAGTCCAAAGTCATACGCCTAAATGTAGGCAACGCTTATATTTATTTTTGTCAAGTTATGTTGCTAACGCCGAACCTTTAAACATTGAAAACTGTCCGTTACTACGAACTTTTTTAACATTAACATTTTTTTCATTTCACTCCCACCGCCAAGGCCTGCGATAAAATCTTTCATGCTTAAACCTAATGCAGAAATAAAGTAGCATTTAGTTGCGTTTAGCTTTCAAAATTGTATGAAAAAAATGCTGCATTTTGGGCTAAATGCTAAAAGGCAAAATGCAAGCTCAGCGTGAACAGCACATTACTTTGGTTTCTATACTTTAACATGTGTTGTTGTTGTTGTTGTTGTTGTTGTTGGTGTTGTTGGTGTTGTTATTGTTGTTGTTGTTAACAATGCATTGCCCTGCCTAAAGTGTATGATCATTCCGAAGATCTTCATCAAGCTCTTCTAACGGGAGTCCAAGGAAACGCGCAGTTTCAACAGGGTTGTCCAGAGGGACAGAGGGGTTAGACGAGTAGGTTCAATTCGACAATTGAAGATATGTAGGGTATCATGGGGGGTCCTACCACATGCAGGGCATGTGTTTGAAATTGTATCATTCATTCTGGATAAGTAAGAGTTTAACATCACACTGTATCCAGACCTAAGCTGCGCCATGGTGACTCTTGTCTTCCTTGGTAAGGTGCGTTCTTCTTCCGCAATATCGGGTGGAAACTGCTACAAACGGTATTCACAGGCCGAGATCTGACAAAGGTATCAACCGACTCAGTGGGGATGTCAGTTAGAGCCCGCTTTTGATTCCGCAGATCAAACGACAAGGTAATATGATGCCGGATCTCATCATAATGCTTACGGAGATGGCTCCTTATGTCTCTGGGGGGTGGATCTGTGTCCAAAAGTTGACGGTTTGGATGTGCTGGCTTGTGGCAGTGCAGAAGGAATTACCTGCAAAGCATTTCCGCGTGCTCTCCTACATTGAGCAGTTTTGCCTCTTGATGGAGGGGAGACTGAGCAGACATGAGGAGATATCCGGTAGCAGTTCTGAGAGCGGTATTTTGGCAAACTTGTAGCTTCGTCCAGTTGGTATTATGCACGTTAGGCGACCATATGGGTGCGGCATAGTCAAAGACTGGTCGGCTAATGGCCTTATATGTAGTTAGCAATGTTTCTTTGTCCTTTCTTCAAGTATTGCCGGCAAGTGACTTGAGGATCTTGTTGCGACCTCGTACCTTTGAGACCATGGCAGACACATAACCAGCAAATGAGAAAGTATTATCCAGTATCACCCCCAGTAACTTTGGGTGGCTGACAGTTGGTGCCATCAACGTATGTAAATGTCTAATTCGTTTTACACCTGGTGCGTCCATGTCGTGAAAAGTGCCGCCATGGATTTAGTCGGTGATATCGACAGATCTCGCTCAGTGAAAAACCTGGAAAGGTCGCAGAAGTAACTATTGATTTTCGCACAGAGTTCATCAGTATAGGGGCCCTTCCCCGTCGACATTATTGTACAGTCGTCGGCATATGAAACGACGGTAACGCCCTCTGGTGGTGGGGGCATCTTCGATAGACAGAAGTTAAACACTGTCGGGAATAGGAAACCACCCTGTGGCAAACGCCTGTCTAATACGTCTGTAGCCCTGTTTACTTTAACATTTCGTTACGGGTTTTGTTTCTGCTGATACCGGCTCGGAGTTTTGTTACGACTTTTGTTACAAAGGAGTTTCGTTTAAGTTTCGTTTTCTATGTAGCTAAATAACAATAACAAAGCAGTAACGCGTTACAAGTCACTGAATTTTATATTAGGGGGATTCATCAAACTTATAAAAGCGTGTCAAAGTATAAATTTATCATATGTGTAAATGAACTTTTTTTTTAATGGAAATTTCGAAATAAAAAGTTTTTGTTTGACATCAAGTATGTACACATAAATTAAGCTGGTAAATTTAAAAATTTACGCATTTTGTAAAATTATATGGTTTGATGAATGCCCCTATTGTAACTTGTTCAGCAAAAGTTTTCAAATTGCATTATTCCAAAAAAATAAAAACAAGTACATTTTTTCTAGATCCGCCTTTTCGAAATATTTCTCAAAAACGCCCTTTCACAGACTTTTTTCTAAACGTCCTTAGCTAAAAATTTATTAAGTGCTCATTCAAAAAGGGTTTTTTTGAACAATATTTTTTTTCAACAGGGTGTTATAAAGAAAATTTTTCAGACAGGTAATTTTTGAAAAATATTTAGTGTTTTCTTTTACTCAGCCGGCATACTCAGACATCACTCAGACATCACTTTCATGTCCAAAAAATATGGTCCAACGCTCATAGCCGTTTTCGCACAGAAAAGGTTCCATTCCACAATAGTCGTTATTAAAATCTGTATATTCTGCAAATATTTACACAATTGTAATAGATAAGAGGTAGAGTTAGCTTATAAATTCTTTAACGAAAATTCTCAATTTGATTCACTTACTTTTACCCATTTTACATGCAGCAATTTTCAAATGGCATTCGGATATAAATTTTCGTATGCAAATGTCGCCCTCATCCAAGACACAAACAGGTAGGGTATTCACATCTACCACACATTTACTTTCATCGTCACAGTTTTGCAGTTTTGAACTGGAATTATTTGTCAAATTTGGGCTACTTAAAGATTTGATAAGTTTTGGTGTTGGAGCTTGTGGCTCTGCCGTTTCAATAGCTGGGATGAAAGTCACTAAATTTATTAATAAACCTAATTATTGAAAAAAAAAAAAACAAAAATAAAGTAAATAAAATAATAAGAAATAATTATCTAAATTTTGTTAACTCACAAACTCGCAAAAAAATGAAACATTTTTTTTCTGCAAACATTTTTAAAAAAAAATATATAATTAGATAAGACCGTGAATGTGTGAAAGTTAGGTATGGTGCGGTGGGTGGCTAAAACGCAACTACCAATTTCAAATATTGTCTTACTCAAATTTTTATCAGCAAGCGAGGTTAAATTAGCCGCATATATATTAGGGTGATTCATTTCCGCAAAAATTTTATTTTCTTTTTAGATTTTTTTTTTTTTTTCAAATATGAATTTTCAAATTTTTTATTGCATTCCACTAACATGAAAAAAATGTTGTTTCAGTGCCCAAAATTAAGTAATTTTTTGTATAACTAAAGTCGACGAAATAGTTTAAAAAAAAAACTTAAAAAAATTCAAAAAAATTAATTTTATTGAAACAAAAACACAATCCTCTTTCTGAGGTATACTTTAAACCAACTTTAGCCCAAAACTTGATAGCGCAAATTAAAAACTTTCTAATGTGCTATTCATGCCGAGCCCGCATTTTGCATTTTAGCATTTAGCCCAAAATGCAGCATTTTTTCCATACAATTTTAAAGCTAAACGCAACTAAATGCTACTTTATTTCTGCATTAGCTTTAGCATCTTCGAAGATACAGTACGAACAAAAATTTCCTTGTATGAAGAAAAAGTGAAAAAATGTTGCATACTTTTGGGCGAACTGCTGTTTATATTAGAATATCTTCTCACTAAGCAAGTCAACGTACTTATGCAATAATTTCTCCTGTTAAAAGTTGCAATTTTCGAGGTGAAGAGTTTCCAAGTTTGTTTAGAAAATCGGTTTCTTTACCCACGAACTCACTTTTATAAAAGAAATGGAGTTTATCTGAAAAGGCAAGCATACTTCCACTTGCGATGTTAATTCTATATGTCTACAAACGATCACAGCATGATCAATTTTGTTCTCTCGTTTTTTCTTAAGGGGGCGCATGGATAGCTCAATGAATTCGTTTATGCTGTACTACATATGACCATATTTTGACCCAAATTGAAGTCATTCAACCTAGTCTCATTAGGAGATGGAACTTTCCCGTTGTTGTTGATAACAGAGCTTCCCTAACAGCGTTGTACCAGAGAAAAAATTTTGTTAGAAGAGTTGGTTATAGTGAGCAGTAAAATAGATGCATGCGGCATTCCATGACGTGAATATTGTCTCCATAGATCTAGTCGGTGATGTTGTCAGATGTCGATCGGTGAAGAATTGGAAAGCTCGCGGGTTGGCCAGATGACAGAGATTTTATGTTTGTTCCAGGAAGAGTCCTTACCGCATGGGCCGGTTCCTGTGTTTTCTTATTAAATTTAAGAAAAAATCAGACCTTGGTTCAATGACTTGACATACACTTCTAAGTAGGATTTTGCTTTATAGAAAACAATTTGCAAGCCTTATACGTTTTTCCAGCGGAAAGTGTGCCTTGTACAAACCAAAAATACTACACCATGGGTAAAACAATTACAAGATTGTATAGTATGACTTAGTGCTATGCTTTGGATTTTTCTCAATTGTATTTATCAAATTCCACAATTAATAGCATGGAAATTTAATCAATAGTGCATGGAAAGTGTTTGACATGATACATTATGTACTTAAGACTTATTAACATTTAAAACTATTTTAAATAAGCTATTTTAAAGTAAAGCTTAACATAAATAAACTGCGAATAAAGTCCCTTAGTTATAATAAAATACTGCTTCGTGCTGCTATTAAAATCAACGCCGTTTCTTTTTTTCTTGCTTGCGCAATTTGTGCAGTCGCCGGATGTTGCCCATTTCTCCATTGAATTTGTAATCCTATTGCAAGTGATAATAATTATTATTATAAAGAGTGAACTAGTTTTACTTTATTTTGGTTTAATTCAAATCACCTCATTTCCATCCTCACTGGTCGATCCTTCATTGGCTGGTAGTAAAATCGATGCGGCAATACAAATAAGTTGAAATATTGCCCCAATGAACAGGCCGTAGCGCAAAAGCATACTAAAGATGTCCTCGCTACTATATTTGTCTAAGCTAAATCCCTCCGGGAAAACTTTTGTTCCCATTTTGCTGGCGGAGTGAAAACTCTAATTTTTTCTTTATAAAATCCACTAAATATTTTTGTTTATATTTTGCAAAAATCTTTGTTTACCTCAATTTTATTTGATTACAAAATGCTTCTTCTTTAACTAACAAATCAGTCACAATAATCTCTGTTAACCTTTAGATGGAGCGTGCAAACATTTTTCTTGGCCTTACCACGAAATTACGATTTTTTTTATTTATGCCCATGATATAATAATTCATATGGTAGCCGCAGCCCAGAACAGAATACGAAATTACCGTTTTAGCCCTAATTTTTGTGTCAAAAGCAGTGGCAAAACAACAAACGCATAAAAACACGTGCACAAACGATATACTTATTTTTCTTGGCTTTTTACTTATCTTTCCACATTTTCGAAAGAGATTATCACAAAGCACTCACTAAATTTCTTTTCACAACTATTTTTTTCTAAAAAAGTTAACTAAAACTCCTTAAAACACGCAAACGAATTCCGTAGCTTTTCCACGAACTATGCAAAAAATGTAAACAAGAAAACAAAAAGGGAGATAGTTTGAGTGATGAAAAACCAACTGTGCATGAAAGAACAGTTAGCCACAGCTGTCAGTTCAACCATAGATGATTGAACCATGTTTATGCCTGAAATACATGTGCTGCTGCAGGGCTGCTAGTTTTATTCTAACCTGGTGATCTGATTGCAAACCATTATATGACGGTTTTTAGAGCTATTGAAGACTTTTGATGCGGTGAGTGGAGGGGTACGAGGTACGATCGGAAAAGCAAAGCTGAAAATTTTTCGTCACATACAAAAATGGTGTTTTTTCACTTTCTTAAAAACGATAACTTTTTGAAATCTCAAAACCTGCTTATCACATGATTCATATGATATGACACCATATGATATTACATCACATGATATGACATCATATTATAACATCATATGATATGAAATCACATTATATGACATCATATGATATGCCATCATATTATAACATCATATGATATGAAACCACATGATATGACATCATATCATTACAAGAACAACAACATCATATGATATGACATCACATGATATGACATCACATGATATGGCATCCCTTGATATGACATCACATGATATGACATCACATGATATGACATCATATGATTTGTTATCATATGATATGACATCTTAATGATTCCCATTTGGGAACATTTTGGGGCCACTTTTGGATCCCTTGTGGTCGCTTTAGATCACTACGGGATGACTTTAAGACCATTTCGGGCCAATTTGGGACCATTTTGGTGCCAATTTGGGAACATTTTCGGACCTATTTGGGAACATTTTGGGACCACTTTGTGATCCCTGTGGTCGCTTTAGGTCACTATGGGATGACTTTAAGACCATTTCGGGGCCAATTTGGGACCATTTTGGGGCAAATTTGGGAACATTTTGGGGCCACTTTGGGATCCCTTGTCGTCGCTTTAGGTCAATATGGGATGACTTTAAGACCATTTCGGGCCAATTTGGGACCATTTTGGTGCCAATTTGGGAACATTTTCGGACCTATTTGGGAACATTTTGGGACCACTTTGTGATCCCTGTGGTCGCTTTAGGTCACTATGGGATGACTTTAAGACCATTTCGGGGCCAATTTGGGACCATTTTGGGGCAAATTTGGGAACATTTTGGGGCCACTTTGGGATCCCTTGTCGTCGCTTTAGGTCAATATGGGATGACTTTAAGACCATTTCGGGCCAATTTGGGACCATTTTGGTGCCAATTTGGGAACATTTTCGGACCTATTTGGGAACATTTTGGGACCACTTTGTGATCCCTGTGGTCGCTTTAGGTCACTATGGGATGACTTTAAGACCATTTCGGGGCCAATTTGGGACCATTTTGGGGCAAATTTGGGAACATTTTGGGGCCACTTTGGGATCCCTTGTGGTCGCTTTAGGTCACTATGGGATGACTTTAAGACCATTTCGGGGCCAATATGGGACCATTTTGGGGCCAATTTGGGAACATTTTGGGGCCTATTTGGGAATATTTTGGGGCCACTTTGGGATCCCTGGTGGTGCCTTTAGGTCACTATGGGATGAGTTTTAGACCATTTCGGGGCCAATTTGTGAAAATTTTGGAGCCTATTTGGGAACATTTTGGGGCCTATTTGGGAACATTCTGGCCTGCTGCTAACATTAGTATAATGTCATACGCCTAAATGTAGGCAACGCTTATATTTATTTTTGTCAAGTTATGTTGCTAACGCCGAACCTTTTAACATTGAAAAAAGTCCGTTACTAACTTTTTTAACATTAACATTTTTTCTAAAAAACTGGTTTGATAAAAAATTGTTCGATTGGTCAATAGTCCGCAAACATTTTCTAACTTATTTCTTGATTTAATTTTTTTTTGTATTTTTTGTTTTATCATATTCTCACAACTATTTTGAGTTTTAAATCTTTTTCTAAAAAATTATCAATTTCTCCATTCCCAAAGGCCCTAATTGACACATTTTTCGGAACTGAGTTTTTCACATATTCAAGTATGATATGTTAAAATACACACTCACTACAAATTTTAAGGAGTTAAAATTCTGTCAGTTAGGCCCTTTGCCTATATTTCAATAAAGCATGACTTATACGGGTGGATTTTCTGGGACTTTATCATGTAATTCAATTCTACAGCAAATGCTATTCGAAAGCTGTCAAATCACATACTTTTTTTTCAAATGCGAAACAAATTTCCTCCGGATCGAGTTACATGTGAAGGCCCCAGGTCGATTTTTGTCGTTCCACTGCGTTCTACCTTCAAATACAATTGCTATTTACACGAAAAAAATCGACTAGAAAAGTCGATATATGGCTGCGTGTTTTAAGATATATTTTTATTAATTTTGAATTTTTTTAAACAACCATACATTTCAGTTGTTCATGGTAATTGAAGCATCACAAATATATAATCTAATGTTAAACTATAGTTTGTTAGCTTATGTGATGAAATGCGTAAACCTCACCAGGTTTTTGAAGTTGCAGTGAGATCATTGCATCACAAGAGCAGCGTTCGTTATTTAATTCAATTCAAAAGAAATTGTCCTTGAGATTTCATTGATATTGGTTTAGTAAGAAAGAATATACCACATTTGGAATTTAAACTTCTGAGGAATCTCGAATTATTTCTAACATCGATGTTAAACTCTTTCCCGCATATTCATAAAAAATATAAAAGGTTTAATAAGCTGCTATAAGTCAAAATTTGTATGGGAATGTCATTTTAAAAAGCTTTATAAATCCATTACATCTTGTATGAATATGGGAGTTAGATTACAAAAAAATGTTAATATATTGCTCTTTAAAAAAACTTTAAAAATTCCCATGCTGTTATAGACCTCTACTACTAAGAGTATTGGTATCAGCATCAGCCCATTTTATCTGTTTGCCTCAAAACCAGTTCTATCTGCCGACGGCTCACATATCGGATGTGTACTACTCTCATACGTTGGAATCATATATTTTATATTAATGAATGCGTTGGGTCCTCCACATGTTTCGAGCAATGATAATGTATCTTCTATGACATCACCAATGCGACGACTACGATCGGGATCAACACCAGAACCAAGATTAACATTAATGTTTTTGTATAAATTACAAACTGCTAAAAGTTGACGATAGTATGGTACAAGTGCCTGACCCACACAGGGACCTATTAAGGAAGTGATTAAATATGTAAACGATTTGGTCCTAAATTTAGGTCTTTCATAACTGTAAGGTTTTTATGAACTTACCAACCAAAACCATGGTCTGCAAAACCTTAAGTGCTGATATTATAATCCTCTTATCACGTGTGTTGAAAGCTCTTTTTAATGGAAGAATTAATTTCGGTAGCACTGGTAATATCTTGTGTGGTGCTTTAAGTATTAGATCCATTGCTGCTTCTTGTGCTAATGAACGTATATCGATGTCGTTATCTGCCAGACTAGATACATGGTTAATGGAATAGTTTACCGAAGCAAAATAGGTATATATCTGGAAAGTTTGCAGAGGGTGGTCTTATGGGAGAAGGGGACTATACAGATATAATGGGAAAAAAACTTGTAATTTAGAACTGTATTCGACCTCTTTCGTCTCACTACAAATAAAAGATGGTAGCACCAGCGTGCAAGTAACTGGTCTTGGATCACCGGATGTTCTGGGCCTCAAGAGCCGAAAACTGGGAAAAGCTGAAAGCTGTTCAAAGAAACCAAAGATCGCCTGAGAAATGGATTTCGTTCGATTAGCTTGTTCGACCAACCTCTCCACACTATTTCAACTTAACATAAAAGAGTTAGTGCATACATACCCATCAACAAATATTGGCAAATAATAACAATAATCCAGCTCTTTGGGTTCACAAAACCATTTCACATGACCTGAAGTACCAGTTCCGCTTCCCTTAATTCGTTTCGCCACTGGTATGTCACCACGACGGAAGTACATCTTGAAAAGGGTTTCCTTAACAGGACGCTTCTTATATATATAAATTCTGTAGTAATATAGAATCGGTTGTGTTTATAACTGCGAAATTTTGTATAATTAAGCCTCACCTTGGTGGCGGAGCAACTACCGTATTCTTTTGCAGCGCTTGATAGGTGAAAGCGGGGACCGTACGCAAAGGCTTCAGAAACAAATGTTATAAAATAGTGAAACGGTCGTCCATCATAGAAAAGGTACTTACCAACTGGTTTCCTCTATAAAAAAAATTACGACATTCCTTTCCTGTTATGTGCATTATTTTACCAAAGATCTTTCTGTACAAAATATATTAAAATCCGGATCAGTCCGTCGGCGATGTAACTAAATTGCCCTATGATATATTCACGCTGAAATAAAATAAAAAAGCCGAAAATTTACGATTTAAAATTTGAATTAAATTTCTTTAAAAAATATAATTTTACTGACACTGGAAAAGTTTATTGGAATGAAAGTTTGAAAAAATAAATGACGTTAACTTTTCTAAATGAGGCAGTTACGTATTATATACCCAGTTGTAGTAAATTTTTAATATGATACGACAGTGAAATTATATTGAGGTCTATCAGCTATTTAGACGTAGCTACCGGCGGGAGAAAATGTAATAGATTGTTGTTGGAGAAGTTACTTGATTTCAGCGAAATTAAGCAGTGAATTTCGATAACGTCGATATAATCCCTATGAATTCTATTACAATTCTTTGACGCGAAAGTTTCATAATTACCGATAGACCCCATTACCCGACGGAGGAAAATGTAATAGATCATGGGAGAATTCAACCGATTTATCAGAATTTGATAGTGAATGTCGATAAAATCTCTAACGACTCTTCCAAATTATTTCAGACGGGAGCACCGTGGGAATAGCTGATAGACCCCAATATTTTTGTATCACTTTTCCTCCACGCCCACTTTTTTAAAAAAAGTTGACTGAAGAAATGGTAGAAAGACTATGGGACCAATATTTCATTGACTGATGCAATTCAAATCGCCAAATTTGTTTTTCTATATGCGACTTTTTTTTATTGAAAATGGGCGTGCCAGGGTTTATTTATGAATCAAGAAACTCAGAGAACCGTTTGCGATAGAATTACAAGACTTGGCACGAAGTATTATGGTGCGCTGAAGAGTACAATTACCAAACCAAATCTGAATCAGTTTTCGACCACACCCACTTTTTTTATAAAAGCATTCTGAAAGGAAGCTAAGAAGAAGTTATTTTCGCTAATATTTAACTATCACAAGTCAAAAACAAATATTGCTAAGTAAAATTTAGAAATATCCACCAAGATTTTTAAGATATTTTAAATAAAGTTTTGTAGCTCAACCATTTTTTTGTAGGCGACATACTAATGGTTTTCTATCTATATATATAAATAAAAATGAATTCCCATTTCCATTGGTGATCATATCACGCCTGAACGGATGTACCGATTTCATAATTTTTTTATTGTATTTGTTTTTGCACGGAGAAGGTTTGTAATAGGGCATATGCACGATGCGTCTGAGTCAAGAGTCAGTTTAGGTGTATTAGTGAAAAATGTGTATGTAGTAGTTACACCGACATGACTCTAGCATGACTCAAGAAAATAGCTTTGTTTCTTTTCTGCTAATTATGAATAATTATGAATAATTATTCCTAGAAAAGTGTTTTGTGAAAAAATTAGCAGCGAATCCAGCAGCTTTTTGACATTTAATTGAGAGAAAGAGCGCCAATTCGCTGCAAGTTCGCTGCAAGTTGCTGCTGGAGATTTTTCGTCCAGCAAAAACTAGCAAGTAACAAACAGCTGATTGTGACATATGGCAAAATAAAAATTGATTGCATATTTCCCAACTGAAGCTGCAGCCCTGGCCAATGAACGTGACCATATACGTAGCATCGATCCCGCAGACCCACAGATCAGTGGTCTCAACGCGGAAATCAGACGGTTGGTAGATGAACACAAACATGCCAAATGGGAGGAGCATCTGAGGTCTTGTAACCTCTCTACCGGTGTTGGAAAATTATGGTCCACAGTCAAATCCCTGTCAAATTCGACGGGCCCACCAAAAAGCGTAGACATCACCTTTGGTGATAAGACGTTTAGTGACCCGAAGAAAAGTGCAACGGCCTTTTGCCGACAGTTTGTACCACACCCTGCACAGGACAGGGACAGACGTAGGATCTTCAGGTGTGCGCATAAACACAAAAACAATGCCCCCGTTTCCATCACCGCTACAGAGGTTCGAGTGGCCATCAGGAAAGCCAAAAACTCTAAAGCTATGGGCCCTGACGACATAGCCATGGTGCATTTAAAACACATCGGCGAAGAGGGAGTAAAATACCTCACTACCGTCTTCAATTTGTCCCTGGCCACTTCTGTCATACCTGAAAAATGGAAACAGGCAGTCGTGGTCCCACTACTAAAGCCTGGCAAACCAACTAACGTAGGGGAGTCTTATTGTCCGATATCGCTCCTCTCGCCAGTAGTGAAGACATTGGAGGCGGTATTACTTCCTCTTTACACATCAAAGTTGAGGTTAGCCGAGCACCAACATGGCTTTAGAAAAATACGGAGCACAACATCTGCTCTAAATGCCATTAACACTCAGATAACTGACGGACTCAACCAGAAAAGCCCTCATCACAGGACGGTTCTAGTTGCTCTTGACCTGTCTCAAGCTTTTGACACAGTAAATCATGGACAACTGGTATCCGATTTGGAAGATTCATCGCTCCCCCCCTGTCTTAAGCGTTGGTCCGCCAATTATCTGAGTGGTCGTCAATCGTCTGTAGTTTTCAGAAACAAAAAATCAAAACCGAGAAAGATTAAACAAGGGGTACCGCAGGGTGGTGTCCTTTCCCCGCTTCTGTTTAATCTTTATATTTCGAGGCTTCCTTCCCCACCAGATGGAGTCTCGATTGTCTCTTACGCAGACGATTGTACGATCCTGGCTTCTGGCACTTCCGTTGATGGGCTATGCTCCAGGATCAATGGTTATCTCCCCTCTCTTGTTGAGTTTTTCACTGCCCGGAGCCTGACATTGTCGCCAACGAAGTCCTCGGCGACACTATTCACGACCTGGACGGCGCAAGTTGGCATGGAGTTAGAAATCTACGTAGGCGATCAAAAATTACCTACTGTCTCTCACCCCAAAATCTTAGGGGTAACTTTCGACCCCATGCACAAATTCGCTGCTCATTCAACCGCAATTGTCTCTAAGCTACAAAGCCGCAACAAAATTCTCAAGTCGCTAGCCGGCAGCACTTGGGGTAAAGACAAAGAAACGTTGTTGGCAACCTATAAAGCAATTGGTCGGCCGATCCTGAATTACGCGTCGCCGATATGGTCGCCGGGGCTTGCTGAGGTTCATTGGAAAAGACTGCAGGCCTGCCAAAATACCGCACTCAGAACCGCCACGGGATGCGTCCTTATGTCTCCAAAACATCATTTACATCATGAGGTGGAAATGCTCCCAGTTTTGGAGCACAATGAAATGCTAAACAAGCAGTACCTGTTGAACTGTTGCAAACCATAACATCCCAACAGACTACTGCTTGAGTATGAGCCACCTCCTAGGACCGTAAGGGCACATCTACGTGAGCATTTTGATGAGATCCGGCACCTCACACTTTCGCCGTTTGATCCAAAGGTACATACGCAGGCCCTGAAGCACATCCATGAAACGTCCGTTGCGTCTTATGTCTCGCTCTGTCCACTGAACGCCGTTTTGCACGCCAAACCACCTCGCGTCGCGGCTGAGGAGCGTCATCTTCCTCGAGAGACAAGGGTCACTCTGGCTCAATTACGCTCTGGATACTGTAGCAGGTTAAACTCCTACTTATCCAGACTAGACCTTGACGTGCCGAATGAATGTCCGGCATGCGGCTCGTCACCCCATAATACCAACCATTTATCTGCTCTTCGGAGCCCACTCTTCTAACACCCATCTCCCTCTGGTCCAACCCTGTTGAAACTGCAAGTTTCCTAGGACTCCCGTTAGAAGAAATTGATGACAATTTAGGTTAAGGAAAAGTACACGCTGGGCAGGGCTACACTTCGTTACAACAACAACAACAACAACAACAACCAAATCTTCAATAATTCCGTATATTTGAATAGCAAAGCGCGAAGCCCAATGTCCATTGGACCAACGTAATGTGGCTCGTTTAGGAGACCAATATAATCCTGCAGGCGCAGTTACAGGAATGGGAAATACTGAAGGTATATAAGGCATTTAATTTTCTTAATATTTTGTAAGGTTTAATCCGATATATACGCAGTAATTGTCCAAATGCTGAAAAATTCGCAATTTAATGTGCTGCGAAAAAAATTTATTTTCATTTGTCAATTGTCAGAACAGCTGTTCTGCTGGAGAATTTCTGCTGGCTCCTGTTCGGCGAAAAACTAGCAGAAGAGAGATGAAACTAGCAAAAATGAGATTTTGACAGCTTTTTACAAGACTCTCTTCTGCTGACAGTTCTTTGCTGGAGATTTCAAGAAACAAATCTAATCAAAATGAGTATATTTTGTAGAATGACGGCGAGTCAACACATACACAGATGACTCGCGAGTCAGACGCACTGTGTATAGACCCTATAAGGAAGAAAAATTAAAAAAAAAGGACGTGTGGCACTCGGGGACGGTCGCGGTAAAGCTATTGCATATCACTTTTTATCAACTTATGCTATTATAATATTTATGAAAACTCAATTAGCATATTTATGACTATAGAGCAGTACAGACTTAACCTGTTAACAGTATAGCCTATACAGCTCCAATGTTATGCAATCGGCCTGCTGCTAATATCAGTACACCGTCACACTGTTAGTAGTATAGCCTAAATGTAGGCAACGCTTACAGATCCAATTTTAATGTAATGTAATGTACAGCTCCAATTTTATGTAATCGGCCTGCTGCTAACAATAGTACAACGTCATACGCCTACATATAGGCAATGCTTATATTTATTTTCGTCAAGTTATGTTGCTAACGCCGAACCTTTTAACATTGAAAAAAGTCCGTTACGAACTTTTTTAACATTAACATATTTTTCATTTCACTCCTACCGCGAAGGCCTGCGATAAAATCTATGCAATAGCTTAAAAATTGTGGAATTCTGAGATGTGACCCAGAATATGGTTTTACGATATGGGTATCAAATAAAAGGTGTTAATGACTTTTTTTATTGTATTTGTTTGTAAGAGTGGAATTTAGATTCATCTGAACCCAAGAGAACAATTGTATCCCTATTTCACTTTGTCACGGTATCATGCATGAACAGATAATCTAAGTGGTGGATTTTTATCAATGAAAATTGAATAAAAAAATCCAAGAATCTTAAGATATTGACCCAGAATGTGATTTTACCTATATTTGAATGGGGACAATGATAGGGATAGGGATAGCGATGAGGGGATAAGAATGCACGCAGACTAATTTTTGGCAGGACAACTTCTGCCGAGACTACTAGTACTTTATAAAGTATTGTCGTTACACTTTTAAGGTGGCTTATTATTAGTACAATGATTTTACCGTGTCCGATGTCAAAATTGGGGCATTACATATGCAAAACACCTTATTGAGTTGAAATATCTCTTTGACAAAAATAAAATATCGAGTCTTCGCTTTCGGATAATGCATACCGAGGTCAAAACTCATCTTCTAATAACTCTCCGGAATTCGATGCACTAATTTATACAATTACACGAGAAGCTCCTTTTTGCATGGGCGTAGCCAGGTAGGGGCAAATGCCCCAAGCCAAATGTCCTCGAAAAAATCTGTGTTTTTTAAGAAAAAATTAATCTTTGTCCTCGAGGACATTTGGAAAATATGCTCAAAACAACGAGGACTTTTCAAAGAATATTTTTGTAAAAAACGAGGACAATTCGGGAAAAGGCGGAAAAAAGGAGTATCAACGAAAATTTTTATAAAAAAATTAAAGAAAAAAACCTAGCCAATGTCCTCGAAAAATTCTACGTTTTTAAGAAAGAATTAATTTTTGCCCTTGAAGACATTTGGAGAAAATGTTGAAACAACGAGGACTTTTCAAAGTATCAATGAAAATTTTTATAAAAAATTTTTATAAAAAAATTAAAGAAAAAAAGCTGAAACATCGAGGACTTTTCAAAGCGAAAAAAGGAATGTCAATGAAAATTTTTATAAAATGAGAAACCAAAAAATGATACTTTTGAAGTATCTCTCAATATTCATGTCAATAAATATGTCCTACTTTTTTTCAAACAAATTTCCTCGTTTTTTCATTGATTTTTGAGAAATTGTCCCCGAAAAAAGACCTAAAAAATTTCTGGCACGCCCATGTCCTTTTGTGCCTCTTCATACATATAAATCTTATTTCACATTTACTCTGCCGGGTATTTAATGTTCAATTCCAGCCGATATTAGATTTTCATATTTTTAAAATGTTTTTTTTTTCTTTTGAATTTGTGAAAGACGCCAAAATCAAAATTAAAAAAAAAATTGATTCCAAAATTATGGTAAGTCACGGTAAATGACATTGGCTTTAAAGGTGACAGGTGACAACGGCAATGTCAATATAAACAGCTGATGGGTAGAAGGAATTTTGCGATTGTCTCGTCGAAGAAATATTTGCAGCCGGTGGTATTAAGTAACACATTTAATTGACGGTGATAATAATTAAAAAAATTATTTGAGCATGTCAACTTTACGCGTTGCATTATGTGGACGACTTGCGACTCACAGCAGCACTTTCGGCACCACGATAAATCGCCTGATTGTACCACAAGCTAGACGATATGCCTCATCGATTGCGCCGAAGCCAGCTCCCACCAGCACATTCAAGTTGGCATTGATCGGCGCAGGTATTGGTGCTGCATCTGGCACAGCATATTCTATATATGGCAATTGGAAGGATAAATCCTCACACATGGAACATCAACGTATACCACCAAAAGTACTTCGCGAACTACCTGATGTTAGAATAACCAAAAGCTACATTAATCCACGTGATACATCAGATTTGAAAATAATACTTTTTCAATATCAAACATGTCCATTCTGTTGTAAGGTGCGCGCCTTTCTCGACTACATGGGCATATCGTATTCGGTAGTTGAAGTGGATGCAGTATTGCGACAAGATATCAAATGGTCCGACCAAAAGAAAGTACCAATGGTATTAATACAACAGAACGATGGACGTTATATACAAATGACAGATTCAAGCGCAATTATTTCGCTTATAGCATCATATCTAAATGATAAAAGAATGGATATTGGTGAACTGGCAAATTATTATCCAATGATATCCTTTTTCGATGACAATGAGAAGAAGAAGCTGGACATATTGAACAAATACTTCCTTATGTATCAAGATAAAACACCCAAGAATCTTACTAAGGATATGCAAGAGTGAGTATATGGGGAGCATTCCATGTCAAATGGTTGAAATCGCACGCTTTCGGTTGAATGAATTTTAGTGTAGAGTAAGGCACCGATTCCCGAGACTTCGTTTCTACGTACTGCCGGTTCTGCGAGAAAGGTACATGTGCTTGCGCAGTACCCTTCGTACCGAAACGACCCAGGCTGTATTTTTTTTTTATTACAGCCTGGCCAAGAGCAGTACACCCGAAGTGACCCTGTCTAACGTGTCACGATTCCTCCCCCTTAAATTGTCATCCCTGGAGCAGTTCCTTGCAGCAGGGCTGCTCCCTATTCTGTTGTTCCGGTCTGGCGTTGAGCTAAACCCTGGTCCAACAGAATGGTTCTGCTGCGTGTGCCGGAAGAAAATTTATACCAGATGTTCGCATTCGGTGCAATGCACATCTTGTAAAGGTTGGCTACACAAGTCTAGTTGTTCCGGACTAGATCCAAAAACACACCGGCCTCTTAGTTTTTTCAAAACCTTCGTGGCACCTTGCTGTTCACGTCTTAGAACGTCCCGTGGCTCGCGACGCTCCGGCGTAGCGCTATCGCCTCCCCTTCGCAATATATCTATTGCTCAGCAAACATTGTGTGTTCCCAGTTGTAGCTCGCGCCCTAGCGCGCTAACACCTCACACAGCAGCTCATAGCTACTCCCTACGTAGCACATCTATTGATGTTGTGAGCACTGCTGAGCTACAACTCCCGCCCCAAAATATTCTCCTCCCCTCTACTTCTTCCGGTACCGGCACAAGTGTGAATCAAGGCCATCAGCTCCTGGTCCCTCACACTATGTGCACTGTTTGTCGGCACAGAATATATGCGTCCAGAGTGCCATCGGTCAAGTGCAATATCTGCCTTGGCCAATGTCACCTGCGCATATGCTCAGGGCTCGCAAACAGAAATCTATGGACTGATGCGTATGTTGCGCCGTGTTGTCGAGCTGTGCAGCCCACATTGCCGACAAATTCTACCTCGTTTCCCAACGAGCGGAATTTGTCGCCTTCAGGACTGCGACGACGATCACGGACTAGCATATTACCTCCACGGCGAGCGCACCAGTCCCTGACTCCCAGAGTGACCATTGCCTCTCCCCCGCATTTCAAAATAATGCAATTAAACTGCAATGGTATAACTGGCAAGATTGTGGAGATCACCAAGTTTATGCAGCAAAACTCCATCAAAATTGCTGCAATCCAGGAGACTAAACTTGGCACCCACTCGGATCTCAGAGCGAGTGGTGGCTACCACATTCTCCGGCATGATCGTACGGACGGTGGGGGTGGTCTTGCGTTCATCATCCACCAAACCGTGCGGTATAGGGAATTTGCATTCAACACCGACCAAGAGGACATACCCTTAGAGCGACAGGGTATTGTCATTTCAGCTGGAGGTGTTGATCTCGAGCTGATAAACATCTACATACCTCCCGTCACCTGTTGTCCCAGAAGTTATCGCCCTGATTTAAGCGATTTCCTACGGGGCGATAACCGTGTCATTATGGGCGATTTTAATGCACACCATGACATGTGGCATTCACGCCATTCTGCTGACGGCAGAGGACGGGAAATAGCCGAGCAAATTGACGCTTCCACATTCTGCGCGGTGAACACGGACGCCCCCACGAGGATGGCAGTAAATTGCAGTAGCTCCCCGGACATAACAATTGTTAGTCCAGGTCTAATAAACTGCATAAACTGGCGCCCAATGGTGGCTTTGGCATCAGATCACCTGCCAATCATCCTGTCCGTTGATCGTGCCCCGGATTTCACCACCTCTGAGAAGAGATC
This sequence comes from Campiglossa producta, assembly GCA_964058755.1. Taxonomy (NCBI): domain Eukaryota; kingdom Metazoa; phylum Arthropoda; class Insecta; order Diptera; family Tephritidae; genus Campiglossa; species Campiglossa producta. Next base: position 17,788,992 of record CAXKVI010000002.1, on the reverse strand, counting down.
CTACGTAAACTTCAGGAGGGCTGACTGGGTTGGCTTTACTGAGTTTACTGAGAGCTCCTTTGGTGCTCTTCCCATACCGACTGACGTACGCCAAGGTGAAAAGGAAATACGTAAGGTCATAAATAGAGCTGCAGCCCTTTTTATACCAGCTGGGAGAATACAGAATATACGGCCAAACTTCCCAACTGAAGCTGCAGCCCTGGCCAATGAACGTGACCATATACGTAGCATCGATCCCGCAGACCCACAGATCAGTGGTCTCAACGCGGAAATCAGACGGTTGGTAGATGAACACAAACATGCCAAATGGGAGGAGCATCTGAGGTCTTGTAACCTCTCTACCGGTGTTGGAAAATTATGGTCCACAGTCAAATCCCTGTCAAATTCGACGGGTCCACCAAAAAACGTAGACATCACCTTCGGTGACAAGACGTTTAGTGACCCGAAGAAAAGTGCAACGGCCTTTTGCCGACAGTTTGTACCACACCCTGCACAGGACAGGGACAGACGTAGGATCTTCAGGTGTGCGCATAAACACAAAAACAATGCCCCCGTTTCCATCACCGCTACAGAGGTTCGAGTGGCCATCAGGAAAGCCAAAAACTCTAAAGCTATGGGCCCTGACGACATAGCCATGGTGCATTTAAAACACATCGGCGAAGAGGGAGTAAAATACCTCACTACCGTCTTCAATTTGTCCCTGGCCACTTCTGTCATACCTGAAAAATGGAAACAGGCAGTCGTGGTCCCACTACTAAAGCCTGGCAAGCCAGCTAACGTAGGGGAGTCTTATCGTCCGATATCGCTCCTCTCGCCAGTAGTGAAGACATTGGAGGCGGTATTACTTCCTCTTTACACATCAAAGTTGAGGTTAGCCGAGCACCAACATGGCTTTAGAAAAATACGGAGCACAACATCTGCTCTAAATGCCATTAACACTCAGATAACTGACGGACTCAACCAGAAAAGCCCTCATCACAGGACGGTTCTAGTTGCTCTTGACCTGTCTCAAGCTTTTGACACAGTAAATCATGGACAACTGGTATCCGATTTGGAAGATTCATCGCTCCCCCCCTGTCTTAAGCGTTGGTCCGCCAATTATCTGAGTGGTCGTCAATCGTCTGTAGTTTTCAGAAACAAAAAATCAAAACCGAGAAAGATTAAACAAGGGGTACCGCAGGGTGGTGTCCTTTCCCCGCTTCTGTTTAATCTTTATATTTCGAGGCTTCCTTCCCCACCAGATGGAGTCTCGATTGTCTCTTACGCAGACGATTGTACGATCCTGGCTTCTGGCACTTCCGTAGATGAGCTATGCTCCAGGATCAATGGTTATCTCCCCTCTCTTGTTGAGTTTTTCACTGCTCGGAGCCTGACATTGTCGCCAACGAAGTCCTCGGCGACACTATTCACGACCTGGACGGCGCAAGTTGGCATGGAGTTAGAAATCTACGTAGGCGATCAAAAATTACCTACTGTCTCTCACCCCAAAATCTTAGGGGCAACTTTCGACCCCATGCACAAATTCGCTGCTCATTCAACCGCAATTGTCTCTAAGCTACAAAGCCGCAACAAAATTCTCAAGTCGCTAGCCGGCAGCACTTGGGGTAAAGACAAAGAAACGTTGCTGGCAACCTATAAAGCAATTGGTCGGCCGATCCTGAATTACGCGTCGCCGATATGGTCGCCGGGGCTTGCTGAGGTTCATTGGAAAAGACTGCAGGCCTGCCAAAATACCGCACTCAGAACCGCCACGGGATGCGTCCTTATGTCTCCAAAACATCATTTACATCATGAGGTGGAAATGCTCCCAGTTTTGGAGCACAATGAAATGCTAAACAAGCAGTACCTGTTGAACTGTTGCAAACCACAACATCCCAACAGACTACTGCTTGAGTATGAGCCACCTCCTAGGACCGTAAGGGCACATCTACGTGAGCATTTTGATGAGATCCGGCACCTCACACTTTCGCCGTTTGATCCAAAGGTACATACGCAGGCCCTGAAGCACATCCATGACACGTCCGTTGCGTCTTATGTCTCGCTCTGTCCACTGAACGCCGTTTTGCACGCCAAACCACCTCGCGTCGCGGCTGAGGAGCGTCTTCTTCCTCGAGAGACAAGGGTCACTCTGGCTCAATTACGCTCTGGATACTGTAGCAGGTTAAACTCCTACTTATCCAGACTAGACCTTGACGTGCCGAATGAATGTCCGGCATGCGGCTCGTCACCCCATAATACCAACCATTTATTTATCTGCTCTTCGGAGCCCACTCTTCTAACACCCATCTCCCTCTGGTCCAACCCTGTTGAAACTGCAAGTTTCCCAAGACTCCCGTTAGAAGAAATTGATGACAATTTAGGTTAAGGAAAAGTACACGCTGGGCAGGGCTACGCTTCGTTACAACAACAACAACAACTTCTATCTATCTCAACTACCGTCCCAAAAGATCGGAAAAGGTATCAAAATTCGTGTTTTGACCTCGGTATGCATAACCCGAAAGCAAAGACTCGATGTTTTGTTTTTGTCAAGAGGTTTTTAAACTCAGAAAGGTGTTCTGCACATAAATGCCATGGATTATGCCCCAACTTTGGGATCGGAGCCGCTAAAATTATTGGGGCATAGTCAAAGTCGAAATAAAGTAGGTACTAAAGTTAGCGTTAGCTTTTTTGACAGATAGGCCGTTGGGAATGGTGTCAAAAAGCTGACGCTAACTTTAGTACCTACTTTCTCTCGACTATGACCATGCCCCATTGTTATTTTTTTTTTTTTTTTTTGTAATAACTTTCCACTTTAACTTTAATTTTCGCTTTCGAAACGCGTACTTTTATACCTCTCCCGACACTTTTCGAGGTGTTCCAGCTGTTTCGTGGGATTATATTTATTAAAATCCTGGATTGCGAGATTTCCCTGGATGTCGAAATCCCGGGATTTGATCAAATGTTCGGGATCGGGATTTCCCGCTGCCTCATAAAATAAAGTTTTGCCTAAGAAACAAAATTCTTAGGGGAAATTGAAAATTTTTTGTTTTTTTTTCATTTGTTTCTTGTTTTAAAAGTTTATTTTTTCAATATTTCGGAAGCTACTGTATTTAAAAATAAACTTAGATTTAACATGAAGTGACGCATGTAGATTTTTGAAAATTGTATGTTTATTTACCTCCCCTTTTTTTGCAGAAACGAACGTAAGTGGCGCACATGGGCCGACTCGCATCTCGTACATCTTATCTCACCCAACTGCTATCGTACCTTGGGCGAAGCACGTGAAACATTTGAATGGTTTGCTAAAGCTGGCGAGTGGGATGTATATTTCCCCAAATGGGAACGAGATTTAATGGTCAATGTAGGCACAGTGGCTATGTGGGGTATAGGGAAAATGTTGAAACGCCGTCATGGCCTCACCGACGATGTACGTTCGCACATTTATGCAGCACTTGATAAGTGGACAAGTGAGCTGGAGAAACGCAAACAAAAGTTTATGGGTGGAGATCGGCCGAATATAGCAGATTTATCTGTATTTGGTGTATTGAACAGTATGGAAGGATGCGAAGCTTTTAAGGATTGCATGAAAAATACTAAAATAGGTATGATGTCACATAATTTATTTATTTAATTTTGATATAAGCTTCAAGAAAGTCAAAAAAATACTGTAAAAGTTACATACCTTTATAGTAACAACTTCCCTGTCCAATAAGTCATATGTGACCCTGTGGACCTATGCAGCAATTTCCTGAGTCACAAATGACCCATTTTTGTTGTTGTTGTTGTAACGGAGTGTAGCCCTGCCCAACGGGTGTCCTAGGAAACTAGCTGTTTCTACAGGATTGGATCAAGGAAGATGGGTGTTAGAAGAGTGGGCTCCGCAGAGAAAGTGAATAGGTGGTTGATGTTATGAGGGAACGAGCAGTATGCGGGGCATTCATTCGGCACGTCGGGGTTCAATAATTTTTATTTTCATCTAGCAGACCCGGCAGATGTTATAACGCCCAAAGGTAGACCTATGCGAACCTCCCATGTTTCTGGTTTCCCGTCGATAACTCTGAAACCGGTCGGGTTATCGAAATAAGTGATATCTTAAATTCTAAGTTGTACGTATACTAATGCAATGGTGAACGTTTCATTTAATTCCATTCAGCAGTTTTCGAGTGATATGACCACAAACATACAGATAGACAGGCAAAAATTCTAAAGAGGGTTAATTTGGATTCTATTGACTTAATAATGATTGACCCTATTAATTTTTTTTGTATATCTGCACTGTACCGACATCGACGTCTTACATTTTTATTATGTGTAGAGATTTGCGAATTTAGTTTCCTACAAAACTAACAATGATAGACTTCTAAAATTTGGTATTTTGGTCTGAAAATTTTACAGTATTCTTTTTTAACAATTTTTAAACAATATATTTTTCCACAAAGTTTTTTTTTTTACAGTGATAAAAATGTATAACCTCATATTCATATTTGCAGGTGGCTGGTACAGTGGTATGAAGGAGTTGGTTGAACGAAATCGCGGCAATTTAGTACGAGGCTCAGAATTGGCAGCGTTACCTGCTTAAAACTACCAAATGACTATTAGAACGATATAAATGTTGAAAAAAAAGTATATAACTATGTGTATATAGCAATATTTCAAGTCATACCTTAAAAATTTTGAAGCTTTAAATTAATAAAAGTTAGAAAAATAAAACTTTCTATGTTGTTGTTGTTATCATATTAAATTTTTTTTATTCCCAAGGTACTAGTACAAGGGTATTATAATTTAGATAGAACGGTAGATAGTACGTAATGGCACAAAGTAATCAAGATAGTATAGAGTTTATATATGGAAAAGTTCTTAGGTTGAAAAGAGGAGTTGATTAGGGCATGTCCGTCCGTCTGTCCGTCCGTGTACACAATAACTTGAGTAAAAATTAAGATATTTGCATGAAATTTGGTATATAGTTTACTTTGTGGCCAATGTAGGTTGCTATAATAAAAGGGCGAAATAGGATGATAACCACGCCCGATATCGAAAATTTCGAAAATCACCTAAATTGACATAATCCGGTAACGGAAATGGCTAAAATCGTATAATTTGGAAAATATATAATTATTATTATACTAGCATTGTAAGGAAGTATACCTGATGAAACTGGACGAACTTGCCGACCACGCCCACTTTCGATATGGAAAATTTCGAAATTCACATCAATTTTTATACCGTTCTGAAAACTACCGCTGGGTTTTTAATGTTCGGTTGACCTGAACTTAGACTTCCTTACTTAATTTTTTTAAAGATTTTTCAAAAATTACTTTAATTTATCTTGTTAAAAGCTTTTTAAAATTATATTTTCGTACAAAATTTCATGCATTCCGTATCGAAGCTCTGCTAAAGGAAAAAAACTATTTGTTCAACATTACGGAAACTACTGTATTTTACTTTCAGGTATATTATACCTCTGACATATCCAAAATGGTATATCCTTAATCTTTCAGAAGGGTATTTTATTTTTTTCAAAATATGAATTTTTGGATTGTTTTTCTTGTCGAGTTAAATAATTAACTCTATCTAAGCACTGAAACAGCTTTCTCATGCTAGTGGCATGTGATTTTACACAAAAATATATTTGAAACAAATATCAAAAAAAAAAACAAATCCTTCGGAAAATTTAGGGATATCTTGAAATATGGCGACAATTTTTAAATATTTAGAACTCACATATAATGAACACTTTTAAAACTGCTTCCATGCTTCCACCCCCTCCTAAAGGCTTAATGTTTTTTTATACAGTAGTTTACGAAATATTTAAAAAATTAACTTTAATCGGCTGCAGTGAGCGTAGACCTAGTCATTCAGATTTTTATACGAAATCGAATTCAGAATATTTCGAACATATTCGAATTTTCGAATTTAGCAAATCTGGCAACTAACTTTCTGGATACAACTCTACAACCAAAACTTGGCAGCACAGGTAGCTGTCAAATGTCAAACGCAAAAAAAGTCAACTGTCATTCATCTTCAACGCAAGGAAGAATTTCTGCAAATCATTTGGCGATTTACTTTCAATTTACCAAAAAATATACCTTATTTTGAGTGACCATGCATAAAATACAATCTTTCCCAGAATATCAAGTACCCGGCGCACAGCACCAGGATTTTTCGCCATACGAATCTAATGGCGGGTAAGTTATGCCGTAAAACAACACAACTTCAATGCACTTACCTACATCCACACTCTTCCAGATCCATCGTGGCTATTGCCGGCGAGGATTATGTAGTCATTGCTGCCGACACACGTTTAAGCAGCGGCTACACCATACACACGCGTAAACAAAACAAACTTTTCCAACTATCCGAGAAAACTGTGCTCGGCTCCACGGGCTGTTGGTGTGACACCTTAGCGCTAACGAGCTTGGTTAGAGCACGCATGCAAATGTATGAACATTTGCATTTGAAGACAATGTCCACTGAGGCCGTTGCACAAATGCTCTCCATTTTGATGTATAACAAACGCTTTTTCCCGTATTATGTTTCCAATGTGCTAGCTGGTTTGGATACCGAAGGCAAAGGTGTTGTTTACTCATACGATCCAATTGGTCATTGTGAACGTACAACATATCGTGCTGGCGGCTCAGCTGGTACTTTACTGCAGCCAGTTTTGGATAATCAAATTGGTGGTAAGGATAAGGATGTGAAAAACAAACCGAAAGTATCGTTGGAAAAAGCCAAGGAGGTGGCAAAGGATGCTTTCATTTCGGCAGCAGAACGTGATATCTATACTGGAGATTCGGTGATTTTGACAGTCATCACCAAAGATGGTGCTGTGGAAGAGGAGGTGCAATTGCGTAAAGATTAAATATAACATGATGCAGTTGTAATAGTATATTGAAATGGGTATTGTCGTAAGAATTTTCTTATAAATAATTTGTAATAAATTACGTATTTTGAATACTTAATACATGGAAAGAGAATGGAGTGGATCAGATAAAGTTATTCGGTTAAAAATCAAGTAAGAAAATTAAATTAGAATGGGGCAGCTAGTAATGACTTGAAGATTAGAAAGTAGGGAGGGGAGCAAACGATCGGTAAAAGGGCCATCCCAACATGGGCAAAGTTCCGTTCCAAAAAAGGCTGAACCGAACCCGCGAAGTAAAGTTCTAGAAGAGTCGAAGGCCTAAACTCGCAAAAATTACGAAGAATTGGCCTGATAAATTTTTAGAAGACCAAAAAATGTTTTCGTAAAGTTTCAAAGTTGTCGCGGATTCGTCACATTTTTAGAAGACCTTCAGTAAATATAGACAGACAGGCATTGTGATGGGATCCACAAGGATGTTGAAGGCCCGGTGCAACAGCGAAAACTTGGCGTGAATTGTGGATAAAGCACTCGAAGACGCAGGATACACATGAAATTATGTCATGAGAGCAGCACCGAATAGAATACGATTCAAGTCGGTGGTAGAGGGCCTTTGCTCCCATACGAGTTAGGGAAATTGATGATGATGATGATGATGATGATGATGAAGTTTCATACTTGGCTAATCATTTTTAGAGGTCTATCATTACACCTTTCCAACAACTGCCATTGCGGGTTAGGGGTTTAGAATATGCCCGAGGTAGGCATACCGGTCGTAAGAGGCGACTAATATGCACATAGGTAATGACGTGCTACTCGATGGTTGATCTACGGATATGATTCCTCTCATTACCCATCTTCTTCTTCCTCACGGATGGAGGGATGACATGAACTAGAAGGTTCCACTGGTCATACCAAATCGCTACCACGACAGTCGGGCAGTACCGCAAGGGAGTACCGCAGCGTACCGGGGTCATATCCGGCCAAGGACTGTCAACTTCGGCATCACTCCCCAAAATCTTCGGGGAGTGTTTTGCTGTTAACAACAACAACAACAGCACCTTCCCAACTGTATTTCTGAAAAGATAAAATGTATTTCCGAACAGCTGAAATGATTTTCCGAAAGAGCAAAGGTATTTCAAATATTCCAAATGTTCTTCAGAAAACCTCAGTTTCAATACAGAAAAGCTCAAATTTATTTTAGAAAATATCAAATGTATTTCAGATTTTTAAAATGTATTTCAGAAAACCTTAAAATTTATTTCAGAAAAGCACAAATAAAGTGAATTTGAAATATCTGATACATTTAGGGTTTTCTGAAATATATTTTCTCTTTTCTGAAAATCATTTGAGCTATTCGGAAATACATTTCATCTTTTCTGAAATACAATTGGAATATCTGAAATACATTTTATTATTATTTTCTTTTAGCGAGGTGCACCCCTTTTGAACTAAAGTTTAATACTTTTAAGCAAGGGTAGGACGTTTTTAAATTAGATTTTGAGAAAAGACGTTGTTGAAATATGTTTCAAAGCTAGGGCGCATTTCCGTTCGGATCGGATTACATGATAAGGCCCCAGCTTTTTTGAAAAAAAAAAATCCGAATTTATTTTTGAGAATGCATGGCGATATGGCAGTTTTAAAACAAAATTGCTGTCAGTTCTTTAAAATCTAAACTAATATTGATCGAGCTCTAAAATTAATATTCAAGTTTAAACTATTACTACATTTTTCGCAATTTTGAAATATAATTAAAAAAAAATTGTTTAGCCTCATTTGCATACCCAAAAAAAAGATAAACACATTTTTAGGGTTTTTTGCTAACCGCATAGTTTATTGTGTTTTTTTTTTTTTACTTTAATTTTTCATTCAAATTTTAGGCATAATCATATAAATAATTTTATTTTTATCGTTTATCGTGTTATCATAGTAATAGTATATGCATAAAAGGTTGTGAACCAGAATATACTATATTTATACACTTACATATACATATGTATGTTTATGTAGTTGTGTAGTACATACATTTGTACGTTGTATAATTTTGCATGCGTTTTTTCTTTTGTGTGTCGTGTTGTGTTTGAGAAACTGTTTTTTTTTTATTCATTTATTATTAAATATGCCATCTAATATTATTGCATGTACGTGTTTGTTGTATGTATGTATGTATGTCTATTTGATTATGTTATATATTTTAGTGAGGCTTGGACATGTTGCTAGCATGTCTTAGCAATCACGGGTTCATTACCCATTTACAGCTGCACAGCTATTTAATCCTTTACTTACTACATACATTTTTAAAAATATACACAAAACTTTTTTATTTGTTATTTTTTAAAGTAGTATTTTTAAATATTCATATATAAATTTGTTTTTGTTTCGTTTATAACTAGCTTTTATTATGTATTTATTGAATTGCATTCCTAAACATAGTAAAATTGAACAAACATACAAAATAACGACAAAGAAGAAAAACAACAAAAAAAAATTTTAAATCGTGTTGCAAGCCGCATCAGCATTGTTAAAGAGTTGTCTTCCGAATACATAACGCACAGCTAGAGATGTACTTGATCTACAGCGTGTTTATTCACAAAATTTCTTTTTGTAAATAAGTATTTTAAACGCTACTTGGATTTCAGTGTGCGTTATGTATCTGAATGGATGTACATTTATAAGTCGTATTATGTTTTCAATATTATCCTATTCAATAATTAGATTTTATTTTTTAATTTTAGTTCTGTTTTTTTAATTTAATTTAGTTTTTATTTCTTTACTTCAATCAAACCCAAAATTTCCCACTTAGCAAATTTTGTGCTTTCGATCTGTTTAAATTGTTTACGGTTTTACCTGATCAACACCCACAGTAGCGCGATTAGAATGGTATTATTAATATTTTATTATTTTCGAAAGAAATTACAATTGTCGAGGACACCACTAACATGTTACATTCCTATTTGATAGGAAGATTACCCCATTTCAAAATATCTCTAAAAATCAAGCCACTTCCGACTTTTTTATTCTTTGCAAAAAACACCTATCTCAATGCGTATGTATTCAATTTCGTTCAGCTAGGACATTTTTGAAGCTGATTTTAAGATAGGCCGTTCTTTAACCAAATTCTGAATTACGGCATTATAAAAAAAATTGTCAGAAAAAGCTTTGATTCAAAATATTTTGAGAAAAGTGTAATCTTTACCTCTTTGAGAGTGTAATTAAATGCATATTTGATCTAAAAAGTATGTACACTAGCTTCCACTACGCGAAGTTAAAATGGTCAAGTCGCACCAGAAAACAATATTAGTGAAAGCAGTGCTAGTATTCCTGTTGAGTGTTCTGAAACAAAAGTGTAAATTGAAGGGCTTTATTGCCACGATCAAGTTGAGTACGACTTGGATTGTATTGGGGATTCCAACTGACATCAGCTTTCAAAACGGCGATAGTTGGCGAGCTTTGTTAACTAAAGAAAAATCAGACTCGGGCTCAGGTATTAATCCGTCTGACTGTATCGCAAACTATTTGATATCAATTTTCGACTCTATAGAGACCTTATATCAATGGGAGAGCCTTAGACTTTATAGATTTTTTGGTACCGAAAAAGAAGCGATGTCTGCACCACAATAGAGTAATTTGGAAGATTCGACAAGGTTAAACTGTCCAATTTTGATAGTTATGCCTGTTTGCCGGGGGTTTCTCAGTAGACAGTTGAAATAATAAAAATCTTCCTTATAATATTTTTAATGTCCACTGAATTTTAGCTTTGATGTTTCAATTTACTGCAAGTACATATTGCCAATTTTGCGCTAATTATGGGCTATCCAAATTTGCTACAATCCATGCCTTAAAAAATGGAAAGCCAGCTGCCTCTAAAAGAATGAAATTTTAAAGTCTTACTGCGGTAATAAAATAAAGTAAAACTACCTATCAAGAGCTGATGTGTTTAACGCTTCTTTTCCTCTGTTTCATACTTGTACCCCAACGATTATGTATTGGCAGCGCAAATAGAATTGCTAGCACCATTATAAACGGTTGTAAAAGTGTATGATATAGTTTTGGGTTTGATATTGAAGTTTTGTTTATTGGCGTAAATAGTGTTATGTTAGCTGTACTTTGTTTTTGTGGAGTTGGTGTTCTTTTTGTTGTTCTTGCATAGATGGTTGTTGGCTGCTGTTGTTGTATGACTACTGCTATTACTACTCTGTGGTTGACTTCTCTGTATTGTTGCTTCATATGCTGCTGCTGCTAGTACTAAGCCTCAGGCAACGGCTTCAGTTCTTTTATCTGTTTAATCAGATATGCTTTTTCATCATTAAATTGTTCATCTTCTGAACGATCCGTATGGAAATTGGTTAGAAAATCAACCAATTTCGATTGGTTACGCAGCAATATATCTAATATAGGTTTCGGTTTATTCGGATTGGCAACAAACACTTTGAAAACGTGAAAGGCCTCAAATTGTATATTACGCGACTTCTCCTTTAACATATTCATCATTAATTTCAAGTTTTCCGGCTCTGAAATGTAACGTGTCATCACCGTGAAATTATGCCGATCCAACAGCAATTCACCCAATAACTTTAAACTTTGCCGTCTAGTTACATAATTTTCTGAATTCAGTAAACGTTGATAATGCCCGCTAAAGAATTTATCATAATTGGCATCAAGAAATTCAGCACACAACAACTTGTGACGTGTTAATAACTCCTTGAAGGTGGAGAATGCATCGGACGCAATATCGAACGTCGACACTTCAACATAGCGGAAGAACTTGAAGAATTCATCTGAGTTTATCATTATTTTAGCTAATGCCTCATAGCGTGCACACTCACGCAACATTGTACCTGAATTGAGTGCTATCTCGGGATGTGCATCCTCATAGCCAGCCATTAATGTGAATAGTATTTCGGGTTTAGTACAAATATACTCGACTGTGGGTGAACGTGTGCCAATTTGTCGTCGCAGCACATTATTGAAGATGAGTGCAACATGTTTTTTGCCCTCAAAATCGATACGCTGCAAGTTTTGTATGAGTAAAAGTAGTAAATTACTGTTGTAGAGTTCCTGCGATAGTTGTGCAACTACATAATCGGCCGGCGGTTCAGAATCACTACTACCATATAGCATGTTTTTGATGGATACCAGATTTTTACTAACATCCTCTTGTGCTTTTTCAGCTTTACGATCACCGCCCGTTTCAAGCGCATTGATGGCTTCCTTGAGCGAACGCACCAATTCAGCGGGCGTCTTTTGTGATTTTCCAAACAAGGGCATTATTTTACGTTGGCACTTTGTTGATGATGAATTGATGGTTGTTGCTGCTGATGATGTTTGAGTTCGTGCTTGCTCACACTCCCGTTTTTTCTACACAGCACACTCACCTACCACAGCACTGTTGTTGTTGTGTCGTCACACCTGACTATTTCAATGTTACGGCTTGCGGCTTTTTCTTTTGTTGCTTGATTGGACCTGCCTTTCTTGCACAAATTTTTGTTGTTTGATTTGTTGGAATTGCACTGCGGTTTTAATCTAACGCCGCTGCCACTCACTGTTCCTGTGGTCGATGTGTCTTTTCGCTGTTGTTGTTTTTATTGTTGAAGTCGGCTCGTTGCCTTCCACGACTAATTGCTTGATTCGCTGAAATACTTTGCCGGAATAAAATCATACAATTTGTTGGCAGTCTGTTTGTGTTGTTGTATAAATTTGTTCACAATGCAAACTTTGTTGTATATATTCGGCGTTAGTGACGTTTATTGGTTTAAACTGATTTTAATTCTTTTAATTTTTCAACTTTTGTCGTTCTTGGGTGTAGTTGAATAAAAGGAAAGTTTTTTCTTTTAACTTTTTTCTTTGACTTTCCTCGGTAGAATGTTGCCAGCTAGTTTCATTAAATTAAATGTCAAATTCATGGTGCTGCCATTTTCGAAAATGACTCATTGATGGAACGGATGTGAAAAGGAATTAAAGAAATTGCAATGGCCTACCGGATGTTCGGCAAAAAAGGCAAGTAATTTTAAAATCGACTGGCTGACTCATGCCGTGTCTTTCAAGCAGAAATTTATGCCCCAAAACGAATGTACCGAACTTTGGATCATCTCAAATTTTCTTGCTCCCAAACTTAGCCATGTTGATGGAATATTGACACATAAAAGGCGGACAATTTCGTGGACGCGCATTGGAAAATCTCCTCAGGAAAATCCAAGATCGCAAATATGTGAGATTGGGAGCATAAAAAGGGACGTGACGGCCCAAAAAGGGTTGCACCGATGTTCACAGTCCTTTGTCGGATATGCATTCGGTACGCTCTGGTGTATAGAACCTTGTGGTAGTACTAAGGCCATGCTCACACTGTAACCGCCTTTTTCATCCGACATCATCAAATAAATTCGAGCGCCTTCTATTTTATCGGGCGGCCAAAGTTTGTTTACATTCGGGTGAAATCGGCTAGCTCGTTTAAAACACATGTGTGCGGATGTGTATTTGCTGCCGGAAGACAAAAGTCGCTTGCAGTGTGAGCGTAGCCTAAGGCATGGAACCCTGAAGTTTTTTGACTATCCCGGGGTTCGGAATTTTAAGCCCCAATTACATAAAACTTTGCAGGTTCCACTTTCATACAAAGTTTGTGGAACATAAAGCGAAGCGAGATTTTGGCAAATGCTCAAAGCCGAGGCGCGCACCTGTCAAAGTTTAACAAAGTTTTATGTAACTCGGGCTTTAGAATGGCAACCCCGGGGTAAAGGTTACACGGGTCGATTTTCTGGTAGATTTTTGTCGTTCCACTGCGTTCTAGCTTCAAATACTACAAGGTGTGTACCGATCGTATTTCTATCTACGCGGTGAAAAGACAAAAAATCGACTCTTGTAAATCAGCCTTAAGCATCATTTACACGGGTCGATTTTTCTAGTCGATTTTTGTCGTTCTACCGTGTAAATAGCTATTCGATCGATTCACACTATGTATTTGAAGCAGTGGAGCGACAAAAATCGATCCGTGTAAATCATCCTTTAACGGGATGCGCTTTTTCCTCGGTATGCATATTCCAAAAGCGAAGACTCGATATTTTATTTCTGTCAAGAAATTTTGACGTTTACCAAATTTTCCATTGTTTTGCAAATTTCTCTTATAAAAATGTACAAAATATGTTTAGCGAAATATTTACTCACCTTTGCCGTGGATCTGCACGTTTACCTCAAGAAATATATACGAGCTTACTTATTTCTTGAGGTAGGCCGGCGTTGCCAACTATCGAAAAGTGCTGTGTTTTTTCTCATGAACTGAGTATTGGCTCAAGAAAAATTTGACGTGTGAAAACGTTTCTTGACCATTTCTTGAACGTTTTTTAATATGGAGTTTGACATTTCTTGGCAGGTGGGTGCCCGCTTAAGGCCGGACCCAGTAACGGTTGATGCTTTAGGCACATACCTGACAGCCATGGCGGCGATTAAGTTGAGCCGTAACCGGGGTTGAAGTGGATTTTAGTCGCCTCTTAAGACAGTCATACCTATCTACATTATAAACCCTAAGTCCGAAGAATGATTTGGCGTACTTTGCTGTATGTAGACATCGGCATGGTTCGGAGAATTAAAATTCCGCGATAGGAAAACGTTCTATCCCTCAGCTTAACATAACATGGTAGTAAGCATTCGAAGGGTTGACGATGAAAAATTCGTATTTTTTATATGTTATCATTGTGAATACACACAAAAAATTCACAATTGGTGGACATAAGCCAAGAGGGATGTTTAATTTGAAAGCAAAGCAGCTGTTAGAATGAGACAACCATATTATTTAATCATGGCTGCTTTGTTTTTACTGCAAATTTGTGTATACTGCCGCTGGGGATGCTGGAAGGATGTCGAAAGAAAAGTGAGTATTAAATTAATATTTTACTTACCTTAACATTTTATCATTATATATTCTTCTAAATTTTCAGAAATAAACATAGAATGTCTGCAGCCAAGTTGCTTCTTAAAGTTCGATTGAATATGAAAGCGGATTCTCCACTTCCAGGAAACGCAACTGTTTCTTAAAACTTATGTACCCACCTACATAAATGCATTCCTTAAAAGGAAAATGTATACTTGAAATATATGTATTACCAATAAATAACCAATAAAACTTCACATTCATAGAGAATACCTACTTAGAAGTTTTTGTTTCTGAGCTACATATTTTTTGTTTTGTTTTGGTACTCTAAATTTGGAGCAAAGTGGCCAAAAGGTTTGACCCTCTTAAACAGCCAGGTTATGTTATCTTTAAAAAACAAAAAAGCATGATAGAATGCCTCGGTTTTAAGGCTGATTTACACGGGTTGATTTTTGTCGTTCCACTTCATTCTACCTCCAAATAAAAGGTGTGATTCCATCGAATTGCTATTTACACGGAGGAACGACAAAAATCGACCCATGCAAATAAGCTTTTACCGAATTCCCGAGCAATAAAGGCTCATTTACTGGGGTCGATTTTTTTGTCGTTCCACCTCCAAATAAAAGGTGTGATTCCATTGAATTGCTATTTAAACGGAGAGACGACAAAAATCGGCCCGTGCAAATCAGCCTTTACCGAATTCCCGAGCAATAAAGACTCATATACAGGGGTCGATTTTTTTGTCGTTCCACCGTGTAAAGCTGATTTACACGGGTCGATTTTCTGGTCGAATTTTGTCGTTCCACTACTCTCAACCTTCAAATACAAGGTGTAGATCGATCAAATCGCTATGTATGTATTTGCACGCGGGAACGACAAAAAGTCGACCAGGTGTAAAAAAGTCAACGCCTTGTGTTTGAAGGTGGAAAGCACTGGAGCGATAAAATTCGAACTTTAAAATTTTAAGTCTTACGGCTGATTTACACGTGTCGATTTTTTGTCGTTCCACTGTGTTAATAGAAATTCGATAGATGCATACCTTGTACTTGAAGGTTGAATGAAAAATCGACTAGAAAATCGACCCATGTAAATCAGCCTTAAAAAATATAAATACAGATTCTTGAATAAAACGGCCAGCTGAGTCCGAATCCGATATTAGAATTGAATAACGGGTCCAAAGCTTGACATCTCTAAAGGATAATTTCCGCGGGTCGATTTTTGGCGCTCCACTGCGTTCTACCTTCAAATACAAATTTTGAAATTAAAGGCTGATTTACACGGGACGATTTTTGTATTTGAAGGTAGAACGCAGTGGAACGACAAAAATCGACCAGAATATTGCCCCGTGTAAATCATCCTTAACACTTTTTCACCATTTAAAATATATGGAAAAAAGTGTAAGTTTCCAAAATCATAGTTAAATCATAGTTAGTTTGATTTACACGGGTCGATTTTCTGATGGAATTTTATCGTTCCACTGCTTTTCACCTTCACATACAAGGTGTAGATCGAGCGAATTGCTACTTACACGGTGGAACGACAAAAAATCGATTTTTAGGCTAGGGCTGATTTGAGTTCAGTGCCTCAAAAGAAAAAGCTATTAGGACCTCGTTTTGGTTTCGAATAACACGGAGAGGCCCTTGCCACCGATAAATAAAAAAATCAAATTTTTTTTGGTATGACAAAATTATTTCTGTTTGTTATGTTTATTTCAATGAACTTTTTAAATTATATGCATCATATTTATGTATGATAATTTAACATATATTTACATATATGTATAATATGATAAAATAATGTTTATAAGTATAGTATATATATATATGTATAATTAATTTTAGTTAATTAAAGTAGGTATGTATTTTTTACTTCCAATAATATAGAGAAATATTGCGAAACTCTTCGTTTTTTTTAAATATAGTTTTATGTATGTATGTATGTATATATGTGAGTATGTAAGTTTTTGTATGTATATGTACTTGCATGAACATGAATTCATTTAAATTTAATATGCGCATACATTTTTTTTTTTATTTAGTTTATCATAGTTAATACATAATTTTAATTTTTTTCGTATAATTATCAGACATAATTTATTTCTATTTCTATATATTAATGTGATATTTACTTATACTTATTTATGTCAAATTTTAGAGGTTATATGCTAATAATGCTACTTTTGGAGTTCGTTTATTTTTTTTTTTATTTATATTTTTTTTTTTTTTTTTTTTTTTTCAAATTACGATTGTAGTTTTTTTTTTTGGTTTTGTTTTTGTATGTTTGCAAAATTCTTTGACTTCTTGCGTTTAAACGTATGCATAATTTCATTATATATTTTGTTGATTATTTCGTTTTGATTTTTGAGCATGGCGTTAATGAATACACACACACAGACATGATTATTGCTATATAGACTACATAAGCAGACTTGAATTTTTTTATTTTCAATTTTTTAACATGCTGAGTTTCATATTTTAATTTTGATTAAAATTACATTGTTGCGTCACTATAAATATTTAGCATACATGCATGTTGTTGTTGTTTTTTCGTTAAGCTAAGATACACACTTAAATTTATTTAAGCTTTAAATACTTATTTGGTTCTTGCGCTAGAGTGTTTTTTTCTTCTTTTCTAAAACAATGACTTTGCGTAATTTTTTTTTTGGGTGTACATTAGACTGAGCCGAAAAGCAAAATTTTTTTTCCAAAATTATATTGATATTTTTTTTTGAGAATGACTAAAGCAAAAAGCTGGCCTATATGGCTCGATTATCTGGTCGATTTTTTTTGTTCCACTGCTTTCCACCTTTAAAAAAAAGGCGAAACGGCAAAAAATCGACTCTTGTAAATGAGCCTTTAATATTATTTTTTTTAGAGATCTATCATCGGTAGTTAAGGCTCATTTACACGGGTCGATTTTTATCGAACCATTTGTGTTCAACCCTTGAATACAAGGTGAAAATCGATCGAATTATAAAAATCGAATCGTGTAAATCATCCTTTATGTTACATATTTGATCTGATTTTTAATTTAAAACCGCCCAACCACCGAAGTAGAAAAATTTAGCTGCAATTAAGAAAATCAAGTTCTAATACAAAATTTTTGAATTAAAATTTTTGTCAGTAGGTTCGTTTCAGAGTAAATACTCATTCACGCGGGTCGATTTTTCGTTGTTCCGCCGTGTAAATGGCAATTCGATCGATCTACACCTTGTATTTGAAGGTTGAAAGCAGTGGAACGACAAAAATCGACGCATGTAAATCAGTCCTAAGATTTAATTGGTTTTTTTTTCTTTTTATTCGCCATCTTAAAAAATGATTGATATAATTTTCAAAATTGTTGTTTTTTTGGCTCAGACTAACACTGCTTAATTTAATTTGAAATTCAAAAAAAAAAAAAACTTAAAATAGAACTAGCGTAAATATGCAACAACAAATAATAGAAAAAACAATTGGGAATTTTTTTTTTATGCCTAGAATAATACAAATTAGAGCGTATCGCCAAAAAAAAGTTTAAAATGTTCTCTCCTGGTTCGAATGTTTACTTGTTAGTGATTTCAAAAATAGGAGAAAATTTTTTTTCGGCACCCTGTAAAAACAGCGAAATTCGTTTTTTGCTTATAACTTTTCTATTTGGTCTTTGATTTCAACGAGCAATATATTGTCGTAAAGGTTTTAACCCGTGTCATATTTCGTCCATATAAGCCATTAACCTGTGACAGCAACTTTAGCTTTTATTCAAATTTATTTAAAACCAACACCCTGTAATAAAAAAAAATTTTAATAAAGTAAATATAGCCTTAGATTTTCTATGCCATTCTCAAAATACTAAGTGATTTGTTCACGTAGTAAGTGATTCTTGAACAGAAGTGGCCGACGTTTTCAGGAAACAGTTTTTTTTTTTCAAATACAGGGTGTTGGTTTTAGTAAAAAATAGAATAAAAGCTGAACTTGACATGATGGGCTAAAAGTTTCTATGGATGAAATATTGCCATGGTGAATAACTTTCTAAAAATGTATCACTTTTGAAAATCGAAAGTAAAATATAGAAATTATAGAAAAAAATCAAATTTCGCTGTTTTTACAGGGTGACAAAAAAATTAAAAAAAAAAATTTGAAAACCTCGTAAGGTAAGTGTTCAACTTTTTTTTCTCCTTACACCGTGATACGCTCTAGTGGGTGGATAATCATCTTAACTCGGCAGTCGGTTCGAAAAAGCCCCATCCCTGCAAATGATTAAAGAACATCTTAAGCCGAGTTAGGGAGATCTGCCAATCAGGTGACGATATGTAGTACATATAGCTAGAAAATTAGTTACTATGCATAAACAGACTTATTTAAACAAATATCTTTGGGTATTCAGTTATTATTATTAAATATATAAAATATATTACTGGAAAGAATTCCTAAAATAGTTATTTAGATAATTTAAAAATCATTAAAAAGAAGTCATTATGTTATGTATGAAAAAAAATGGGGAAAACTTTATAAAATATAGTCTACAAACATCAAAAAAAAAAAATTGAAGATCTAAAATGTCATATTTCGAAAATTTTATTTAGAATTAGTTGGGCACTAACCCAAAAAGTATATATCACAGACCAACGAAAACTATTTTTATTTAAAAGCAAACAAATTTTAACAAAAAGGAATTTTTGGATTTTTTTTTGAAAAATCTATTTAAAAAACAATTTGGGCCGTAGTCCATACCTAACACTGTACAGCACTCCGACAAAAGTAAAAAATTATTTTCCCCTTCGAAGTTAGTCTCCACACCTAGTTATGGACTTTCGAAGATCGGGAACTTTGTAATTTTTGTTTTCCAATTACACTGTACAACCAAATTTAAGTTTTTGAAAATACCACCAGGTTTCTCAACGGTTTCTGGAGCTTTTGCATGTGCTGAATCCGAATCTGAAGTCAGATTTTTCGTGTCACCCTAGGTTTGCTCTCCAGAGGGTGTTTTGTAAAGAGATCGGTAATTGTAAATACATTTTTTTGTAATAACACTGTACAGCAGCCTGCTGGCTATGTGACCAAACCAACTTTTTTTGAAGAGATTAAGACATAAGTTAAAAAAAAAAATGTCGTTTCCCGTTTTTCGAAGTTAGCCTTCAAAATTTAGTTAAGCGCTTTCGAAGTTGGATGTTCGAAAATGAGTTATTAATTGTTCTGTTCTGTTTAAAAAAATTGTAAAAGGTAATATGTGGGCGTGGTCTGCTTGCCTCTCTGGAGTGATTGGTGTCCTTTTCTATTTAAAAGTCTGTGTAGGAATACTGCACAGTGCCAAAGTGAGATCTTCGAAAAAATCAAAAGCCGTATATTTTTAATAATATAACATTTTTTTTATACATACACTTTCAAATTAAAAAAAAGTACACCAATCAAGTAAGAGGAACAATAAAAACACGCCCACATTTAACCTTTTTCAGTTAAAAAAAAAAAGAAACAATTAGAAAACCAAATCTTCGAAAGGCCCAACTTGGAACTTCGAAAGGCCGTAAATAATTTTTGAAAGCTAACATCGAAAAACGCCATTTTTTCTGTAGATCTCTTAAGATCTTCAAAAAATGGTCTCTAACGCCACTAAACACTTCTACATTAGCCCCTAAAACAATGTGTTTTTTTTTTTTTTTAATGAGCGTCATAATGCCAACTGAGTTTCTTTTATAAAGTTAGTTTTTGAGACATAAACAGTATTGAATGGTCGATCTTTGCTGGCATCTAAAAGAGAATGTATGTAAGTCGAATCGAATTTTTTTTCGAACATACATATGTAGTTCTGCTATCGAACGAGTTTTAACTTTTTTTTTCGAAATAGGGTCATAATGTAAAATGACAATTCGTTCGTCAGCTCTTTCGAAAACAGTCGAAGACTGAATTTACCTTATAATAAAAGAGATCACACATAAAACAACACGTCATTTGGGACCTGTCTAGATTTCGAATATGGAGTTCGAAAGTTAAAAAAAATCCTAAGCTACAAATATTTGACTGAGGTGTTGGCGAAAAATGTTATTATCGAAAAGAAAAACTATGAATGTTCAATGACAAATCTTCGAATGGTTAAAATCGATCAGTATCGATTTGAATAAGTTTTGGCCAGAAATACTCATTCACCATTGAAGAAAGAAGTAAAATCAAATAGAATATCTGCAATAATTATCAAAATTATTATCGAAAAGTGCATTATTTCAACTGCTGAATAAAAGATCGCTCTATTTTGAAATATTTTTCAATAACGCCTTATTTGAAAATATTAAAAAGGACAGCCAAAAATGAATTGAATTTTACTACAGATAGGGCATTCTTGAAATAAAAAATTAAAGATGCGATTGAAAAACCTATACGTTGGGCGTTCTTCGAAGTATTTATCGTTTCTGATAGTTTTAAGATAAGGTAAAGCAACTTTCGATATAAGGTGTTATTCGGCCGAATTCTGCCATTACCTACACTGTACAGCAGTCGGCTGGGTATGGGACCATACCAACTATTTTTGAAGAGATTAAGGGCCTCATTATGTATCGCGAACTATAGCTCAGACGGAACGACTCCTCTTTTTACAATATCGCATTTTCTTTCATTTTCTAATGTCAAAGAAAAGTCGAAAATATTAAAAAACAATTTTGAAACGAAAGAAAATGATAAATAATAAATGCGATGGCTAGGCGATATTTGAAGCAGACGAATCGTTCGTCTGAGCTATCGTTCGCAGTACGTTATGAGGCCATAAAATATAAGTGAAAAAATGGCGTTCTCCGTTTTTTCGAAGTTACGGGTTTTTGAAGTTCGAAAGTGTTTTTTCTGATTCTTTTGTTTAAAAAATTAAAAAAGACAAAATGTGGGCGTGGTCTGCTTGCATCTCTTGTTTGATTTGTGCCGTTTTTTCTGTAAGAAGTGCTATACAGAGATCGTCGAAAAAAACTAAAAACCGCATATTTTTAATTATATAATATTTCTTCATACATACACCTTCAAATAAAAAGAGTACACCAATACATTTTTTAAACAAAACAATTAGAAAATAAAATCTTTGAAGGGTCGAAAGCCCGCACCTAAGTTTTGGAGGCTAACTTCGAAATACGGGGAACGAAATTTTTTTTTTTACTTACATATGTCTTAATCTTTTCAAAAAAGTTGGTATGGTTCAATACCCAGGAAAATAGTGTAATATATTTGAAGAAAATAAAACTTTTGACCAAAATGTATTGAATTCGAAAGCAGATCGCTTTTAACCATAAATGAAATTTACAACATTTCTAAGTATAATTTTTGGCACGTAAATGCTTCTAAAATTTAAATCTAAAACAAATTTAAATACATTAATTGAATGTATTTGGTGGCATTTATGCAATTGTAAAAAGTCCACTTAATATTTTCTGGCGCACGCTCATGCATTAATAATATACATTAATAAAAATTGTATGCTAAAATGACACAAATGTCTGTATGTATGTATGTACTTTTATGTATAATTTATATACGATTTATGGTAAAATTTAAAATCATCTTCATTAACTTTATACAATACTAATTACAAAATGTCTAAAAAATCTTATGTATAAATGTCTAAAATATGGAAACAATTTCTTTTTTTTTTATATAAAATAGTTCAAATTTACAAATAAAAGCGCTTAATTTAATTGTTTAAATTATTCACTACAAATTATTGTTGTAATCAATTACAATATGTAAAAGTCTTTCATAATTTTTTTTCATGATGGTTTCTTTGAAATATTTTTTTGTTTTTTAATTATTACTGTTTATATTAAATATTTGCTGTTATGTAACGCTAGTAACTAGTATGAGTAGTTAAAAATGTCTTGATTTGATTTCAATTGTTAAGTCTACAAT
Organism: Campiglossa producta; assembly: GCA_964058755.1. Taxonomy (NCBI): domain Eukaryota; kingdom Metazoa; phylum Arthropoda; class Insecta; order Diptera; family Tephritidae; genus Campiglossa; species Campiglossa producta. The sequence goes on along the minus strand of CAXKVI010000002.1, from coordinate 17,766,443 downwards.
TAACAGCTTTTCATATTGGATTATTCATATATGACTAGATTTTGTATGTGTATATGTATATGAGTTTATAGATACAAGGGTACGCTGTTTAAAAAAAAAATACTATTTTAGACTTTTTGTTGAATAAAAAGTATCTTGCTACGAGTTTAAAACCCTGAATTTCCTTTTAAGTTTAGCGAACATAACTTATTATATTTTGGTCAATTTCCGCGCGCACCCTGTATTTATATGGTTGTCTGTTTTACATATTATTATACTCGTTTATAAGTTATTTAGACATTTACTTGTTCAACTCGTTGCAATGAAATATAAATTCCAGATTTTTTTTTTAATGTTCGCCGAATATGAAAGACAAAATTTGATAATTTTTTTAAACAAATAACCCAGTGCAACATGCCTATTGAGAGCGGAATAATTCCAACATAGGATGCAAGAGCTACACAAAGCGTTTTCTATGTAAAATAAAATTTGGCCGTTAGAGGGTTAAACTGATCACGAAAATTTGGAAAGTTGTCAAAGGGTTAATCTGTTGTTTTTGGTTATTTTTTTTATACAAAATTTTTCTAGAGCTTCTTTAAGACTTAATTCTAATTAAACGACAGTTATTGAAGGGTTAAACTTTTCCAGTCAAGCTTTACCAGAGGTTACTTTGGGCAAAATTCTGAGTAACAAAACTTTGAAGGCTGAGGGTTAAACTGTTAAACAGTAAAGTTTCACTAGAGCTCTTTTTTAACCTCTGTTCAGCGAAGTCCGAGAACGTTATAGGATTAAACCATCTTCAGTAAAGTTCCACTAGTCATCGTGACTACTGACAATTGTTATGGCCCAATTCCACTTTATCCTATAACTTACAGTTCTCATCACCTTTTTTCTAGGTGACAAGCCAGCTGAGAATGGCACCATAAATTCTAGGTTGAAGTTTTGTTAAAATTTGGTAGAGAATTAAACTGTGTTTATTAAAACTCGCAGGCCATGCGAGGGTTAAGCAGCTTTCAGTAAAGTTCCACTAAAGGTCTATTTAAACCAAATTCAACAGTGTCAGTAAAACTTCGAGGCTATGAGAGGGTTAAACCACTTTCAATAAAGTTCCACTACGGATCTATTTAGGCCAAATTCTGAGTAAACAAATTTGGGAAAGGTTCAACAAAATTCCAAGGCCGCTACAGGGTTAAACCGTTTTCAGTAAAATTCCACTAATTATGGAAAGTCATTTTAGAATTAAACCGTGTTCATTGAAATTCCGCTGCCGTTGTAGGGTTAAGCCAAATTCAGGAAAATTCTACTTGGAATCATTTTGATCCAAATTCTTAATACAAAAAATGTAGAAGGTTGTTAGGGAGTCGGTAAAACTCCAAAGCCGTTAGAGGGTAAAGCGGCCTTCAGTAAATTTTCACTAACTGCTTTTATATAAACAATTTTAATAACAAAAAGTTTCAGGTCGTTAGAGGGTTAAACTTTTCCAGTAAAATATGTAAGGTGGTTAGAGGGTTAAATTATTCACAGTAAAATTCAACTAAGGGTCTTTTTTTACGAAATTTTAAACAATGAACGTTACAGTTCCCCGAAAATTATCTGAGGTAAAACGCCCCTTAAAATATGCAACGAATTTCCCAAACACACAGGAATTGAATAAAATGTAGATTGCAATTATTCTGCTCCCAAAAACACATTACAAACGTTGCCGAGTGTAGTTAATTTTTCCTTATACAACACTCATCCATAAGATATGCTACTATCTAATATCAATTTTCACCACTAAAGCAGGAAACTAAAGCCTTCAACTCAACACGCTAGCTATTCTCTCATTGACACAAAAATTTAGTAGCTTTCATTTGCGTTTAATGAAATTACCCTCAGCATCTAACCAGCTATGCCATGCTGGTAGCAATTGCTCATCATAATCTTCATGCTCCTCCTTGCCTGACTCACCCACACCACATTTGCTATGACTTCTCGTTCTCGCTCGTGTTTCCCGCTTCAATAATATTTACCTATGCAAGGCATTCGTTAACTGTTTCAACGACTGACTCACTTCGCTCACCAAACGTTCGTTGTCTTGCACATTCTTGCTACCAGCTGTGCGTAAACTCTGCGATTGTGTTTCAACGCGTGTCACGAGCTCACGAAAATGAAATTTCGAATGTGGTGGCATTGTTTCGTTGTCAGCAAATACTACACAATTATTTTGTAGTATATTCAGTTTATCGCTTAGTTGTAGCCATTGTGAGGCCGAAATAGAGCTGACGGGATGTTGATGCAGCGATCCTTCGAGTAGTGATACCAATTCTAATATACTTTCACGTGTAATTTGTGTTGAGCTTTGCAATGAGCTGAGTGGTGAATTTGTTTGTGAACTATCCATAGTGCCGGCAGCAATCTTTTGCGAAATAGGCGTGGCATATATGGTTAGTTTGGTGGGTTTAAGTGGTACGGCGGGTTTATTCGCTGTTGTTGTTGTTGTGGCATTATTTGCACCAGCGCTATTATTTGTTGAAATACTAGATGTGGTGAGTTTATTATTTTGTTGGCCGCCACTATGTTCGACAAAAAGTGATTGTGTCATCGCTGCTATTTCGTTGTTAATCGTTGTTGTGTTCCCTGAAGATGATGTTGAGTTAGCGTTACTGGCTGCGGAGGTACCAACATGATCGCCATACTGCTGGCTACCTCCATCTGTGAATAGTTGAGTTGAGAGAGAGCTTGTTAATTGGGGTTTTGTGCTATGGGAGGAATTGTTGAAAATGGAATTTTGATTTGGGGTGCTATTTGTGGGAGGCGGTGGTGGTGGTGCAGCCGGTGGTGGCTTATTTGCTACAGAATTCATGGTGGTGGTACTACTACTATTTATGGCGGTACGTGGTGGAATTTGTGTGCTATGTGGTGGAAAACGATTTGCATTTGAGCTGGGCGTTGGCGTGGTGGCATTCGCTATGGGTTTCAAATTAAATTTAGGTGAAAGTTGATTCGTGCTTGTCGATGATGGGTGGGTATTGGCAGCATTTGAGGGTGTGCCACTGCTGGAGTTCGCCTGTGCTTGGTGTGCGAAGGTGGTGGTGCTTGCATAATCGGCGCCGCTGCCAGGTTGCTCCCACAATTTTTTCAAACTACTTATACTACCTGTGCTGCGACGTTTGCCAGCTTCTGCATCAACCGTGACGGCTACATTGTTTTCAGTGAGGTCAGTAGCATTGCCATTTGAAGTTGTGTTGTTGCTGTTAGTGGTGTTGCCATTACTATTTGTCGTATCATGTTTTAGATTATCAGTCTTTTGTTGTATGCTTTGTGCGGGCATGTTTGTTGCCGTTGTCGTTACTGCTGTGGTGAATTTCTTGTCGCTAGAACCCTTGCGCCCTAGCGTTCCAGTCGCTGACAGTACAGCTTGTCCTTTGTTATTTTGTAGTATACTTTTAGGCGTTTCATCGGCGCTCATGTCTTTTTTGTTGTCTTTGGGTTCTTTGTCCACTTTTCGCAAATGTGCCTTAAAGTCAATAATTTGATTTTCGGTCTTTTGTGTGGGTGTGGGCAACTTCTTGGGTTCAACTTTTTTCAATTGTGCTTTGAAAGAGTGTGCATTGCCGTTTTCTTGTATGCTAGTAGTATCACCGCCGCCAACACTGGGTAGCTTTGGTGGTGGTGGCGGTGTTGCAGTTGTTGTTGCTGACTTTTGTTTAGACAAATTCATTTCGGCCAACTCTGTGAATAGCAGTGAAACGGGATCGGGCGCTGCTGGCATCGACTTCATGCCATTTTGTATATTAGCATGAGCTGCTAAATTTTCTTTGGTACGATCTTTTATCTCAGCCAATAATTTCTCTTTCATATTCAATTCCTGTACGTGCGTGCCGCCGCCGACAGCAGTGCCGCTGCTAACACCTTCGGGCGGTGAGCCCAACGAGCTACACGAATCCGTTGATGCTTCACGCTTGCGCAGTGATACACCGAAACGTGAGCTTGCCTCCTCAACACTGGGCGCTGTATTTGACACATCATTGCTACTATTATTTGGTAATGTATATTGTTGTTGTTGAGCGACAACATTTGCCATTTGCAGCTCTTCCAACACCTCTGCGTTTGGTGGTGGTGGTGGCGGCGGTGGCGTCTCGAACTCTTCGGGTGGTGGTGGTAAATCGAGTGGTGGTGGTGGAAATTCCAAATTAGCCAATGCTGGCTGTTGACTACGTTTTGGAGAATTACTCGTTGAAGCGCCACGAAATGAGGAGAACGTCATCATTGTGCCATCGGCTGCGGTACGATGACGTTGTAATTTATTCAAACTTGCAGAGGCGCTATTTTGCATTGTTACACCACTCGATGAATTGCTGCGTATCATTTGCTGTGGTGGAATTGGTATGCCACCACCAACACCATTACCTGCTGCAATACTTGTTGATTTGATGGGAGGTGGTGGTATTGGTATACAGTGTGCCGGTGGGAGTTGCTGACGTTGATGTGCGCCACCATGACCATTTGTGGTGGCGTTGGGTGGTGAAATTGTGGTGAGATGAGTTGTGTTGATATTGTGTTGTGTTGTTGTTGTATTCGGATCTTCCAGACTATTTAGAAATGCACCAATACGTTGTACTTTTGGTAGAGTACCATAACGATTGACAACACATTTGACATTTTTCACCTCGAGCGCACCAACTGTCACATGGTGTGGTGTAGTACAAACACCTCCACCAGCGCTGCTATCACGTGGCGCATGTTGTTGCTGTTGTTGTTGGTGCTGCTGATGTTGTGAGCGTTTACTTTGACGCGTCTCGAGACCACGATTGCCCATAACGGGTGTTGGCCGCTTGAAAGAGCTATGCTGTTGTGCAGCGCGTGGTCCAATACCAATGTTATGTAACGCATGTTGTTGTTGTAACTTGTTGCCCTGTGTAGTTGGTATATTTTGACATTCCAAACTATCGCCAGTAGCATCGGTGTCGGGATCGCCTGTGTTGTTGTCATTCTCAGAATCATAACGTTGTGTCAAACTATTCATATCACGCGTGAGACCTGCGTGAATTGTAAAAGTAAACAAAATAAAAAGAAAAAGAGGTAAAGAGAGAGGGAAAACAGTGAAAACTTAGTTAATTCGCATGTTGTATTCAAAATTAATTTATATAAACAGTGCAACAAGTATGTAGTAGAGCAAAATGCGTTGATAGGTGGATGCGTTGTTGGGGTCAGCATTAGCATTTTTTGTTATTTTGTTTTTGTTTTGGAGAGGTCCAGCAACCAGGCAGTAAGATTATTGAAATGAAAATGAATGTGGAACATATTACATAATTAAAATTTGTTATTAGATATACACATTTATTAGAGGTGGAAAACTATCGGTGATACCATCGATAGATCGCTTGTGTCAATATATCGATATGAGTATCGTAACTTTGATACTAGCGATAGTATCGATTATAATGTACATGTTCGCATATCCTCGGATTAATAATAAATTTGCAATCAATCGATATTCAAGACTATCGATAGTTTTCCATCTCTAATATTTAAGCGCCTTTTATACAGGGTGATCACAATGGCAAGCAAGCAAAATAGCATGAGTGTATAACTCACTTCAAGTCGTTAGATTGAGGAATTTCCAATCCGAGAGCAAATATGTAATTCTTTTTTAATTTATCGAATCACCTTGAAGTGAGCAGCTATCACGATTTGACTTACAAATTTAAGTCCGTTGTAACCCTGTATAATTTATTTAATTACATAACAGTAATTCATACAGATATAAAGTTGTCAAATAGTTAGTGAGAGGGTAACAAATTTCAAAAAAAGAGCGTAAAAAAACTAACTACTTCAAAAATGTGAAATATTTAAATTAAAGAGGTTTAGTTCAACACAGGGTAACAGAGTGCAAAAATAACTGATAACGGTATATGTATAATGTTAATATATGAATTTATTAGAAAAGGTTGATTAGAAATGCTAATTGCTACTAAAAATAAGTACCAAAAATATATTTAAATACTAAAATAGAAATGAAAAAAGATTAATTCAAGTTGAAAAGTAAAAAAGAACTAAAAATACAGAATGTTTAGAAAATCGGAAAATTTCAATAAAAAAGGAGCAAAAAAATTTGTAAAGAAAAACGTTACTACTAAAATAAGTAACATATATTTTAAAATACTAAACCAAATTTCGAAAAAATAAATCAAGTAAGGAAGTCTAAGTTCGGATAAACCGAACATTAAATACCCAGCGGTAGTTTTCATATGGTTTTCGAAATATTCCATTTCGAAAGTGGGCGTGGTTGGGAAGCGATTTCGTCCAATTACACCGTGATTAGTTTAAAAGTTACGACCAAATGAATTTTCAAAAATGCCTCCCTTAAAAGTGGGAGTAGCCACGCCTACTTTTAACAATTTATCAAAAAATCATAACAGCATGATAAGGGTGCTCATCCTACCAAACTATATCATTTTAGCAATTTCCGTTACCGAATTATAATATCACTTTAGGTGATTTTCGAATCTTTCGATATCGAAAGTGGCCGTGGTTAGAGAGCGATTTTATCCAATTTCATCACGTATACTCCTAACGATACTAGTACATGCATTGTGCCGAATTTCATCGTTCTACCATAATTTGTTTAAAAGTTACGACCAGTCGAATTTTCAAAAATGCCTCCCTTGAAAATGAGCGGTAATACCGCCACTTTTTAAAATTTAAAAGAAAATCATAAAAGAATGATATGAGAGATTCACTTATGAAATTATATCATTTTATCCATTTCAGCTACCGAGATATGTCAATTTATGAGAATTTCGATATCGAAAAAGGGGACGTGGTTATCATCCGATTTCGGCCATTTTCAATAGCAACCTACCTTGGCCAGAAAGTAAGCTGTATACCAAAATTAATGCAAATATCTCAATTTTTAGTTAAGTTGTCGTATACACTGACGGACGGACGAACATGCCTGAAAGAACTCCTCTTTTCAACCTAAGAACTTTCATATATGGGGAACTCTATATCTATCTCGATTTTATGCCGTTACGTACTACCGTTATGTGAACAAAATTAATATACCCTTGTACTAGTATGCTGGGTATAAAAATGAGATAAAAAATAAATGAAATAAAAAAGTTCTGAAAAATGGAAAAATAACAGAATAACGCAAGAGGAAACAAATTTGACCCCAAAAAAAGTTAAATAAATAAATAGTTAATCCAATGTCAAAAAAAAATTAAAAAAACATATCACACCCTAAATCAAAAACCGTTTACTCTTTGAAAAGGAATGTGAAGCCAAGTTTTTTAAAGTTAAGCTGTGCCTCTTCTTGATTTAGTGTGCGATATAAAGAAATCTAAGGTCGAACATAAAAGACCTCATGCATTAAAGGCGAGCATTTGCTCAGACTCGATTTTCTGAGTAAAGGTCAGTTTTTTTGTTTTTTTGTAATAAAAAGAAATAAGCTACATTTTACTTAGTTTTACAAATGATCGTCTTTTATACATGAGACCCAATATTCACGGCTGAGTGGAAGATCACTGAAAATATTTTTTAAAAATTCTCTATAGCAGAATTTGTTTCGAAGAAGCCCTTGGCTCGAATTTCAAAGACGTCCTATATAAACAAAAATAAACAAATTTTCTAAGACGGACGTTTTTGAAACAAATTTCTGAGTTCAGTTTTTTTTTGAATGAAACTCTGAAAAAGCGTTTTTGAAAAAAAAAAATCGGAGAGAACATTTTTGAAATAGGATGATCTTCCACTCATTCGTCAGTATGCTTCATACAAATCTTAATACAACTGAGTTACAGAAAATAGTAAAATTAACACATACACAAATAACTACATAAAAAATAGAAAGTAATATCTAAAATACCAAATAAAACACATTAAACAAAATTTTGAACAATTAACAAATTAGCCAATTAACAATTGAACGCAAAAAAACTAAAATTAAACAAAAGGAAATTGTTTTAATAATCTTACTCAGGTGTGAAATACCTCGAAAAAATATATCGATTAGGAAACTACTGCAAGAGGATGATTTCTTTATAGAATATTGGGGAGGAGGTGGTGTTGTAGTACACAAAGTATAAGAATTCGTTTTGCAACGTTTATTATTATTGGTTTGATTAGTGTTATTGGTTTGGGCATTGGACTGTAGTACACAATTATATGATTGTGATTGTATTGGAGTTTGCTGCTTTAGCAATTGTTTTTGTAGTTGTTGCTGTAGGTTGAAAAAGATGCTACTACCATTTGTATTATTATGTTCATCAATGAGATTTCGTGAATCATCCTCACGATATGTTGAATCACGGCTAGTCGAAAGTAAACTAGAGAGAGGGGGAAAAGAATGAGAAACATATTTGATATTAATATTGAAAAGAAAATCAAGTTGATGCTTTAAAAGTTATACAATTTCGAATTTTATGCTTAATCTTACCTTGTACGCTTTGGTGGTGCAGGCGCTTGTTTGCCTTGTTTGTTGGTGGTGCGGCGCATTTGCACATTACCCTTGCCTTGACTTGAAAATGTGCTCAATTTGGTAGATGTAGATCCAGTCTCTGCGTGACGAAGTATATTCATTTTTTAAATTAAATTATACAAATTAATTTTTAAGAGAGTGTTTTAGTGTAGAAAGCGGACAAGTCCCAAAAAATCTAAATTAGCAATGAAAGAAAGGGTCTAAAATTAAAAAAAAAAAAATTTTTATTTGGCACAGTCTAATGTATTTTATTTTTTAAATGACTTATGTTAATACCTAACGTTCTATTTAAACTAAGAGGTTTGATAGGTAGGGTTGTCACCTAGTGTTGTCTCTAATCATTTCATATCTAGGGTTGCCACCTAATCATACTGCATATCCGTTACTATATCGAAACCAACTTGGCCCATTTCTATAAAATTTTATATACAGGTTGTCTGCTGCAATCTAAGCACTCTTACTTAAGTGTTACCACTTAGAATATTTTTACGGTGTTGCCACCTGTTTGAAATTAAAAAAATTTAGATATGAGAACTTTTTACGAAAGATATTTTACATTGTATGTATTTCAATAAAAACTTTCTAGGAGGGGTTGCCACCTAATCGACTTTCATTTATGTCCCATTTTTTTTTAATTTTCCGGTTATCAAAAAAAAAGTTTCTACGTCATATTTCAACAAAAATATTTCCTAGTAGGTTGGTCATCTGGAGTTGTCACGAAAACGAACTTGTGCATTTGGATTAGCTTTTGTGTTGCCACCTAATATGAAAACATTCCTCACAAATATTGGTCACTTTAAAAAAAAACTTACATTTTTAATTTTAACTTTCCCACACTCGTCCAGAAAACCCCCTTGAAACTTTTTACTTGAATATTTACCCGACATTGGTGTGCCCACTGGTGGTTCCATTAGTCCGCCGCTTGGAGTTAAACCACCTCCACCACCGCCGCTGCTGTTGCCGCCACCACCTCCACCACCATTCGCTGGTATACCCTTTTTACCCATTTGTGGTGTTAAACTCTGCGTCAATGTTGTTGCATTCAGTTGCTTAGCGACCGCCTCAGTAATTGATGATTCCTGCAGATCGGAGAAAACGAGACGTGGTGGTGCGTTATTATTATTGTTTTTCTTACTACAACGTATTTTCATGTTCATAGCTATTCTATCATCATGTTCATCATTAGCATCATTTTGATTCTCATGATTTTTAATATAGTACTTATTTTGAGGCTCTACATTAACAACAAAAGTGTCTCTTATAGTTAGCAACATGTTGGCATCGGCCATGTTTGCTAGATTGGTACCAGTGTACCCACGATTGGCATTACGATCACATCAAAGCTCGACGCCGTCATCATCATCATCCTCATCATCATATTCATCATCGTCTTCCTCTTCTTCCCCGTCATCTTCATCATCATCGTCATAATCTTCACAAAAATCACCACTGTCACCACCATTGTCATCCCACACATCACCACCCACCTGAAACATATGCTCCAATGCATGATGTATGCTCTTGAATGTTGGACGATCAGCTGCATTCCAATGCCAACATTGCCGCATCAAATCATAAACTTCCGGTGGACATCCAGGTGGCCTCTCCATACGATAGCCCTTCTCTAACTTATGAAATACATCGGTGAGATCAATATTGGGATATGGTGAAGCGCCATATGTAGCTATTTCCCACAACAAAACACCAAATGCCCATACATCGGATTTTGTGCTGAACTTGTTGTAAGCCAAACCCTCAGGTGCAGTCCATTTAATTGGAAATTTGGCACCAGCATGCGCTGTATATGTGTCATCACGCATAAGACGCGCCAAACCAAAATCGGCCACCTTTACCAATTTATTATCGCCAACGAGACAATTTCGTGCCGCCAAGTCACGATGAATATAATTACGCGATTCCAAATAGCTCATGCCGGAGGCAATCTGTGTAGCCATATAAAGTAAGGCGACAGCATCCAAAGTTTCGCGTGCAGGTGAACGTAAAAAGTCCAAAAGATTGCCATGCGACATGAATTCGGTGATGATGTAAAAGGGTGGCTCGCGAGTGCAAACACCTGAAAGGGAAAGAAGAGGGATGAGTTAGTAAAATTGAGGTGAGCAAATCTGTTTGTAGGTAGAGTTGCCACCTAGAGTTGTAATTTGATAATTTCAAATCTAAGGTTGCCACCTTATCCGATTACATTTGTTTTTTCATGTTCTTCACAATCTCGAAACCGACTTGACACGTTCCTAAGCTCTCTTACTAAAGTGTTGCTACTTAGGATCTTTTTGCGGTGTTGCCACCTGTCTGAAGTTTTAAGAATTCGAATGAGTTATGAGAATATGGTACGAAAGAAATGTTACATTTTTTTTTGTTTTTTTATCACGGTATAAATTGCTTCATACGTCCATACGATTAAAAAGAAAGTCAATGTTTTTTCAGGGTTGCCAACTATCTCAATTTAGAGTGAAGTAATTTGTAGGTAGCGTTGTCACCTAGATTTGGCACCTAATCGATTTATATTTTTTTGCTTCCCTGCTGTCGCAAAAACGACTTTGGGCCTTTATATCGACCGCTTTTGCGTAAGAGACAAAATTTAAACTTTACAGAAGTGCATTTTCGGGGTTTTCCGGTATAAATTGTTCCATTCGATTGAAAAGAAAGTCAATGTTTTTTCAGGGTTTCCAGCTATCTCAATTTAAAGTGAGGTTATTTATAGCTTTTCTTGGTAGGGTTGTCACCTAGAGTTGCCACCTCATCGAGTTGTATTGTTTTTTCTTATTCCCTAGTGTCGCAAAAGCGACCTTGCGACCCGTTTTGGCGAAATTATCGTAAGAGGCAAAATTTAAATTTTACAGAAAAACATTTTTGGTGTTTTTTACGGTATAAATTGTTCAATGCGTTTAAAAAGAAAGTCAATGTATTTTCAGGGTTGCCAACTATCTCAATTTAAAGTGAGGTTTACTAAGATACACAACAAATGAAAGGCCAACATATATTGTTAGGTTAGGTAATAGGGTTGCCACCTTATTAAAAAAATTGCGAGCAAAGCTTGCACCGAGCTAGTCTGGAAACTTGTCAGTAAATACAGGTCGAATTGTTTGACATATGCCGAACTAGTTCGAAAAGGACATTTTTTTTCTTTGTCAGAACTTTTTTTTTGTATGAGAAAAGGAAAAATTGTGTAGTTGAAGTTGAACTTGGTGTACATACTACTTCTGAAGTAGTTTGGAAATATTTATATTCACTGCAGAATAGCTTTAAGTACCTAACTTCTCCCTCAAAACTTACCAATCAATTGCACTAAATTTGAATGCTTCATCTCTTTCATAATCGCTGCCTCTTCAAGGAAATCTTTGAGTGCCATTGTATCTTCTTTCAACGTTTTCACAGCCACTGTATTGCCATAACGCTTCCAAACAGCTTCGTACACTTCACCGTACTGGCCGCCGCCCAACTTATGCTTCATAACAATGTCCGTACGACAGATTTCCCACTCATCCGGTTCGGGGCTGAGTGGAAAAACGGTCGGTTTATTTTGTTTAGGCGCTGGATAAAGCAATGGCGTAATCAAACCATGACCCTCATGTTGTACACTATGATGATGTACCAGTTCGGCGAGTGTATTAAATTTGGCTTCAGCTGTGACAAAAACTTTACCATCCGGATCCTCTGAGATGCGATAATGATACACACGGCCTTCATATCTAAACGAAAAAAAAAAAACAATTTCATATTCATTAAATTCATATAAATTCCCAACACCGATGTACATACCTCAAACTAATACTGCGTTGACCAGGCGAACTTTCACTTTCGCGCACCAAAAAACTGCCATTGATTCCCGAACTGAGCAAATATTCGGCGGCATTACGCGATATAGGTCCATGATACCAAGAGTGCTTCTCCAGTGAATTGAGTGGCGTGACATAATTGGATGGCACCCAACCAACATTGCCAGAATCTGAGTGAGCTTCGCACCATTCGCCCGATTTGTTATACGATAAGATGCGCACTTGTTCGCCTTTCTTCAGACTCAACTGATTCTCACCACCAGCTTGAAAGTCATATAGTGCTACAAATAGCTGAGGATCATCTTCTTCGGGTCCGGGCGCTAATAGATTTTCTTTGGATGTCCAACGATGTGCCGATTCAAAACCTGATGTGGCTGAACTGTGACTTTGGGTGTGTAGCGAGACGCCATCTTGTAATTCGGCATCGGGCAGCACCGCTGTGCCGGCTGGAATGTGTGGTAGTGGGCGTGATTGCCGCAGCGCTTCTGTAGGTTGTAGAAAAAGAAGAGACATTTTTTATGAATAAAAATGATAAATTGAGGAAAAGAGTGTGTGAGAGAGAGAGAGATGTAATGGGCTAGTAATAAATATTATGAGAACAGAGGAAACACCGCTGAAAAACAAAGGCGTTGCCGATGATTCGGAAACTAAAATCCATTAACAAGTTTTTGAATGAAATTTTTTTAGTTTGGCCTCTCGAACAATGAAATTGTTTTTGCGCTTGTGAGAGCGCTAAATCGCACGAACCAATCAATGGATGTTGTTGGTTATGCTCAGTTGCACACTTGCAAGAAACGACTCAACAACATACGCTGTTGCTTCGGTACTTGCTAGTGAGCAACGTAAATTTGGTTTGCGACATAATGGCAACTATGCGAGCCTATTTTTAGGGGCATTTATAACAATTTCAGCTTATCGTAAAAATCGATAGCACAAATTCGGATTTTTTTGGGTTCATTTCGATACTGTTAGCGTTAGTTTCTAAACTTTTTTGTGATCATTTCGGGATGGTTTTCGGGATAATTTCTGGACTTTGTAGGGATCATTTCGGGATGGTTTTCGGGACTATATATTTTGGGACCATTTATGGACATTTTTGGGATAATTTCAGTACTTTTTTGAAATCATCTTGGGATGGGTTTCGGGACTATTTTCAGACTATTTTGAGAATATTTTGGGTTCATTTCTGGACTTTGGGATGATTTTCGGGACTCTTTTGGGACTATTTCGAGGCTTTTTTGGGATAATTTCAGTATTTTTTCGGAATATGTTTCGAACATTTTTGGGATCATTTCGGGACTTTTCCGGGACCATCACGGAATGTCTTTAAGACAAATTTTGGACTTTTTCGGGACCGTTTTGGGAAAAGTGGTCCCGAAAACAGTAATACGGAAATGGTCCCTAACAAATTCCATAAATAATCTAAACAAAAGATATGATCCCGAAAAAGTCTGGACCATATCCCGAAAAAGTATGGACCATATCCCCAAAAAGAAACCATCTCGAAATGGTGGCAAAAAGTTCCAAAATTATCTAAAAAAAGTGCACAAATGAAACTAAAAATTCCGAGCCATGCTTTTGAGAAATGACAAGCTGGTCTAGTATGCTTTGCCATTGGGCACTCATTTAAAGGTAGTGGCAACTTTGTAACTTTGCATACCTATATGTAGGTCCTACATGCGAACTTAAATGAATACCATTAATGCGTGGTCGAAGTATTTGTAATCAACAAAAGTACTTCACTCACAATGCACATACAGAGCTGTCCATACACACAATTCGCAAAAAATACAATGTGCAACGAATCGAGCAAATACCAACAACAATTTCATGATTGTCAATTGACACTTGATTTGTTGTTCTCTTGATCAAATGTTACCTTATGTTGGAACGTATACTAGATTTTAGCCTCGACCATGAAGCTTAAATCGTACTTATACGTTAACATCAGTCGTGGGCAAATATTACTTCAATATTAAGTTGTGAATATGTTGTCGTTTTATGTAACTGCCTTGTAGGCCATACTTCCGCTTAAGCTGCAGATAACAATTTTCTTTCGGATAAAATGAGCCATGTTAAAAATAGCTTTCAAAACTCCCTATTATCACCGAACTTTCTTTAAAGCACTTTGGGTATACTAGAATGTGGGTATAGGTCTTTTAGAATGTGGTTAAAGACCATATTTCAGATTTTTATTTTTTAAAAATACTCTTCGTATATTAGGATTTGGTTTAAGAACGCCCGATCTCACTTTTTTTCTTATTTTTTTTTTTTAAATCCTCCAGGTATTACACAATTTTTTTGAAGGGCGCAGTATCTCAGAATTTTTTTTTTGTCAAGAACACTCTCGGTATTTCAGAATTTACCCTTCTCAGAATAGTATAGAAATTTCGTTAAGATAGGCCTTTGAAACATTTTCGGAGATAAAGAAGTAAAAAACAAAAACCAATTCCAACTGAAGAACATAAGTTGTATTGCGAAATAAAAAAAAAAACTCGTTTTGAGAAAATCCCATAAAAAGAGAGAGACATCCAAAACAAAGCAATTGAACAATCACTTGAATTTATGAGATAAGATATTCAAACAGAAATGCATATCAAACAAATAAGCAAACCAAAAGAAAAAAATACAACCGGCAACGAGTACTTATAAAAGCGGTAAGTACAAACGTGAGGACTGCGGTATAAATTTGATTGGTAAGGTTAGTGATGGTACGTTGGCGATAGTGAAACTAATCGATTGTTGACGATAGCTTTTGTTTAACTATCGCTATCTGACAATAACTTTTGTTTACCAGAGGATTAGTGTTGGGCAGTATCGATTCCAAAAGTACTCAGTACTCGATGCTGAAAAGTATGGTCAATACTCAATCCTGAAAAGTATCGATATTGAGTACTCTATATCCGAAATGAAAGAGTACTCGCTATGTCAAAATTTCCGAATTCTGTACCCTGAAGAGATATGGATTTTTATATTTTATTTTACAACTTATGCTGTAACGAATTACACAGGTAAATGACGAATCTTGTAAAAAAAAATAGAGCTACCAGTAGAACGTGACAAAAAGTACCCGATACTTGTAAAAGTACTCGATGCTTAAAAGTATCGATAGCAAAGTAGTAAATACTGAAAAGTACTCGATACTACCCAACACTACAGAGGATACCCTTTAATGGCGATGGTAGGACAGAGTTCATTTCGAAATACGTTGGATAATATAAATCGACTTTTGTTTTTTTTTTTGCATTTAGACCTTCTAGAATATGCCCTTAAATAGATTATTCGAAATTCGAACAGTTTTTGGAGATTCTGAAACTGCATCCAAGCCAGATGAGTTTTTATCAAATCTACTTTTTTCGAAATACTAGTTGTCAAGATATATCAAGTTCTACAGAAACGATTATTTTCTTCACAATGTCGACCACCTTTCGCGAAATTATCATAAGGAACAAAATACAACTTATACAGGACAGCATTTTTTATGTTTTTTATTATTGTATGACATGTTCCATACGATAAATAAAAAAGGAAGTCAATCTCTGGCACACCTAAAAAGATTTCAGCTATAATATTTTGCCAGATAATGTTACGATATTTTAGCAAAAAGGGGTCGGTATACTTCTTTATCGACACGGCCTTATATTTAAAGTATTTTTATGGACTCGAAAAGGTCAGAAGAGGTTTTTTCTTTTTCTTTTTATGGCTAAACCGATAGCGACGAATCTTCTAAATTAGTTACGTAGATTAATCGGTCAAATTTTATAAAAAATATAACCTAAATAAAAACTATACCATTTCCGGAGCTAATGAAATAACCCCATAGAGCTTTCGAGGTACTCACTTTTAATATAACGCCGATATTATCGATTTCCTTATATCAACAGTCGATAGTTGAGATATCGACGAATTATCAACAGTTTGCCATCACTAGTCAAGGGCTTTAGAGAGAGAGAGAAACTACAAAGAAACGTGGATCACAGTCAACTGAATATCAAATATCCACAAAGAGGCCACTATTGCCGCCCAGAATGGATGAGAACTGCTGGCATTTTATAGGCAATTTATGTATCAAAAGGTATTTATGCAGGAATGCCATAGTCTCAGTAACCATGGTAGGTATCTAGCTGTGGTTGTCGCTGAGACTCTTGTACGTGTATATTTATGTTTGTTTGATAATATGAATTTTCATTGAGAAAATAAATAATTCACGAAGTCGTAAAGTGGTGTTGCGGAAAGAAAATCATGTTTTGCAGTTTGCACTGCTTTTTGTTGTTGTTGTTTTACTTTTTGTTTTTGTTATTAAAGAAGCCACATTATTATGTTGTGGGAAGTTACTGCAGATATTTCAGGAATGTTAAAGGTACAAAATCATTAGTGTTATTTGTACTTTTTGTGCATGCCAAAGAATTTAGGAAGTCATCAAGTTGTAGTTCTGCTAATGGCTTGTTTTTGAGTTGCGAACAACATAAATATGGATGTAACGGAACAAAGAGATTTATAAAGATGATAGTGGATAAAAAGTGCTATGAAGATTGTGCGAACCAAAGGTGACAGTTTTTAAACAAAAGCTTCCAAAACCAATCGGCACATCTTTACTCAGCCACTTATACACTCCCAACCACCTTTGATTCTCGGTATCTATCGTTCAATCGATTTTCGTGGCAGCGGATCCAGGAGGAGGACCTAGGCTCTACAATAAACAGCTATCTATCTCCCGGGTCTCTGGATTCCACATTGATAACCCATCCCATACCATACGTGGTGCCAGACTCTGGATCATGAGCTCTCGCCCCAGAGAGACCGTATGCATATATGTGACAAGATGTCATAGTCTGCAAGAGGTAGGTACCCCAGCTTTTATTGTCAATGGCGGCTCTAGAAAGGACAACTCCATAAAACCCGAAATCCCAAGCGTTCATGCCACGCTGAGATGGTTACATTTGGCACATCTCCATATCCATGGGTGTTATGTGACACCGTGCCCACTGGACGGTTTGCAGCAAAGGGGTTTACCAAATTGGCTATATTAGAACGGCGCCTTCCTGACACCGGGCCACCTCAGGGAGTAACCTAGGCCATGGCATGAGACACTGCTGTGGCGTGCCGTTTGGTTTGAAACAGCCAACATTGAATATGCGGTCGTACGAACAAGATTAAGTCCAATAAATATAAATTTCCAGTTCAAAACAGATCTTCGTCTGCTCAGGCGTACGCGTCAAGAGCTCTTTTCCGTCCAAGGGGCGGGGTCGTTGGGCGAACTGCACACAACATCCACCGGAAAAGAGCGTGTTGATGGGTCCCAGCACAAGTGAAGCGGCGGGGCGGTTGCGCAACAAACAGCGGTCCAGCCCGAATTTTACGAGGCCAATCACACCCCTCCTACCAGCCACAGGCAGGGTAACAGTGATGCTGGAGGTCCTCCTAATATATAGCCAGGCTGAACGTCGTCACGCTTGCAGTGCTGTGTTTTCACGACCTCGCCCTGTTGGTCAGGAGCATATTTTAGCCACAACAAGGAATACCGGGAAGTGACAGCTATGGCAACTACAAGTCTCTTTCCCCATGAAAACGAATCTGAGCGCAATATGCATTCTGCGAAAGGTTAAGCCGCTAGGGTCATAAAAAATGCAAAGCGGTAGAATGCGGTGGTGAGGGCGAAACCCTGCCGTCAAGCCTCCAGATCACTCTGCACGCTACGGTGGAAAGTCGGAGTATCTCGTATCTTTGCCGAAGTTACTAAGGACAGGGTCCTCACAGGGGTTCTGACCTTAGGCCGTTGGCTCGGGTCCATCACAAGGTACCAGTGGAGGCGGGTAAAATCAGCTTTGACAAAAGATGTGTTCGACGTCCTCCTAGAAAATTTAGGGAAGCCCTCCGGTTTGTAAAGACGCTGGCTGCTTCCAAGGCCACATTAAGGTGGTCACTTGTGAGGGTGCGAGATGGGTGGGCCTGTAGCATAGTTGGTCGGATAAATTCCTATACAAACCTAGTCCTACAGTCTAGGTTCCAGTCAAACCAAAAGCACCAGAAAAAATTCTGAGAATACAAACAGTTGGGAGGATCATTCGCGTTGAGAACGTGACTGGTCCCATCAAGGAAGTAGTGCTGTCGCTGAACAAGGAGTCCCTGGACATCCTTAAAAGGTGGTAGGGACGGATACAGTACGGCTTAGATGAAGTCGTAATAAACGTATCTGTGACGGTCCTTGCTATTCGGGCGCTCCGATGAAGCTGATGCGAGTATCCTATGGTGTACTCCTAGATGGATTAGGTAGACCTCTCCTAGGATTAGGTACACCTCTCCTAGGACATCGCGTACGCCATGCTAATTGGACCACCTTTTTATATCAAATTGGAATTTTAAGGAGTAGTCTTGGTACTCTCGTTTTTTTACAGGGCTAAGGCGGAAACTCTAGGTGCTGGATAATCTGTTCCCATATCGTGCTACTGTAGATTTCTCTTTACATATGTAGTGCCTACAGAAAAGTTTAATTATTCAAGTCATTGCTACCTGAATTCAACATCTTCCCATTTCTAACTGCTACTCAATTTGTATTTCAAGCGTTCTTATTTGGATTAATTTTCTAAGAGCTTTGTTCAGCTCTAAACGTCGGTATGCAAAGATTATGCGTTGAAAACAGTAGTTTTTACTTTTATATTTTCATTTGGTTTCTACTTCGTAACCATGGAACGCACTCCATTCTTCTCATTTTAATTGTGCTTAAGTTACGTAAAAACATACAAAAAAAAAACCACAAAAGATTTTGCAACTAACAGGTGTAGTGGGGAAGAGCAAGCAACAACCACAGCTACTGTTGTTGTCACCGTTATTTTTATTTTTGTTTTGCTTTGCAGAGATTAAACAAACGCTTGGCGGTTTCTTTTTAGAAGAGCTTTTTTTAATGAGAGCAAGCTGAGCTAGAAAGGAACTAAAAAGTGGGTAAAACTTTAACCACACATGAGAAGTTAGATTTGTCTTAGTAGAGCGTTGTTGGAAATGATGTTGGGATTACTTTTGATCAAGTAAAACTTCTGTAAACAAAATTGTGGGTTGACTTTGTTCAAGTTTTTTTGAAGAAATAAAAATTAAAGAACAGCCATTTTAGACATCGGTCACAAGTGTTAGGTTAGGTTGCGACCAGCTACTCATGAAAGAAAACATCTTAGGTGCATTTGTAAATAGACAGAGATTTTCTTTACTTTTCCACTTACTCTTTGTCACATTGACATTCACATATTATCTATCTAGAAGATGTATCTTCTGCTTCTATATATATAAAATTCAAATTATGTATGAGCCTATCTATGTACATTAGGGTGATTCAAATAAAAAAAATTTGGTTTTTTTTACGGTCTTACCCTTTGAAACTTTAGGTATTGATGAGAAAATAAGCCTTGCAAAAAATTAGCGCTCTAACTTAACCCTTAGGGGTGGCTATTTTTTTCGCCCTTTCCCATACAAAATGTATGGGGAAAAATGGCATTTTTTTTCAAAGTGAATTTTCTTTCAATTTTTGAAACTTTTTTGAAAATATTTTTACATACTCTTTAAGTTGAAGCTTTGAAGCTTCCAAAATGGTAAGCCATGTGCGAATATCTTAACTATTAAAGTAATTACAGCCATTTAAAATTTACTAAATTTTATACGTGTTACTGTGTATGGGTATGCAATAGTACAAAACTCAGCCATTTTCAAGTGGCTGTAATTATCTTAATAGTTAAGATATTCGCACATGGCTTACCATTTTGGAAGCTTCAAAGCTTCTACTTTAGAAGTATGTAAAAATATATTCAAAAAAGTTTCAAAAACTGAAAGAAAATTCATTTTGAAAAAAATGCCATTTTTCCCCATACAAAATGTATGGGAAAGGGCGAAAAAAAATAGCCACCCCTAAGGGTTAAGTTAGAGCGCTAATTTTTTGGCGGCCGCCGTGGTGTAGCGGTTAAGTGTTCGGCCTTCTACATCAAGTCGTGGCGGTTCGATGCCCGGCAAAAGCAACATCAAAAATTATTTAGAAAAACAATTTTTCTAAACGGGGTCGCCCCTCGGCAGTAGTTTGGCAAACTCTCCGGGTGTATTTCGGAGTCGGCAAAAAACTGTAGGTCCCGCCAACTTGTAGGAAAACTCAAAAGTAACACACCACAAGTTGGAAAGAGAAGCTCGGCTAAAAATCTCGTTAGAGGTTATGATAACCTGTTGGTATATCGCCGCCATTAGTTTTATTTTCTCATCAATACCTAACTTTTTAGGGGTAAGACCAAGTCGACATTTTTTTTGAATCACCCTAATGTACATATGTACGGACACACTTGGCTCCTAAACGAATAAGGCGATCGTAACCAAATTTTACACATGCACTCGATATCTTCCAGGGATGGTCACAGGTGAGGAGTTATATAAGATTAATCCCTACCACCTCCAAAAAAAAAGGTGGGTATAACGAAGAAGGGGGCGTGTCACCTCCCATACGAATAAAATATTTCATCTATCTTCTTCTTCTATATCTATACTTTTATATTTATACTATATATGTATATACTTCTATATCTATACTTATATATATAAAGTTCTAACTCGAAATTTTGTAAAAGCTAAACAGCTGATCCACTGGCCCGATTTTTTTTCATTCAAATTTTTAAATATCATAATCGGGCCACAATAGGACACAAGACACTTTTTTTAAATTAAAACCCAGCTAGACATGCATTACAGCACCCGTTAGTTTTTTCATATTGCCTTTCAGAACCTGACGATAGGGATAGGGATGGGGATAGAGTTAGGGATAGGGATTGAGATAGATATAGGAATCGGGTTAGAGAAGCATGCAGCGCAATAAATTTGTGACAGGACAACGTCTGTTGTTGTTGTTGTTAACAATGCATTTCCCTGCTAAGAGTGTATGATCATTCCGAAGATCTTCATCAAGCTCTTCTAACGGGAGTCCAAGAAAACGTGCAGTTTGAACAGGGTTGGAACAGAGGGACAGAGGGGTTAGAAGAGGAGAATCAATTGGACAATTGAAGAGATGTAGGGTATCATGGGGGGTCCTACCAGATGCAGGGCATGTGTTTGAAATTGTATCATTCAGTCTGGATAGGTAGGAGTTTAACCTCACACTGTATCCAGACCTAAGCTGTACCATGGTGACTCTTGTCTCCCTTGGTAAGGTTCGTTCTTCTTCAGCAATATCGGGTGGAGGACTGTTTAGAACGGGATTCACAGGTAGAGATCTGACAAAAATGTCAACCGACTCGGTGTGGATGTCGGTTAGAGGCCGCTTATGATTCCGTCTGTCGGGTCAGCTAATAATAAATATGTTTATTTAAAGTTTCATGGGCCACACAGTCGAGTCTCCCAAAAGGCGTGGACAAAATTTATGTGACTGAAAAAAAAAAAAAAATGTCCGCCACTGCTATTAGTTAATATATTTTTCATGTTATAAATCTCAAAAACAAAAACCTCAAAACCCACAAAATAAATATAAAAAATAAATGTAATATTTTTTTTATTATTGAAGAGGAAATATTCATTTATATAAACGAGCTATAACACAAACTTGTCGCGTCATTGACTGCAAAACAATTATGGTTTTTGTTTTTGCTGACTGACTGAGTGACCGGAGACGCAAATGAGCGCCACAGGCATCATCAATTTATACATTGTCTTCTCTGCAAGTTTGTGTACGTCTGTAAAGGCATTCATTCATTCATTGATTCATAAATATTATGAGTTTTACAAACCGTATAGCAAATATAAATTAAAAGTTATAGTCTCACAGAAAAGAGTGTGCCGGAAATCCATGTCGTGGTTCAAACGTAGGTTAAGATAATGTGTAGTGTTAATATACAGCGTTGAGCCGAAAATTGGGCACATCGGTTCGAGTACTTATATACTTAGAACTTGAAGTGCCCGGTGTATAGCTCGTGTTTTTTTTTTATACCGGATTTCTCGTCCCAACAGACAGGACCTAAAATTACTAGAGGTTTTGTGGACTACTGTTGAGATATAACTCGGTATTTGGTAGAACTTTTCCCGAAACTAAAAAAAAAAAATTAAAAAAAAAAAAAATGCGAGCCACGCGGGCGTCTTCAGGGCAACGAACTTGCCTTGAGCCAGGCTGGATTGCCATATTCGAGCAAGAAAATATCAAGCTTTCTTCTCAAATCTGTATAATATAAGCCAATCAAACCCTCTGAAAAGCTGTTTAGGATGAGAGGAAGAATTCATTCTTTTGGAAATGTATATAAACTCTTTATTATGTCGCACAGTGTTTTATTAAAAAATGCGTCATTCATTATTCTATTTACCTTTTGTCTGTTAGCTATACCTAGTCTGCAGATATATATTTCTGTCACGTGCTTGTGACATGCCTGCTCTTAACACCACTAGTTTGATTATTAATTAATCGAAAAAGGTCTATACATTTGAATTGATTATAAGCTTACGAGGGTTGCCTTTTATGTTTGGCGCCTGGAATTCGATACTTGTATCAAAAATTGTGGAACAAGCTGGTGAACATTTTGAGCGCGCTTCTTTATTTGACGAGGAACTGTGAAAGATTGATATAACCAGTTTCTACATGGCCCGCACTCTTTCAGGAAAAACTTTGAATGCTATCCAAAAAATTTACGTCTCGAAGTCGTATTCTCTGATTCATTGATAGCACAGTACGACAAAAAAAAAAAAAAATTGAATACACTTTTAAAGCGACCTAGTAGAGATTGTTCATCTGGTCGAGTTATACACGAAACACCCTTCGAAAGATTTGTAACACCCCCAAAATCTGGTTTAAGGCCAAAAAACCGGGTTTTCAGAGTTTTCGTTGGAAAAAAAATCACTAAAAATCAAATATTCAATCGATTTTGAAATTCCCAACGGTTTTGGGTAGAGAATTGCTGACACTTTCGAAATATATACATATAGTTTTTTGTTTATATGAAAAGGGTATGACATGTTTTTTACACGAGAAGTTTATTTTTTTGAAAATTTTTTCGGGTTTTCCGGTTTCGACGTCGTTTTTAGCTACTAAGTGACAATGAATGAACCTTATTGGGCATGCGTCATCGAGAGGCCTTCACTAATTAATTATACTAGGTTTTTTTGTTTGGAAAGGACTTCGATTTTTCAGGATATGCAGCATAATCCAAAATCTAATTTTTTGGTCTCAAGCGCTCTACAGGGGTACTTTGTGTAAGAAGGCGGGTCGATTTAAAAATCAGCCAAGTGACAAGGAAAATCGTATTTTAGGTATCCAAATAAGATACTTTGCCGAAGGAAGCATACCTCTAAAACCAATTCTGATGTCCCGACTTTGTACTTTTGACTTTGAGTGGCAAAGTTTGAAAAATTCAAAGTTGACCCATTTAGAGTGCCCCAATCGTGTTTAAATGTATCACCGACTCCCACTAACTTTGTAGGGCCGACCCACCCATGCCAGTGGCACACCCCCTAAGACCCCACCCCAATTATTAAAAAAAAAAATAAAAAAAAATAAAATTTTGATTTTTTAAATTTATATTCGGAAAGAACGGAAAAATACTTAAGAAAAAGCTTCCATGCTCCTTTTAAGCACGTCAAAAACATTATTTCTAATTTAAAGAAAAAAGGCTTACACAAAAAATATTTCGAATCACTTTCACCAAATTCCATTCAAATCGAAGCGATGAAATTTTTAGGTGATCCGGTTGACGAATTTAGCCCCATATTAAAAAACTGACTTTTTTACTGTGTTATTATTAACAGGCCCAAAATATAAAAGGTACTCCTCGTATTAGTTATTTGTTTTACCTCAAAGAAGCGTGAAACGCTTATGTTTAAGTTTATTTTTTTTCTGCTATACATAAGTCACAAAAGCATTATGACACCTACAAAAAGTCCAAGCTTATTTACAACTTTTGTGGGTTGCGCATCCGCTTTATAGGTATAAAAGCCGGCCGGTAGGTAGTTTGGATGATAAATGATAAGGCATTATCTCTCATGAATTGTTAATATAATTTTATTTTTATTTTGTAGAACTCAAATAAAATCGAAAACCTTCGGATTATCATTCACTTATACGGCTGATACATTAGCGCAAATTCCGAATTAACTCCGCTTTTGGGAGTTAACTTGAGCATAATCTTCATTATAAACTCCCAAAAAATAAGAAGAAGATTTGAGCAAATATCATAACGATTTGACCGCTACTGTCATCGATATATAAACAAAAATAGCAAGGACAACTACCAAAATGACGAGTTTACCGCTACTGGACACTAGAGTCACCAAAAAAGAGCGACATCTAATTTTAAACCGCAAGTACTACAACCAAAGCCATCTAGTGCGCCGATTGTTAATCTTCAATTTTGTGTGTGTTACAGTAAAATTTGGATCTGATTAAAGAAGATTTATTGGAGGTAATCTCCGTGTGTGTATCCATAGCATTAGATATCTATTGACTTTTTACACTTGACCGACTTCATCCGCCATAACGATACCGATTCAATAATTTCCATTTAAATACAGAAAGTCAGCCGACTGACGTCTATTGTACGGTATTCGTTTTTTATAACCTATATGAACACGAATTGCAGAAAAACCTACTGGCAACTCGTCGTTAATCGGGTTCTACAGTTTTTTTCCCTTGTTTTTCCCCTCTTTTAGTTTTTGCATTTATAATCGCTCAATTAAGTACGAAATTTTTCGCTTCGTTTGGCTCTTCATCATTTTATTATTTATAAACTTTTCGCAATTTAAATAGACAGAATAATTTCCATTTTAATTGTTAATGCTTGATTTATAATTAATTTTAATTTCATTTTGTTTAGGAAATTTTTTGTTTTGAAAATTATTTTAATTGCACAATATTGTGTGATTTGTTTGAAATGCAACCTAGAACCACATTTTTTACTCTCTACAATACATTTACATTTTCAAGCAATAAATTCCTGTTGAACAAAAACATTTTTTTTAACATAAAAGCATAATTAATGCTTTACTCCCCCAGCTGTGGTTAGACAAAAGGGCTGACCTAATGACAACAATTAATAGTACAGTTCGAGCTCTGTCCAATTTACTGCCCACGTTTGATAGAACAAAATATTGAAATCGTGTTGAGATCACATTTCACATGTATTCAAACATATGTATATACATACAATACATATACCTATGTTAGGGTGAGCCAAAAAAAATCGATTTTCGTTTTTTTTTTTCGAAGGGCATACAGAAATTCGAGCTCCTGCCCATGAATGGAGTATAATGACCAAATATGAGCTTTTTATGAGCGACTTTTTATGAACGACTTTTCAAAAAACCTTTTGGGTTTCAGGAATTAATCAATTCTCGATCTCGAAAATCTTTCTGATTTTCACATTAAAAAAAAAGTTTAAAAGACCTTTTTTTGTAGGGGGTTCAATATCCACCCGTTTGTTTTTTCTTTAAGTTTTTTTTTTAATATTTTGGAAACTACTGTATTTAAAAAAAGTAAGGAAGTCTAAGTTCGGGTAAACTATAAATACCCAGCGGTAGTTTTCATATGATTTTCGAAATATTCCATTTCGGAAGTGGGCGTGATTGGGAAGAGGTTTCGTTCAATTACATCAGGTATACTCCCTATTATGCAAGTATACCCTGTACCAATTTCATCGTTACCGTCATCAGTTTAAAAGTTATGACCCGTGAAATTTTCAATTATGCCTCCCTGAAAAGTGGAAAGTGTCACGCCTAATTTTAAAAATTTTATCAAAAAATCATAATAGAATGACTAGGGGGTTCATTCTACCAAACTATATCATTTTAGTCATTTCCGTTACCGAATTATATCAATTTAGGTGATTTTCGCAGCTTTCGATATCGAAAGTGGGTGTGGTTAGAGAGCGATTTTATCCAATTTCAGCAGGAATACTCCCAACGATATTAGTATGCTTTGTGGAAAATTTCATCGTTCTATTCTAATCAGTTTAAAAGTTACGACCAGTCGAATTTTTAAAAATGCCTCGCCTTAGCAATTACCGTTGCCGAATTATACAATTTAGGTGATTTTTCGAAGTTTTCGATGTCGAAAGTGGGCATGGTTGGAGGGCGGTTTTAACCAATTTCATCAGGTATACTCCCAACGTGCCGTTACATACTACCGTTATGTGGACAAAATTATAATACCCTTGTACTAGTACTAGTACGCTGGGTATACCAATTTGGGCCATTCCATGGTGATATTTACAGGTCAAATTTACAATATCGTCGCTCGCTTGCCAGAAGCGTGAATGTGCCAAAATTTAAATTTTGGGAAGTGGTATTTGAATGTTTATTCTTCTGGCAAAAATTGAAATCTTAGTTTTTGACATAAATATACTTTTGCAAGTTATATTTTCGTTATACTCTTTCCACTGATATATGTTTTAAGTTAATATTCTTTCAATTCCTCTTTTAAAATTTCCAAAGTAAATATTTTGAAATTTTCGTTGTGCCAGAACCATGAATGTGTAGCAAAACTGTTACGTATACCCCATGGTGTATGTGGTTCAGTGCAATACATACTTGTTTCTGGCTCGACGAAAACTTTTAAAAATTTAGAAAATCAATTTTTTAACATTTTCGTTCCGCCAGAAAAATGAATCTGTAGCACATTCGTTTTTCTGGCACAATTTTCAGAGATTGAACACAATCATGAAAATGGCATTGCAAATGGAAAAAATAGACTTTTTGTTGGCCAGAACTTGCCAGCAGTCTGTTTTTTGCTTCTTCAGCTTTCTCTCAAAACATTCCAATTGGCAGAGATGCACCATCAATTGTTAACAAAAAAATGTTACGTATACGTCGTGTCATTTTTATGAAAATTTCATTTGACTTTTCGTCGTTAAATAAAGGGGGGCAAATATGAGCAAAAGATTTTTTCGTGAATCGATAGAAAATAATCGAAACTTGCATTTTATTATAGTTAGAAGGTGTAGCACGCTGTAGCGCACAAACTTTTTGTATATCCAAAATAGTAAAGGTAGTATTTATAAAGTATAATTTTAACCACTGTTAAAAGTTATATGCAAAATATGCAGCTAAAGTTTGGTACATCTTCTTGGTAAACAGTTTCTTAAGCTACAGGTGAGGCCCTAAAGTATCTTAAAACTATAACAGCATGCAAATATGTATGTGTCTCCCAAACCCTTCCCACAAGCACCAAGCGAAGCAACTACTAATTAATTCACTCCCTCAACGGCAAGTTACAACCAAGGCCATTGCTCTACTCCACAAGTGCTGACATTACTAAATTATTAAGTAAATTAAGCGTTCATCATCGAATCAAAGACGACAGCGAACTAACTAAAACGATGCTGTGAATTAATGAATTACTAACTAATTGTTTTTGTTGTTAGTTGATTGATTGATTGATCAATTTTTTGTTAGTAGGTTAATTTTACCTAAATGTATTTGGTATTTAGCCGCATCACGGAATTGCTGTTGTTGGGCTCTGTGCATTGGACCTACAATGGGAAAATAAGTAAATAAGAGAAGAAAAATTTTGTGGTTAAAGTATCCAACAGATTAATATGTTAAAATTCTTGATTTTTAGTAAAACAAAAAAAAAAAACTATAAAAAACAAAAAACTATGGTACAATTGTACTAAAACTACGTTAGTGGAAGAAAAACAGAGATGAAGTGAGAAGTGCGATTTGATGATGACAATGGGCTTCCTTATTTTTTTTTTACATATTTACAAAGTATTTGGTGCCAATGAAGCTAGGAATTGAATGTGGCCTATACAGCATTAATTGGCGTATGAGTATTTAGCATTACTAGTATCGCTTGTGATGGAAATTCGACCAATAAAATCTTTAGGAGGTCGTGGGTCGCTAGCCACCTACCCCATCCTTAAACTTTGGAGACGCCCCTGAAAATATACTGCCTATACCACCGCTTTGTCAATTTTCTTTCCATCGGTGCATATTTCATTCAAATCGGTCAAACGGTTCGCTCACAGGAGGTTCCTAAAGTTTTTCATGCGGCGTAGGAAAACAAAGAAAAGAAATTAAAAGAAGAGAAAAGAAAAGAAAGGAAAGGGAAGGAAGGAAAGAAAAGGAAAGGGAAGGAAGGGAAAGGAAAGGTAAGGAAAGGAAAGGTTAGGAAAGGAAGGGAAGGGAAAGGAAAGGAAGGAAAGGAAGGGAAGGGAAGGGAAGGGAAGGAAAGGAAAGGAAATGGAAGGAAAGGAAAGGAAAGGAAAGGAAAGGAAAGGAAAAGAAAGGAGAGGAAAGGAAAAGAAAGGAAAGGAAAAGAAAGGAAAGGAAAAGAAAGGAAAGGAAAGGAAAAGAAAGGAAAGGAAAAGAAAGGAAAGGAAAAGAAAGGAGAGGGATGGAAAAAAGGAAAGGAAAGGGAAGAAATGCAAAGAGAAGGTAATGAAAGGAAAAGAAAGTGAAGGGGTAGAAAAGAAGGGGAAGGAAAGGAAAGGAAGGGGAGAAAAGGAGGGGAAGGCAAATCACCCTGCGGGTTAGGGGTTTAGAATATGCCCGAGGTAGGCATACCTGTCGTAAGAGGCGACTAATATGCACATAGGTAATTGACGTGCTACTCGATGGTTGATCTACGGATATGATGCCTCTCACCTCTCATTACCCATCTTCTCCTTCCTCACGGATGGAGGGATGACATGAGCTAGAAGGTTCCACTGGTCATACCAAATCGCTACCACGATAGTCGGGCAGTACCGCAAGGGAGTACCGCAGCGTACCGGGGTCATATCCGGCCAAGGACTGTCAACTTCGGCATCACTCCCCAAAACCTTCGGGGAGTATTTTTGTCTTAACAACAACAACAACAACAGGGGAAGGCAAAATAAGGAAAGGGAGAGAATAGAAATGAAAGAAATAAAGAAGAAAAAAAGTATAGAAAGGCTAAGAAACGAAAAGAAAAGAAAGTAAAAGAAAAGAAAAGAACAAAAGAAAAGTAAAGAAAAGAGAAAAGAAAAGAAAAGAAAAGAAAAGAAAAGGACAGAAAATAAAGGAAAAGAAAAGAAAGGGAAAGAAAAGAAAAAAAAAGAAAAAGTAACGAAAATGAAAGGAAACGGCAAGAAAATTGTAGGAAAAGAAAGGAAGGCAAAGGACTCGCCTATGCTTTACTTACGACTCACCCATGAGTCATTTGTCATTCATTCATTAGTAATTTATGATACATCCATAAGTCATTTTTTACTTATCCATGAGTCATTTATGACTCATCCATGAGTAATTTTTGACTCGTCCATGTTTTGTGCAGAATACATATGTTTACACCTCAAACTTGACGAGTACTTGGTACTCACGCCTTTTTTATCCTATTGAAGTCTTCAGTGACCTTAGAAAATATATATAGGGGTCTATATCAGCTCTTTGAAATCGCACAACTTAAAGAGGTAAAGTTCCAACTCACATCAGTATATTTGGCAGATGCTATCTGATACCTATCTAAGTAAAATTATTGAGCAACAACAAATGCAAACAAAAGTTTTACAATACCAGTTAATTTATCATGTTTACTTTGAAAGTTAAAGGTCACTCACAAAATTTATCACCTTCTACTAAAGCGCCAACAAAAATTAAATAAACACTTACAAAACTTAAAGTCTTAAAAATTTTTACCTATGCACCACTTACTGCAATCATTAAACGAAGCATTTAAGCTATTCAAGTAAGAAAGGATATAGAAAGTCGTTTGGTTAAAGGCGTAAGATGTGAATATAGTTAAATATTAAACCAGGCCAAAGTTTGTGAATAGAGAAAGGTTAAGAAGAGCGATAGTGGTGCCAAAAGCCAAATATTCTGTCTGTCATTCCACTAAGTTTATTCAAGTTGCGCCCTCAAGCTATAAACTGACTTTGTTGTGCTCACGTTGGATCTTGGAACGTGAAACCTGCCACATGCTACATGTGCGCATCAGTTTTACGATAAAGGCTTACAAATATACGTGCTCTTCATAATATCAACAACAACAGGATACATTTCTTAAGTGACGACAGAAAACCCGGTTACTTAAAAAAATGCTTCCAATTTCGAATCGTAAAAACGTGATACAAGCCCATGAAAACTCGATTAAAATAGGCCAGTGTAACTTTTCTAAAGAAGCTGAAATGTTTTGAGGAACCAAACTCAATACCAAAATACCCCAAAAATAAGAAAAGACCAAAATATCCAACAAAAAGGATTTAAAGCAACCGGAACTGTTCCCACTTCAGCTGTCTCCCGAAGTAAAATACCTTGAAACAAAACTATTATGGAAGTCTCTCGCACGTATTTCTCCAGGCCAGAAAATTTATGAATAGAGCCTGATGTGAAAGACCCGGTTCTCCAAATACTCAGAACATCGCATCATCGACAACTTCGCATGGCATGAAAATGTGGAAATTTTCTAGCACATGTATATGACATCGCAAAGTATGCCGTGTTTCGTAACACATCTTCTGCTTCCCATTCATGAGCTGACATTTGCAGCTACATAGAAAATCTTACGGAGAAGAAACACACCAATCAATGGCATGCTCTTACAACGCATTCTACATAAAAACTCGATCATAAAAGTAAGGAAGTTTATAGCTTTTGTAAGCAATTTAATCAATGACATTGAGGCAGGCCACTCATTTTACTTAGAACAGCAGCAGTAACAGTGGAGGATGTTTACAGTTA
This sequence comes from Campiglossa producta, assembly GCA_964058755.1. Taxonomy (NCBI): domain Eukaryota; kingdom Metazoa; phylum Arthropoda; class Insecta; order Diptera; family Tephritidae; genus Campiglossa; species Campiglossa producta. The sequence continues at coordinate 17,735,582 of CAXKVI010000002.1, read as the reverse complement.
GGTATCATAAAAGTAAAATTAATCTCTTTCAAGTAATAGTTACCTTGACTACCTAAATATACATGTAGTATATGCATGTGGAAGTAAGTACAGAGCTGCTGTAATAAAATAAAAAGTAGCTTATGGCAGGAAGTTAAGACTTGGGTAGTTCATGAACTAATTAGTTCAATGAACTAGATCATGGAAGTGATGGCGCGAACTAGTTCCAAATTTTAAATTTACTGCTTGAACTATGTAAAATTTTCGTAAAATTTATAAGATTTATTGAGAATGAAAAAAATACCGAGAAAGAAAAACACGTGCTTAAGTAAAGTCCTTGTCCACCAGAGCTAGCCATGTTGAAAACAAAATCACAAATTAGTGCCGTGCAATAGCTAAAATGACTGGCATCGAAATAAAATGGCATAATTTAATAATTTTTAACACAAATAAACAGCTCCAACATGGGTAAAAAAGAACTTCGCTGAAAAAAATTGCCCACTTTTTTATCCTCTTTTTTTTGGTAAGTGCTACCCACTAATTTCCCAAGATTTTATCCACTTCTGGTTAGCAGGGTTCGTATTTCCAGACATAAGTTGGTATTTGTTTCCTTTAAGAATCAAATATTAAAAAACGTTGAAAAAATTAGGAGGAGGTATCAAAAGACACTCCTCTGGATTAGTGTTACCGAAGCCAAAAGACATCTCTTGATACCCCTACAATCATTTTTCAACGTGTTTTAGCAGTTATTTCTTAAGGCAAACAAAAATAATTGAACTAAATGAACTAAAAACGAACTTCATTTACTAGTTCATTTTGGCCAGCTGGTTCGAAATATCAGATAACTGTCCCAACTCTAACGGAAAAGAAAGTAATGGTATTGAGATCGAGCTGGTGATCCTACACGTTCCCTCATTTATAAATGGAAGCTCAATGATGTAGTATTTCGAGTGATTATAATGAGAAGAGAACCCAGATACAACTTTTTATGGATAGCAGAACTATGAGGAGCCACATTCCCACGAGGAGCTCCTAGGCGTAGGATCTACACATGTTTTCATGGCTACCAACTTTGGATGAGCTTTAAAACTCAGCATGAACGTATGCATGTATCACGCTCAATGTGTGCCCAGGCCGAGTCCGAGTACCGAAATGACCCGGGTGTTATTCGACCAAGGGTCGTAGTACTGTTAAAACAAAAACAATCTCTGACCTGATAAGTCCATTTTTAAACAGATTTTCACAATACGTTACTCCTGGAAAATACCCATGATAAGAGAATCTGGGAATTATGGGCAGGACCAAGTAAGCCAAATTAAGCTCTATCCGCCTCTTATCATACCTCTTTGACCATTCTTAAAAAGGTTTCTTCGGAGGATTTGTGGGCGGTGAGTATATAACCATATAAACATTTTTTTGTCCGAACTACGAAATAGAGCACTGGGACTCTCTAAATAAATATTTGGCAACTACCCCATTTACAAAGTACTCGGTCTAACTGCCAAACATTGTGTTGCTTTTGTTTCGTCTCATGATATTTTAAGTCTACCCGATTTAGATTTATTGGGGTCAAAGAGCTCAGTTTTTCGTGTCACAAGAGAGTCCTGTAGCTATATCAAAGTGACCTTCAGTACTCCCACAAGTTTACTCAAGTTTGGTCTTCTCAATGAGAGAAAATACCTAGCGAACCTTTCTGAGATTGATGGAATCGGAATGGCATTTCTGGGCCTTCCTGGACTAAAAGGCCTTCGTCTGAGTCCCAGTCCGGGGTCAGTGGTAGAATGGAGCCTCGAGGAAATTCCACATTTTAGGATCTACTCGGTAAAGGTAAGAGAAAGAAGTAAAAATAGATAAGTCAATTCAGTTCCAAATAAAAAAAAGAAGAAACCAGACTTACAAAAGTCTCCAAGCTCAAAAAAAGACCGTAATAAGGCCATCGCGATGTATTCATTATTCCTACTACAAATTGGTTAAACACAATGTGTAAAGAACAACTAAGGACACCCTGAAATTCAAACGTGAAAACTAAAAGAAACTGGCACCTTAAAAAGTCGTTGCGGAAAGAAAATTTCTAAAGAAAAAGGGTGAAATGCATTTGCGCATGAGAGAGCAAGGACGTTAAGGGTTAATTGACAAGGATACGTAACAGAAAAAAGGAATCGAAGGAGTAAAATAAAACTTAGTGCGTTCAGAGTAGCGACACTCAAGGCGTCGACGAAGCTGCTGAAGACGCTTGCAACTACCAATTAACGATTGTCAGTTAGTTTACTTGCCGTACTTAAAAGTCTTTTCTGATTAATCTTTGAAAATTATTTGCTTTAAGTGAAGCACAATCAAAAAGCAATACGGCTATGAAGTAAAGAGAAGAAGGCTTATAAAACGTGGCAGGCAAAAAATATTAGCAAATAAGATGACGTGGGACGAAGCATTGATGACTGATGCTGCTGCTGACTTTATTGCTTTGCATTGACGTCAGTAACAGCAGCCTAGAATGAATAAAACTTCACATGCACGTGTCATATGCAACATTATTTCGCTTAAGCAAACACAAAGGACTTCCATACTTGCGTTCAAGTCCAATCCGTGAGAGTAACTTGTCTAGCTTAAGGACTTTGGTTATGTTGCGCTTGATGTGTGCATGTGACTTGCTTACAAAAGGACACGAACAGGAACTATGCAAGTAAACACGTACGCTTCTTGTTGTAGCATGTGCTATTGCAATTGTTGCACGGTGGCGGTGTAGTATTTGTAGAGGGGGTGGTAACAAAAGTTCGTTTAATGAGAAATTTTTCCTGCACATATAATCGAGTTGTAACATGTGTTATCAAAGAAAAATGTATACGAGGGGTCACTGTTTGCACAGTAGCAGCCAAAACTCGAGGTTTGCAAATTTTTGTCTGTATGTGTGTTCGCGAATCACTAAATAACTACTACATGGAATTTAAAGATTTCTTCAGCGTAGTAATGCTGGTGGGCTGCCTTGAAACATAGGACACATTCTATCCTGGCAAAGCCTCCTACCACAGAATAAAAACGAAAATAGCTAGTTTTATTCAAGCCAACCGATCAAACATTTGTTAGTCCCCACCTACGTTGCATGAATATTGCGTGCATAGAGTACCTACTTCTTATCGAATGGGGCTATACGGTACTTACTTACTAACTTTGCAGCCATTGTTTGCGTAAAAGCTTTAGCTCCCTATTATTATTTGAATCCAAATATACCAACTTTTTTTCGCTGTCAAACTAAAATACCCTTTGAAAGAGTAAAAATCCACAGCAACTGCAAGAGTCAACTTAAAAATGGGGGTGGCCCAGAAGAAAGTAATCTAGAAAAATGTAAGTAAAGTAATCAGCAAACAAGTGCAGTAACAATGAAAAAAAATAAAATTAATATGTAAAGAAGGTACGTGCCAACTGTCGAATCACGAAAGGACAGAAGTAACATTGAATGTTCGTATTTGCGAATGTATTTTAAGGATCGTAAACCAGAAGGGTTTATTCGACTATGTCGTAGTAGTTAAGTAAGTCATGCATATTGTTTAAGTGTCTGGAAAATGTGGAAAGCAATTTTTTACCGAAAAAGCGAATATATTTAAATGTATGGGAATATTGTATGAAACTCCGTTGAATTTTTTATTTTGTGTAAAGCAACGCCTATTTCTTGATGATGATGATGATGATGATGATAATGATGATGATGATGATAAGGATGATGATGATGATGATGATGATAAGGATGATGATGCTGATGATGGTGATAATGATGATGATGATGTATCAAGAGCATAGCTTTTAGTTCATAGTTTCATTTCAAACCCTGTCAATACACGGTTAAAAAAATTAGCCCAAATTTTAAACCCGTCTAAAGTTTAAGCGATTTTTTAAATTTTTTTTGAAAATTTTTAAACCTTCCAAAAATTTCATGTGCGGCATAGCTCAGCGGTAGAGCAGCCGGCTGTGACACCTGAGCGGTTCCGTTCGAGTCCTGCCAAGTGCCAAATTTTTTTTAAATTTATTTTATTTTTAAAACTTTTCGGTTTAAAATTGAAACTTTTCGGTTTAAAACTAAAACCTTTTCGGTCTACAATTTTTGTTTTGTTTTCATTTACTTTTGTTGAAGCTTATTTAAGTTTGAATTTTTCCCACAACATTTATGTATGCGATGTAGTTCAGTGGTAGAGCAGACGAGCAGACGAATCCCAGCCAACCGAAAAAAAAAAAAAATATTTTTTCTTTAAAAAATTGTTAAAACATTTCTGGTTTAAAATTGAAACCCCATTCATTTAGCAAATTTTCTTGAAAACTGGTCTAGATTTAATTTGAAACCGAATTTGGTTTGGTCATATATGTAGTCCAAAAAAGTTTAAAAGTTAGGTTCACATTTTTAATCATGTACCATCGGTACCTATTGTAGACTGTCCCAAAATTTCAAAGTTGTTTTATTTGAAAGCATACCCCCTAATTTTGACCATTATACATCAAAAACTATCCTGACGAAGTTTTATGCAATTCGGACCACGGCAGCCTCGCTTTTCTCATAACTTTAGCTTTTTATGTAACTTTTGTTATATTATTCCTCAAGGACATGGAAGTAATGCCCTTTAAAATTATTGTCCTTTAACTTTTTCAAAACTTTTTGCGTTTAAAAAAAATTGTATTGATATCGACCAAAAAATTATTACAATTTATCTGTTCTTTCCATATTCAAGTATGAAAAGAATAGGTAAATGTTACTCATATGTTACTCAAAGTGCACTATAATTGCAAAGATTTAAGATGTAATGAATTATTTTTGCTAGTAAACATATTGTTATGCAATATGCTAAAGTTCTTTTGAAATTCCAATGTCATTTTCTCATGAAAACGTTTTTTTCAATATCCCTGCAAAGAATCCTGTTATCCTTTTAAAAATTCAAAAGTGGAGATTTGTGGCACAGTGTTTAAAATATGAGCCAAATATTGAAATGATGTAATTTTCGAAGCCTTATAAGCTTCCAGCTAAAACTTAAACCGAGAAAGCGTACTCCAAATCAATGTTTCCTTATGTCGCTATGTCCTTTGTCAAAAGTAAGTTACATACCGACTTTAAGTTCGTGTAACCAGTTCACCAGTCAAACTCCTTTTCACAGCTGTTTTACACTTGCTCTTCTTTCTTGAATTCTGACGACAGTTCAAAGAACTTATGCTGTTATACTTTTCTTCTCCAACACTTTCTCGGTCTCTCTTTGTTGTTTTTTTCTATGTTACTTAGACATTGCTCACTTTTTCACTACTTGGCTAAAGAAAAACGACAAAAAGTATTTAAAGTTAAAAAAAAATCAAGAAATGAATGAGCAGGAAGGCGTTCCGGTTGCCGGTTGAATGGCTTCAAATGGCATAACGGCACGAACTCAGAGTGTATGTAATGACTGAGAAATATAGTACGAAAAAAACATATGCAGTGGGAAGCAAGAAATGAAAAAAATTACCAACAATTGACATTAATTTCAAGTGAATCGTAATATATTTAATGCATAGATTTGCATACATTTGCGACTTACGTTTTAGCACAATGCCAACGCGAGTAAGTAATGTAGATGGAATTTGTGTTTTCTCAAGCAGATTAATAGTTTGCAATGTAAAAGGTATTTTTCTTCAATAATTCAATTTAATATTGACATAAGTGATGATAAGTAATGCGATTTGTTGAGTAGTTACAGTTAAAAAAAAAAAAAAATTACAGTAGTCCCAACAACTCCATCGCATTGAATAATAAAAAAATGTCGCAAAGGTAGTTACGGCAATCATTTTATTTTGGAAAAGCGTGTTGCCTGAAATCCATAACCGAAAATCCATCGAAGAAACTGAACTTTCAGACGATTTGTTTCCAAGGTCAAAGGCATAAAAGAATAAGGTACCCCTCAACCGAAAGTCTTACCAATATGAAATACTTGATAATAGTCGGGTGGTGGGACCAGACGTGCAGACTGAATTTTTCAACTGTAGAACTGAAGACTACTTTTTTGTTCACCCTGTCTCTCTCTTCTAGTTCGAATAGAAAGGATCCTAAGCGTCATCCGTTGTTGCTGTTGTAACGGAGTGTAGCCCTGCCCAACGTGTACTTATCCTTAGCCTAAATTGTCATCAATGTCTTCTAACAGAAGTCCTAGGAAACTAGCTGTTTCTACAGGGTTGGACCAAAGGGAGATGGGTGTAAGAAGAGTGGGCTCCGCAAAGCAAGTGAATACGTGGTTGGTGTTATGGAGGACGAGCCGCATGTGGGAACTTCATCCGGCACGTCGGGGTTCAGTCTGGATAAGTAGGAGTTTAATCTACTACAATATCCAAAGCGTAATTGAGCCAGAGTGACCCTTGTCTCTCGAGGAACATGCCGACATTCACCGGACAGAGCTCGAACTGGTGGTCAACAGACGTGTCATGGATATGTGCCGGATCTCATCAACATGTTTCGCAAGAGCAACTAGAAACGTCCTGTCGTTGGGTCTATTCTGGTTTAGCCCGTCAGTTGTCTGAGTGTTTATGGCATTGAGAGCGAATGTTGTGCTCCTACCTTTCCTGAAGCCATGTTGTTGCGTATGAGGTCACGTTCGTTGACCAGGACTACAGCCTCAGCTGGGAAGTTAGGCCTTAAGTCTTTTATTCTACCAGCTGGTATAAAGCGGACTGCAGCCTTTTTTATGACCTCGCGGATTTTACGCTCACCTACGCGTACATCAGTCGGAATGGGAAGAGCACAAAAGGAGCTCTCCGTAAATTCCATAAAGCCAACCTAGTTAGCCTTTTTGAAGTTCACGTATGATCTTTTCTTCGAGGTTATGAAGTCCGAGGCTCGATCGACGGACAGGATGGTCAGATGCCAAAGCCACCATCGGGTGCTAGTTAATGCCATTAATTAGGTCCGGACTAACGATAGTTATGTCGGCTTGCAGTCTTAGATAAATGTTATATTGTCGTGTTCGAGCGTGAAGTACACTACTTGTCGATACAGTCTCTTTCTCACCACGAATCCCCACCTTTCTTTCTTTGTTTGACTACTGCAGTAGACACTGGTGTTTACTAGAACTATATCTTCCGCTATCAAACGTGTACATTAAGTAATTGATTACACAATTTCAAATATTTCAAATTGCAATTTTGTTTAAATAAATTACATCTTCTTCAACATATTTCATCAACAAATCAAACGGTACAAAAAATCGATATTCTCTCAACCGCCTCTTCCTCAAACCACTTGCTGTAAACTTGTGAATGGATATGCTTGTGTGCAAATCAGTAGCTACTACTTCCCCAGTTTATTATTATCTTAATAGACATTTGCACTTGTTCTACAACAAAGTATAGTATAAGATATCGTAAATCTTGAAATTATACGCCAACAACATAAATTTCTCATTGTTAATAAATAGATTGCAATTTTCCAATTCTCTCAAGTGGGTCAGTAAACGGCGCCAAAGCAAACGGTCCGTTCATAAAGCCAACGTCATCCCACAAAAGTATGTTCTGTATTACTGTGCTTATGAGCTGGGGTTTGTTCTAGCTTTTATTTGAATTCAACAACAGCTGCTATTCAAATCATTCATATACTTAGTAAGTATGTTTATTAGACCGGGGGAAAAATGACAGTCTCAGCAGTCTTGAAATATTTAAACTAGTAATAATAGAGATCTAAACTTTGATATTAAGTAAGGTCGAGGATTTTATCGGAATTTTTTGATATTCTTTACCCGAGGCTTTCCTCGCAGTTTTCAACCTTCCCACAAATTTTATTACCTGGCTGTATACCATATATGTATATCTTTCCCTCCTTATTTCTACCTACATATGTATCCCTCTTTTCCTGCATCTCCCCTTTCTTCATCCTATCTCTTTTTCTTACTTTCCTGTATTCCTATCCTTAAGTCCGTCCTTAGTCTCGGACAAAAAGAAATCAAAAACATATATTATTTTAAGCACCAAATTTCGAGCGAACTGCAACATAAATAAGATTTTCTAGAATAGGTCGGTCCGGGACCGACCCGGGTCAGCTTTCCGGAAAGAAAAGTATTCTATCTTACTGCCAAAACTTCTTAGAATATGTGTACAAAAAGTTTCATGGAGACCCTATAAATGTATGCCGAAATTAGGGAAATAGTTTTGAACTAAATGCAATCAAATGTTTAGAGCTTCAGCTGAATGAGACATGGTTTCAACCAGGAATTTGCTGACAATCTATTTTTCACTACTCTTATAGAGAATATGTGGCTCCCCTCAACTCGTCCAAAACAACAGCTTGCATATATGTAGATCTTAAAAGTATAAATTGAATATGATTATGCCACTTCTGAATTAAGCCAGAGCAATATATGTAAATGCATTTTACCTGGTGAGTTTTTCTTAGTTGACGTTGACGTTGGTACCCAAAATGCTGGTCTCCAAAATGTACAGCAGATTTTACTTCCAATACCTCCAAGAGTATGTGTACAAAGATTCATGGTGATCGGTTCAGTAGTTTTCTCATTCGCATTATTAATATTAGTGGAAATAATTTGAATATTAAAAATAAATTTATTTAACCCAGTCTAATGTACAGACACAGTTAGTTTGCTTTTATTATGCTAGTTCTATGCGAAAGTTTCGTTGAGGCCATTGTTCGGGCATGTCTTGCCCTTGGCAACACTTTCAATCGAGTTCCAGTTATTCTATGCATTTTTTTTTGCTTACTTCACGTTTGCATTGCCAGCAACAAAATCTATTTGATGGTACTTTAATGCCTCTTGAATAATATCTGAGTTGTTGAGTGTGGACATGCTATGTGAATAATTTTGCAAACGTTGACGAAATATTTAGATAATGAGTGAATTATTCATGTAGTCGTAGTCGAGCATCATTAGTTAGAATTTCATAATCACTGACTGACTAGAGGTATGGTACCTACGTGTAGCATAAACTTATGCTGTTGCAGACAGTTGCATCAATTAAAATTTCGCGCAAGTTTTTTTTTACAACTAAATAAATAATTCCAAAGAACCTTTGCGTATATATAATTAGTTAGCGTCGACCTGGGAATTCGTTGTCATCATTGTGAACGAGTTTTAATGATGAAAAATTTATTATAGTAGCATTCTTCCGCTCTTCGTCTCTTTAGAACAAACTTACTCGTTTCGTTTAAACTTCTGCAACTTCTCTCAATCTAACTGCAATACAATTCCATTTGCCGGCACTTCAATTCAATTTGCTTTTTCGTATTCATTTAAGCGGAAACTACTACCGGCGCGGAGCGGAAGCTGATGTCCGTTGCAGCGGGCTATATTGGCTTATAGTAAGTAAGTATGTAGGTATGTACCTATGCATCCCGAGAAATTCTTATTTTACTTTGCCTGCGTCACAGCCACCCCTACTTCCTTGTCAGTAGCGCGCCCAATAATCATCTGCAGCAACGCAAACATTTGTTGCTGTCACTTTCCTGTCTTCGCCATGCATATATGGAACAAAAAAAAAATTGCTTCAATTCGTAATTCATTTCTCAATGTTCACTTCGAAGTGATGCTGTCTGTCTCAGCTTCATCACATGCCATCGTCACCACATAGGGTCTCTCTATTGTACGAATAGCATTAATCGCATTGCGGACATTTGCCCTCTCGACTTCTCCTACAAAAGTTTGAAATCGTTTCGTCTATTTGTAAATTATTATGTTCCACCCAAGATTGTCTGACGCAAGTCAATTCGTCATTTCGCTTGAATACCGTTAATTTGTGTCGCAAACAATGTCTGCAACATCCACTTCATTCATCGCTTCATTTAACATGCAGTGTTTCAACAAAATCTGAAACAATTTTCATTGAAGCAATCATTTTCAGAAATACTATGGTATTAGTTAATGGCGTCAACAAGTCATTCAGTTCCACTTGGGTTGGTTTTACAGTTTTATATAAGTTTAAGCTTGGAGTTTTGGTCTTGTAATTAAGGTAGGCTCAAACAGAGAGTATGAGGGTATAAGCTTGGGGCCTGTCAAAGGTTAAGACTATCCGTCTAACCGTAGGCTGAGTATTTACCCCATTTAGTAAAAATTAGAGGTCCTGACAGACGTTGTTCTGCAAAAAAATCGGTCCGTGTACACGATAACTTGCATAATAATTGAGATATTTGCATGAAATTTGGTATACAGGTTACTTTCTGGCCAAGGTAGGTTGCTATTGGAAATGAGCGAAATCAGATGATAACCACTCCCCCTTTTTTGATATCGAAAACTTCGAAAATCACATAAATTGACATATCTCGGTAGCTGAAATTATATTAATTTATATAATTTTATAGGTGAATCCCCCTGGTCATGCTATTATGATTTTTCGATCAAGATTGTAAAGTCCACCTTCCACCTTTGAGGGAGGCATTTTTGAAAATTCGATTGGTCGTAACTTTTAAACTGATAACTGTTGAACGGTGAAATTTTGCAGAAAGCATATTAGTATCGTCGGGAATATACTTGATAAATTGGATAAAATAGCCCTCTAACCACGCCCACCCTAGTTATTGAAAATTTCGGAAATCACCTAAATTGGCATAATTCTGTAACGGAAATCCTTAGTCATTCTATTATGATTTTTCGATAATTCTACTGATCATAACTTTTAAGCTGATTACGGTAGAATCATGAAATTTGTCACAAGGTATAAAATCTGGAGGGGGTCGCTAGCCCCGTATCGTCCATTCTTAAAATTTGGGGACGCCCTTGAAAACATACCGCCTATACCTCAGTTTTTTCAATTTCCTTTCCATCGGTTCGCTCACAGGAGGTTCCTAAATATAGATGGATACCTGATGAAATTGGACGAAATCGCTTCCCAACCACGCCCACTCTGGATATGGAAAATTTCGAAAATCACATACATTTTTATCCCGTTTTGAAAACTATCGCTTGGTATCTTCCTCTCTCTTGTCACCTCCTTTCCTTATGTCCTTGCGGACTTCAATTCAATACTTGAACAGTGTAAAAGAAGACTTAGGAGAATACTATGTAGTGTTTGCGAAGCGCTGTTGGTGTCAGTGTTCATGGTTGGTGTAGGTGTTTAAAATTATATAGCTTAAATATGATAGTCGTTTGAAATTTATGCCACTTCTGAATTTGTTTTCACACTCACCTTATGGGACTCCACAAAAACTAACGTCACGAACGTCCATATAACTTTTGTAGTTCTTGCTGAGAAGAAATTTATTTGGTTGATTTTGATTTAGGAGTTTTATAACTAAGCCGATGGTTGTTCAATTAACCTGGATAACATTTTGTGACAGTTAATGTTGTTTTTCATTTATTAAATTTACGATTGAATCCTACTAAAAAAAAAAAAATTTTTAAATAAATCAGAAAGGCAAGCAAAAAAATAAATGTTAAAGCGATTGTAATCGACCGCTTTTACCCACTTCACATTTCTATGTGTTTTGTGTTTTCCTTCCACAGTAGGTATGTAGCCTTTTTTAATGTATATTTACATATAACATGAACAAAAGTCTGTACTTCATTAAATATGACTTGTGTCTTATCAAAACATTTACCAAAACTTATTAAGAGGGCAAACTTCCTAAAACAATACATTTTCCTTGACTCACAAATAAGTATATAAAACAAATGAAAAACGCTGAAAAATATCCTTTTCAAATAAGGACACATGCATGACGAAGTGTGCCAAATTTATTAAAACGTTAAAACAAATATTGGCACAGAAATCGAATCAACGATCAAAGGCAAACAAAAAGGGAGACAAAAATCTAATCAATGACCATTTCAATGAAAGCGAACAAAAAGTGAGACAAAAACGAAAAGCGAAATGTCAAAGGGATACCCAACAATAGATGATGATGACGGCGATTCAATCAAATAGAGTGCAAAAAAGGCTGAGGGTCAGTACCGGCGCTTTTATATATCCATACTTTGAGTACAAGTACAGAGAAGTGTTGCATTACAAGCAACAATTCAAAAGTGTTGCACGAACTTCTCAAGTTAATATATTTCACTCAGTCAAAGAAAATATGAAACAAAGACGTACGAAGAATTATTGCAAAAAAAAACTTCAATAGCATATGAAGCATAATAAATAGCATAAAAGGACGAATGAAAGTTAAAGATAGAGCACAATTTTATCAAAGAGGAAACACCAAAGCCAGTAAAAGCAAACAAGGAATGAAATGTAGAAATCGAGCTACATAAATGTCACCCCTACACATTTATTCTTGGTAGCAGGCACCAGCTAAAAGTCCACTTTTAAAAGGCTTCATTGAGGCGCAGCAACAGCAATTACTTGGCGCTACCAACGCAAACATAATCTTATACATGCATTGAGCATATAAGTCGATTTAGACTAGGGTAGGATATATTTGGTATAGGGATCAAACACTTAGTGAGAAATTGAAGAAGCTATGGTAAACGGGGACTTGGAGACCATTGTGAGTTCTTGTCAGTAAAAGTTTGTTGATATATCTAGTTTATTTGCAACTGTCATCTCAGTCAACCCGTTAGATCTTGGATGAACTGATTTGTCAAAGGGGTTAGCATTCGATAATGTCTGATTGGATTGGATTGTCTGATGACGTACACGAATGTATGTATATCTGTTTGAAATGCTTCAAAAAGTCCACAGAATGTAGTTTTCATAAACCAATTTTATAAACAGTTTCCATTTTTCTCATCCAGCTGTAAGAATATGGACACCTTTAGAGTAGCGAATGCGCAGTCGAAACACTTGATAATACGAGCTCCAAACTCTGGATCGAGTGTTGGAGGAAAATCTTTTGGTGTTGCGCTTGATGTTGACTCAGATCTGTTTATTCATGTAAAATCTTAATAATACATTGTATAAGGAACTCAAAACTCTTCCCAATTTCATCGATGTTTCAGTGTACAGCTTCTCAATCCGACGTTCACTACCGCAATTACCGAAAAAAATTTCGGTTTTTATTCCACTTCTGAATTTCCTTCACTTACCAGAGAATTTTCAAAGACTTGGCCTTGCTGGCTCTTCTTAGTTGGTGTGAGTCTTCAATATATGGGACTACACCACAACTACTGACATGTATTTGAAATATTATATTTTTTTTTTAAGTCTAGTGGAAATGAGTTTTTGGAGAAAAAAAAATTGTATTCCACTTCTGAATAACTTTCACTTACCTGGTGGTCTGGAAACATTTGTGATACAGTTGCTGTTAAGATCACTTGGAAGATCTGGGATATTTTTTTTTTTTGATTCATTGATGTTAATATTAAGGGTGCTAAAGTTTACTTGCAGGGTATTTTCAGGAAAGTATTTTGTTCTTCCATTTATTAGATTTAGAGTTAAGTCCTGCTTAGTAAAGAAAAGAAAAATAAAAATCAACATAAGAAACCAAAAATAAAGTTAAAGAAAACATAAAAACTTGGTCTCGTGTATAGAAGTGCTCGTTCCCTCAATATCCAGAGAGTTTATCTTCAATAAGGTCAGGGATCCGGCGTCTTACCCTGATGGTATTGGAGTTTAAATAGCAAGGCCATTTCTTTGATCTTTAGAGACTGTTTCATATAGTTCTAGAAAAAGTTAATAAAGAAGAATAATACTGTAGCTTCTTCCTGAGCTGGGAACCACCAGATACAATAAAATTTCGTAACTCGTTTTTTTTATAATTTTTTTTTTGTGCGCTTTTGTCGGAAAAAATCATATCCTTAAGAATACATACTTTAGAACCATCCTCATGAACCAGTAAATATATGCACATATGTTGCAAGGGCTTTGAACACAATAACAATAGCTTAATCCCCATGCGTACTAATGTTAATGCACTTATACGAAAGTACAAAAATACATGCTGAAATAGCAAAAATATTTACTCCCTACACTTTGTACTTCAACAAAATGTGCGTCACGAAAAACAAAACGAAGCGCAGTGAAAATGAGTAATGAGCAACCGAGTAACATAAAAATCGATAAGTGTAATACGCTTGAAACAATGGTATTCACATTCATGGAATAAGGATAAGCTGATAAAACCGAAAGCGTTGCAGGCATGGAGGTGATAACAGAAACATATCATAACGAAACTCATTCAAACTACTAACGGATGTTTGGGCTCAGTCTAATAGAAAAGTGATCCCAAAGACCTCTTGACTAGAGATATCTTGTGGTAGATATAGTACAACTCTTAGTGTGGAGTCCACGAAAAATAACATAAAATTATAAACAATCTCCAGCAACCGCAAAGTTGATAATAAATTCCAAAGTCTACTCACTCTAAAAAAAAACAAAAAAGGACATGAAGACTAAAATTCTCTTTTATTTGTAAGCCTGTCTTTATGGTCGTGGAACGTCCCATATGTATTAATGTATGAGCACATATGGCACATGGTCACAAGTGTACCTACTTACCTACCGCTCGTAATGATTATTTGCAGGCTGTAAAGGCCAAGGACAGCGCCAAACAAAAAAAAAAGCCAAGCAATTTTCGGCTCTAAAATGAAACGCTAAAAGCACAACACTCAGTGTAACGCTTTTATTTTTTTCTGCACTGCAACAGCCATGAATGAGTGAAATTAATGGTTGAATGAATGAATGAACATTTTGAAAATAATAGCACCAATACTTTTCATGTACTATGCGCCGCATACATTTTTGCAATGGTTTCAATTTTGTTTGTCGCTTTGTTAAATTTTCAAAAATAAAAAGGAAGGTTTTATCCGCACTGGTTGTCATTGCTGTCTGGCCGAGTGGATGTCGTCTTTCATTGTTGTTTTTTGTTTGTTTGTTTATTTGTTATTCATGTGCATATTAATTCCCCCAAGTGCTGGGGTATTGTCAATGTTTGTGCAGCTTTAAAACAGAATTTACTCAATACCTAAAGTCTCGATTTCGTTTGTGCTGCATTAGGACTGACGTTGTGGCAGAATGTTGGGAAGTCATATTTTTTTCACCCATCATTTGCACTTAACTATTAGAAACACCATTTTTGTATTGAGTCCACTTGTTTGAGTGAACATATGTATAAGTAGAGTACGAGGTAGAAGCCTAGCAGGAAAATTTAGGAGGAGAATCTTTTTCGGGCCCTTCACTTGTACCAGCATATTCTTCACTTCCTAGAGCACTGATTCTCTGCTTATCTACCCTTTCCCCTCTTTTGAGCCCCAGCTTCCTCCATCATATCGTCTTTTTCCCCCTATTCCATTCCCTATCACTATGCCTTATATTGAACTCTATCCCTATCCATACACTTATACCTATACCTATACCTATCCTTATTCCTATCCCTATCCCTATCCCTATCTATACCTATATCTATATCTATATCTATATCTATATCTATATCTATATCTATGTCTATATCTATATCTATATCTATATCCATATCTATATCTATATCTATATCTATATCCATATCTATACCTATATCTATCTATATCTATATCTATATCTATATCTATATCTATATCTATATCTATATCTATGTCTATATCTATATCTATATCTATATCTATATCTATATCCATATCTATATCTATATCTATATCTATATCCATATCTATACCTATATCTATCTATATCTATATCTATATCTATATCTATATCTATATCTATATCTATATCTATATCTATACCTATATCTATATCTATATCTATATCTATATCTATATCTATATCCATATCTATATCTATATCTATATCTATATCTATATCTATATCTATATCTATATCTATATCTATATCTATATCTATATCTATATCTATATCTATATCTATATCTATATCTATATCTATATCTATATCTATATCTATATCTATATCTATATCTATACCTATATCTATATCTATATCTATATCTATATCTATATCTATATCTATATCTATATCTATATCCATATCTATATCTATATCTATATCTATATCTATATCTATATCTATATCTATATCTATATCTATATCTATATCTATATCTATATCTATATCTATATCTATATCTATATCTATATCTATATCTATATCTATATCTATATCTATATCTATATCTATATCTATATCTATATCTATATCTATATCTATATCTATATCTATATCTATATCTATATCTATATCTATATCTATATCTATATCTATATCTATATCTATATCTATATCTATATCTATATCTATATCTATATCTATATCTATATCTATATCTATATCTATATCTATATCTATATCTATATCTATATCTATATCTATATCTATATCTATATCTATATCTATATCTATATCTATATCTATATCTATATCTATATCTATATCTATATCTATACCTATATCTATATCTATATCTATATCTATATCTATATCTATATCTATATCCATATCTATATCTATATCTATATCTATATCCATATCTATACCTATATCTATCTATATCTATATCTATATCTATATCTATATCTATATCTATATCTATATCTATATCTATATCTATATCTATATCTATATCTATATCTATATCTATATCTATATCTATATCTATATCTATATCTATATCTATATCTATATCTATATCTATATCTATATCTATATCTATATCTATATCTATATCTATATCTATATCTATATCTATATCCATATCTATATCTATATCTATATCTATATCTATATCTATATCTATATCTATATCTATATCTATATCCATATCTATACCTATATCTATCTATATCTATATCTATATCTATATCTATATCTATATCTATATCTATATCTATATCTATATCTATATCTATATCTATACCTATATCTATATCTATATCTATATCTATATCTATATCTATATCTATATCCATATCTATATCTATATCTATATCTATATCCATATCTATACCTATATCTATCTATATCTATATCTATATCTATATCTATATCTATATCTATATCTATATCTATATCTATATCTATATCTATATCTATATCTATATCTATATCTATATCTATATCTATATCTATATCTATATCTATATCTATATCTATATCTATATCTATATCTATATCTATATCTATATCTATATCTATATCTATATCTATATCTATATCTATATCTATATCTATATCCATATCTATATCTATATCTATATCTATATCTATATCTATATCTATATCTATATCCCTATCCCTATCTCTATTCCTATTCCTATCTCTATCTATATTCCTATTCCTATCTATATCCCTATCCCTATCCCAATCTCTAACTCTATCTCTATCTCTATCCCTATCCCTGTTCCTACCCCTAACCCTGTCCCTATCCCTATCTTAACATCAATACTTCAAGACCTTTCCTCCCTTTTTTGTGGTAATAGAGATTAATCTCATTTAACCCATTTCCAATATTTTACTATGAATACTTTTAGAGATATGCAGTACGAAAAATCCCAGTTGCATGGGAGGTACCAGGCCCACATCATCCATGTTTCAGCTGACTCCTCGACTATTTTTATTTTTACCTCGATCGTGAATACGAAACCAGATTTTTATTTAATTAATGATAGGAGTTCCGTTTGATTAATTACAGATTGTTATGATTAAGAATGACTCGAATAACTACCAAAACATACAAAAATATATCAAATATTAATCGCACAACTCTAATTCCTAATTAAATAGTTCAAACATCATTACTATACAGAGATTTGAAAAAATATGTACAGCTTAATAAATGTTTTTTAGATATGCCAGTGATAGTTTATGATACTTACAAGTTTATGAAAGACAAAACCAAGTGAGAATTAAATACCGTAAAATACTCGTATTAAAGAATAAAATTTCGCAAATTGTATTTACCTGAAACGAAAAAAAAGAAACAATTTAGTATAGGTACACTCAAAATTTGCTTATGACTTTACAGGGAAATATATATAATATTAATAACACGAAAATAGAAGAGTGATCAGAGAAATCAGATCGCAGGATATACAATATAACGTAGAACAAAAAAAAAAAATAAAACACTGAAGATGGCACAAAAATAGCGTGGAGAGCGTGGTAATATGCATAGATTCAAAATTTCAAATTTTTGAGTTAGCTCCTTTTAGATGTAGGTGTGCGATATGTAAAATTGTTAGGCGTTTTTATGTAAAGAATTGGTTCAAAAACTACTTAACGCATTTTTTTTACCAATTCTGACAGTTTATTCCTTGGGTACGTCCTCTTTACATAGGATATATTTTTCACCGCTAGATGGCGAGGTAGTCGCTATACATACAAAATCGGTATTTATGGTTCAATTTAATTCTTATTTGGAACGTATATTTGATATATAATCAATCACTTTGTTGCAAAAAAAATTAAAGCCGCTAGATGACGCTGGGGTCGAGATATTGCATCTGCTAATAAACAAAAAAAAAAGTAAATTATCGATATTTACTATTTACAAACAAGGCTCTTTACATTTTGTTTATCTTCAAACCAATAGAAATCTCCGTTCGTTTACATCAGGTATTAAAAAAAAAATCTAAAACAAGAAACAGCTGTTTTCACACCTTTGTCGATCTTGTTAAAAAATTGTTTCCCAAATTTTTGGCACTTGGCCCGAATTGTTTCGGAATCGTCCATGGATGAGTGAGGCATTCTCGTGTATGGCGTACTTTTAATTACCAATCTATAGTCTCTTAGCCAATATTAAACAATTGAGCGCTGCCAATTTCCGAACGTTCATACACTTAATCCACTTAGCTTTTGCATTAGAGTTGGGTATTTTAGTTCATTAAAGTGATCCAAATAACTAGTTCATTTAGTTCAATTATTTGTGTTTGTAAATGTTGGGAGGGGTATCAAAAGATGCCTTTTGACCTCAATAATCCAGAGGCGCGTCTTTTACACTTTTTAACACGTTTTTTCATATTAAACCAGCATCGGATAAAATCTTGGGAAATTACTAGGTCGCGCTTACCAAAAAAGTGGATAAAAAAGTGGCCAATTTTTTTCAGCGAGTTTCTTTGTCTACCCTTGTTGGAGTTGCTAATTCGTGCCGAAAATTATCGAATTATGCGTTGTTATTTCGATACCTACTCTTATCCAGAGTCAATTTTGTATTGCACAGCACTAATTTGTGATTTTGTTTTCAACATGGCTAGCCTGGTTGGAAGGGACTTTACTTTAGCACGCGTTTTGGTTTCTCGGTATTTTCTCATTTTCTATAAATTTCGACGGAAAATTTTACATAGTTCAAATAGTTCATTTAAAATTTTGAACTAAGTCTCGCGATCACTTCCATGATATAGTTCAATGAACTAACTAGTTCATGAACTACCCAAGCTTATTTTGCATGCGGCATTGAATTGAACAAGCTACAAAGCAAACCGGTCAAGTTTAATATTATTGTTTATGACAGTTGTTTATTTACTTGAGCTTGTATTTTATTTGATTTTGGCTATGTCTCTGTTTACTAAGTATTCGTGTAGTATAGTCAATTATTGAGTAGCCGTGAAAGGTAAAGAAATTTATTGAAATGCCAAACAGGAAAATATTTTTCACAATTTTATTATTATTTTGCTGCTTTGCTGTTTTTACTTTTCTTGTTTGTGGGATTTGCTTTAGATTTTCTTTGAAAATAAAAATCAATGAACTTTGTTGATTTTTTTTCAAAAAAAACTTTCACCGCTGTTGAGATGATTTGAGAGCGTGTGAGTTTCTCATGATCGCTTTTAAATTACTCAGGATGGTCTTATTAAATTAATTAGTTGTACATAATTTGATTAATTATTTTGAGTTACTCAATTGGGGTGGTGGAATTTTGGTAGTATACAAAAGAATCCGCCTCGAGTGGCCAACCCAAGTAGAAAAACTAAAAATGAAGCATATTATCCACATACAAAGTTTCAACCCAAATCGCTTAATATACGAAGAAATTACCTCCATCCGTAATTGACCTAGAAGGTTCCAATGGTCATACCAAATCACTCACGGTCAGTACCGTAAGGGAGTACCGGAGCGTATCGGGATCAAATCCGGCCAAGGACTGTCAATTTCGACATCACTCCCCAAAACCTTCGGGGAGTATTTTTAACTTAACAACAACAACCACAACTACAACCCTAGGTGCCAATTCATCCTAAAGACAACATGGTTGGTAGCCGGCTGAAAGTACCTTTCTTTTGATACCCATATTGGCATACCTTGCTTAATATTTAAAAAAAATTTGATTGGTGGCAATCCTGTAAACCGCCCCAAGTGGAAACACCCATGTGTAAAGTCTTTCAATCAAGCATGCTACACAGTAAAAAATGAAAGACTACTTTTTTTTAATTTAATACCAAATAGTATTATTTTAAGACCCTGAAAAAGATTGGAAATTAAGTTTGGACTAATGGTTTTAAAATAATACCAAAATAATACTAAATCGCTCTCTCTCTCTCAATTTTGGCAATTAAATTAGTCCAAATGGTCTTAAAATAATACCAAAATAATACTCTTTCTCTCAATTAAACGGAAAATGGTATTAATTTAATACTTTTTGGCGTTGTTATATATAAACACCAAATTGGTATTAAATTTAGACTTTTCTTTTTACTGTGTATCTTTATGCCAAATTTCTTCGAAATCGGTCAAGCGGTCCATAATGACCCTATAAAGGTCCCGAAAAGACCGAAAATGATCCCAAAAGGCTCCCAAAATGATCCCAAAATAGTCCAAAATTTACCCCAAAATTCCCCCAAAACGATTCCAAAATAACCCCATAATGATCCCGATATGACCCCAAAAAATGCAAAAAATTATCCCAAAATGAACCCAAGCTGATCACAAAAAGATCCTTAAATGATCTCAGAATGATCCCAAAATTGCCTAAAATTATGTCAAAATTACTCATATATTGAAAAAAAACTAGATAGGTGGCAACCCTGTAAACTACCTCAAGTGGCAAGTCCTAAAATCAAGCTTCCTATCTCTATGCCAAATTTCATCGAAATCGGTCAAGCGGTTCTCGAGATAGTACCGGATATACAAAAACGCTGCGGTAAAGTGGCAACCCTACTTGAAAATATTTTATTTGGTATCTCGCCGAAAATACCTTTCATTTGATACCCATATTGACATATCTTGCTCAATATTTAAAAAAAAAAAATTGAGATAGGTGGCAGCCCCGTAAACCGCACAAGTGGCAACACCCCAGTGGATAGTCTTAGAATCGTGCATACTAGCCTTATGCCAAATTCCATCCTAATCGGTCAAGCGTTTTTAAACAGCTGAGTAAGTAGTCCGTCACTTCCCAGAGCTTGATTATCATCTTCAGCTACTCTCAATTAGCATGGGAATAAAACGAGTTCCTAGTTTTCATCAAAAAGGCATCAACCAAGATCAACCACACATAAGTACATATGTACATATATATTGAGGGAAAAAAAGATGCAGGACTTCCTGCTTATTTAATTATCATTAACAGCACCCCGCTAAATACCAACAATTTGATGATGATACAATTTTCAACGCTTTTCCTATGAGCAACCTGTCAATCGAGTTTCTCTCGTTTCTGATACAATGTTATCAAACAATTTTATCATCAACATTACTATAAACAAATGTATAGTAATTACATTATGTAATAGGCTGCACTTTTTAATTGTTTTAGTGTCTCATCGCACAAACGCTGAAGCAAACAATCAAGTTTACCGGCAACTCCTCAAGCATTTCACTCATCAATGGTTTTCATCACTTGTATCGTAATTTGTTATTTACATAAAGCGTTAACCGTCAACAAATTGCGTTAGTGATTATAAAATAGGAGCAACTCTGCCTGGTCCCATGAACAAAAAAAAAAAAAATCTCATAAGAAGTTATGTAAACCTCATGCGTAAAATTGTATCTCAGAGTGTGAGAGAGAAGGAGACAGAGAGAAATAAAGAAAGAGAGAAAAAATAAAGAGAGAGTTCCACATAAAAGGCTTGCGCAATCCTTATCTTACTCAAGCCGACAGGACGCTAATCATTCTTCGTGGTATGGGCTACAGGTTTGGCAAGCACGGTCACTTCACCATTTTCCGTAACTTCGTGTTCATCCAAGTATGTACAAAAAGACAATTGTGTGTTTGTGCGCCTCCCCCTTGCTAGTTTCAATCAAGGTATTCTGTCAAGAGGCGAAGAGGGGCAAGAAGACCGATCAGCTGATTGCTACGGCATAAGTTGCCACGAATTCAAGACGGCCGACTGAGCAGCACAGTCATGCTGTCAGGCTAACTGGGAAAGTCATGGGCCTGGGTCGAAGGTGTTCTGGGGGCGCAAGCGGACTAGGGGACTTGGTCCATATCCGTAGCAGTCGTCAAACCTTCGGGAGAGTGATTTTGTGGTTGCAAAAACAACAGGGTATCCAGTAATGTCTAACCTCTCTCTTGTACCTTAAACTATTTCGAAATAAACATCATCAGGGTCCATAGCACTATTCCGAGCAACTGTTGCGCCGATCTATTGCTCCAATTTAGTATCTACTTGTAAATAAAACGATGCAAAATTTGAAGCTCGCTTAGCCACCTTGAGCCTGCTATTGAACACCTGGTCCACAACACAGCTGAACGAGCTATGGGCTTAACTCCTGCAAAGTAGCACGATTGCTTTGGCTCCTGATGGAACGCAGTCGACCTGTAGAGTTAATAGGGATGGCTAAGCCTGCGTGTTAGGGGTTTATAATACGCCCGAGCTATGTAGACATACCGGTCGTAAGAGGCGACTAATATAATATAAACATTGGTAATGACGTGCTAACTCTATGGTTGATCTACAGATATGATGCCTCTCACCTCTCATTACCCATCTTCTCCTTCCTTTCGCATGGAGGGGTCACATGACCTAGAAGGTTCCACTGGTCATACCAAATCGCTCCCGAGACACGTCGGGCCGTACCTCAAGGGAGTACCGGAGCGTACTGGATTCATACCCGGCCAAGGACAATTTCAATTTACTGCAATTTTTAGCGGGTAAACTTATACGATGCTATGAAATTTTTAGTTACACAGTGCGCTGGGTAATTATTCATGGTGTAATAGAGGTAAAACTTATTTACAGAAATACCTGTTTAGATTCATACGTCTGTATGTAATCTTGACCTCGTAAGATCTTTTGACTTGACTTCATTGAAAGCCTTAGATATATTCATACATACCAGTGAATATGTACGAATGCAACAATTATAACAAAAACAAAACAATGAAAATAATAAATCTCATAAAAGTAGGAAGCCTTTAACTTTTACTTAGAAATTTGAGAGTGCGTAGAGTTCACAATAGTTCACTGACGCATATTTCAGCACCACCAACAACATAAAGCTTGATGTGATAAAGACGTTTGAAAGTTTTCAGTTTCATGTCAGTAATGGGCTTCGTATGAACTTCTGACTTCTGGTCAGTATATGGCCTCTTAAATGTTCTGTGAAAACTACTTTGAAAATTACTACACTAAAATCATAAAACAACAAAAATTAGTTTTCATAACTTTGGTAAGGCATTCATTGACTGAGTGTGTTGGCTTCGTAACGGTGAAAATACTAACTGTACTATAGTTGAGTGAGATTTTCTCAAATATCGACAGGTGATGAAATGTGTAAATGAATTATATATAGGGCAATGAGCTTAGTATATACCAGAGTTGTTAAAGAATGCATTACTTTTAGAGTTAGGAATTTCAGTTCATTAAAGTGATCAGAGATTTCGAACTAGCTCACCAAAATGAACTAGTTGATGTAGTTCGTTTTTTAGTTCATTTAGTTATGCGCTGTTATTTCGATGGTCATTTTTGGTATTGCCCAGCTCTAATTTGTGATTTTGTTTTCAACATGGCTAACCCTGGTTGGCAGTGCCTTTACTTAAGCACGCTTTTAGTTTCTCAGTATTTTCTCAGTATCCATAAATGCTATAAGTATGACGAACATTTCACTTTTTTATAGTTCAAGTAGTTCATTTGAAATTTGGAACTAGTTCCCGCGATCACTTTCACAATTTAGTTCAATGAACTTTTTAGTTCATGAACTACCAAAGTCTAATTCCTTTCGGAACCAAAACATCTTCCCGCACAAGCCCCACAACTCCCCGCAAATATTCTTTTGTTCGGTATATCTCCATTGGCATTAAAAAAATTTTTTTAGGTACGACTCCAAGTTTCCGAAAATGTTTCACTCAACATTTGCAATCGCTTCTGAAGATAAGTTTCGTGAAGGCTTCGAAATTTAGTGAATACCATTTCCCATTTTCCCAAACCGTTTTTTTATCATATTCCGATCTTCACACCATCTCGGGGAATACTTACCAAAATACCGCAACTCACGAAATTTGTTTGACTTCAATTTTACATTGATAATTTTATAAGTACCTAGAAATCTACATTTTACAGAGATATACAAACATGTATGTAGGTATGTACATACCTACGACACTTAACACTGCTCTGCACCCACAATTGTTTTTACAGCGTCGTCACTTCCTCTTCTCACGACTCTGCTGTGTTCGCAATTGCACTCAATTATGTATTATTTGTTGTAGTAAATCTCGTATTTCATTGGATTGATTATATTATGTATGGGAAGTCGAGCAGCATGTCTCAACATGTTTGCTCTGTGGCATTTTTTGCCGTTGTTAGTATAATTTCTTTTTATGGGACAATTTCAAATCGCAATTTCGCAGCAAATGTGAATGCCCTCATTTATTATTTCGTTGTATAGGTACTTTGTTTTCTGAAACTGTCACTGTCGTGAACAGCTCAGGAATATACCTGTCCCACAAATTGGTTGCGACATAAAGTGAGTCCGACGTCCCAGATATGTCAAAATAACGTTAACGAACTTTTTATTGTTAAGAAGGTAGTTTTTTTACAGTTAGTTGTCAGTGACTTGATGTCAAATTGTTTTGGGGCGTTATTGGATCAAGCTCATCACTGACAACGAACTGTCAAAAAAAAAACCTAGCTTGTTATTAATACAAAATTTTGATGACGTTATTTTGACATATTTGGGTCGTCGGACTCACTTTATGTCGCACCCAGTTTGTAGGACACATATATTCCTGAGTTGATTACGACAGTGTTAGTTAATGAGATGAAAATAAAACTGCTATTGACTAATCAAAAAAAAATTGCATATACCATATTGACATGTTTCAACCCCCTCCCCGCTAGCTCACAGAAATTTAATTGAATAATTGAAAATGGTTTTATTCGTAAAACATATTTATGTTTGTATTTTTTATTATATCCATCTAAAATATAGCGAAATCTATTAAATTGTGGATCTATTTCTTTGCACGCCAGTGTACTATATTTGATGTCACATGGTGTAAAGAAAACCACAGCAGCCACAAAACCTGAAACCTTCCACCTACTTTTATTTTACCGTAACATATCAATTTGTAGGTAGTATATTGTTCGCAGCTATTGATGGGAAGAAGTGCACTTCATTTGCATAGACTAGTTAATATGTTTGAATTCGTCATGCACCTCGCATGAGTTTGATTGTGGGAACACACCTCATTGCAGTGCTTTCATTAACTACCTACCCTGCTAGACAGTGCTGACATTCAGTCAGCTTTTTAATGTCGCCTTTGAGAAAATGATGGGAAATCGTGTTGTTAATATCAGCTGTTTTATATTTACATCACGATTTCCCATCACATTCTCAAAAGCAACATTATAAAGCTGACTGAATGTCATAGCACGGTATAGCAGGGTAATATTTGTCTTTGAACAAACTTAGTGCACTATGCCCAACTATGAGGTTGACATTTAAATCAGCTTTAGTTAGATTTCATGTTACCATTTGATGTTTTTGTTTTATTATGCGAATGTCAAAGTGTCAGCCATTTCTACTAATACCTTTGTACACTCTTTTAGGTTCGCGTTTTATTCATTCCTAACCTTTTGCATGTTCTTTTAACGATTTCTACATATATGCATTTGTCTGCGGTTTTGCGTGGAACCAATTGCAAAAATTAGAAAAAGTTAGTGAAAGTTGTCAGCGATATTACAAATACTTTAGGCAGTGTTGACAGCTATCGACATTTGACTGATACTCTTTATAGTACATTTACACGGCACCAAATTTGGCGCTTTTTCCCATACAAATCTCATTTTCCAAATTTGGAATTCCATCACATTTGACCTTATTTGCCGAACAATACAATCCACAGTTCCTCAAAATAGCAACCAACGGTGTCAAACTGGCTCATTTAAATTCGCCAAATTTGGTGCGGTGTAAATGTAATATTACTTTACATGACTGCGGCACAAAGGTCACTGAACATTGGGGTTGGTTGAAAAAAAATCGCTTTAAATTTAATTTCAAAAACTTGAACGGTTAAATATTTAGCTTTACTTTTGAAATTTAACTTGAAACAACAGTTCACCGGAAAAATTTGTTGAACTTGCCGAAAGCGAAAAAAAATGTGAGTAAAAAAAAAAAAACAAAGAAGAAGCTGAATTCCATGAACAAGTTTAAAAATAAATTAAATTTCATATAAATATCTCACTGAAAAAGTTAAACAACCAAAGCACTTAACAACAACAAAACAAACTAAGAAACTTAAACAATTTGAAAACTATGAAAGCTACACTCGTCGCCATGTCTGATTAAAACCGCTGCAAAAATGTAGCCATAAGAGTTTTCTACACAGAGAAAAATGAGCTGGTCATATCAATCAAAATAAGGGTTGATTCCAGGGATGGACATTATTTTGTTTTTGAGGGACGAGTGACGAAAAAATACAAATTTTTTTTATTCATTATTCAAAAAATTTTAATGATAAGTGATCGGTTATTTTTTATTCAAAAAAAATAAGAAATTCTGAGTGATGAATAACGCGTTATTTTTATTTATGGAATTCTTGAATAACGATAAAACTTCAGTTATTTGCAAATGAAAAATTTGCCCATCGAGACCCAGCAAATTATACCCATATGCGCAATGTATTCGACATAACCTCGGGATCATTTAGGGACGGTTACGGGATCACTTCGGTATCATTTTCGGTATGATTTTGGGGTTATTTTAGGATCATTTTGGGGTAATTTTAGGGCAGTTTGGCGAAATTCTTGGATCATTTTAAGGTAGTTTCGGAATCATTTCGTGGTAATTTTGGAATCATTTCGGGGAAATTTTAGGGTAATTTCGGATCATTTCGGGGTAGTTTTGGAATCATTTTGAGGCAATTTTGGAATCATTTTGGTTAATTTTAAGGTAATTTATGGATCATTTCGGTGAAATTTATGGGTAATTTTGGGATCATTTCAGGGTAATTTTGGGATCGTTTCCGGGAATTTTTAGGGTAATTTTGGGATCATTTCGGGGTAATTTTGGGATCATTTCGGTGAAATTTAAGGGTAATTTTAGGATCATTTCAGGGTAGTTTTAGGATTATTTTAGGGTAATTTAGGGATCAATTCGGGGTAATTTTGTAATCAATTTGGGGAAATTTTATAGTAATATAGCGATAACTTCGGGGAAATTTTTGGGTAATTTTGGGATCATTTCGGGATAACTTTCGGGTAATTTTGGGAGCATTTTGCGGTTATTTTAGGATAATTTCGGGATCAATTCATGATAATTTTGGAATCATTTCGGGGAAATTTCAGGGTAGTTTTGGGTTCATTTTAGGGCAATTTTGGGATCGCTGTTGGATTTATGGCAAATTCTGTCAGTTTTACCAAAATTGGTTAATTTAAAATTTAAAATTCAACAAAAAATATCCTTTCAAATAACCAAAATTTGGTCAATTCAACAGAATTTGGCCAACTTCAGGATAACAGTACGAGACTGTTAATTTTACCATTGCCATTTTTTTCGGTGTATGTACTTGCCACATACTAACGGGTATTTATTTATACAAAGTACACATTTAGTATTGCATGTGCTTATAGAGAAACATATGTTTTCAATAATTTATCAACTCCTTCAGTGTGTGGCGGCGATGCCAATGAGACCAAACCAAAGCATTCCAGCGCCATGTCGATGTCCATATTTATACTTGCAGACATACTCTTTTTCATGACGCGATGTGAGTAATTGCATTTGAGAACCGTGTGGGAAATTCATTCACTTTGGTGCCGGAACCACCATTGGTCCACTTTCGCGTTCTTCGAACTACATAGGTTTGAGATAGGACATTTTTGAAAAATATTTTTAAATAAGGTGATCTTCCACTTAGTCGTCGAACTCATCATACACAATTTTAAATTAAAACTAAAATGATAATTTAGAAATTTTTCCGACTGGCATCTCGCGCTAGCTATCGACAATGACTCACTCAATTGTACTTGTCGGTGGAAAAGCAAGTGCTCAACGCACGCTGGAAGACTTTAACGTCATGACGATTTTATTTGTGGACTTTGCTGTTTTTTGCATACAACCAAACCAACATTTCAAAGTTTGTTCATAGAAAAAAAGTTTTTTGTCCGGAGTCCCTACCCGTAGCTCATTTGTCTTTAATTCGTCAATAGGGATCCACTTATCTGTCAGTGCTCGGACTTCTAAAACTAAAAAGGTACCTCTACAAATTGTACCTGAAAAAGAACTACATATTTAATATTTGAATCCTGATTGTCAATTTCGAAATGGTTGCAGTAGATTTTGTGGCTTACCCTGGGTGAAAATTTGCGCCTAATTTTATACTTTTAATTATAGATTAAACTTGTATTTTATGAATACCCCTAAATCCTAAAGAAGGTTTTTTCTTCTTACTCTTCAAAAATACTAAGTTCAAAATTTTTAAGTCCGAACACTGTTCTCCGCAAAAAATTTTGTTAAACAAAGTGAATGCAAGCATGAATAGTTGAAGTGGCAATTATTTTTTGTAGCAAACAAAAGAGTGTAGAAAAAAAAAAAAAAAAAAAAAAAATAAAAATTAAACAAAAGAATAAAAAAAAAAAAAAATAAATAAAAACAAAAAAAAAACGAAGAAAGATTTAAAAAGAAACTTTAAACGAATTATTGCATTTTTTCGCTGAATAATTTCATGCTTCTTTTGATTTGAAATATTTGTAAATTTATTTTCAAAGCCACACGTTTGAATTTGTTTTTATTTGGAATTAAGTGAATCGTAAAATTACATTTATCAAATGTAATCGCCCAATGTCCGGCGGTCGTTTGTAGCCAACAGCAAGTGCCGATAGTGAGTCGTATTAGCTGAAGACTCGCTTAACTGGTTGACTTCATCAGTGGCTTGTTGATGGGTGGATGACTGGAACGTATGAATGGACGGTTCGTTGGACTATTGACAATGATCAGATTGTATATTCGTTTGTTGCATTTTTTTGCAGAAAAGTTCGAGCAAACGAGTAGCTAATGGAGTTTTATTGGTTTGCAAAAAATGTACATGATAAATACGTAAACATTTTGTCGTTATTTAATATTTTGTTTATTACCAATGTCAAGTAGGAGTCCCATTACACCCGGTAGTTGAAAATTCGTGTGCTGAGTTGGTAGTAAAATGAGTTAAATAATATTTTTCGGTGTGTTTCTGATATTATACAACTTTTTCATGATCATCAATGAAAACGAATTTCCCCGTCCTTCATTTCATAGCTAATAATTCAGTTCAAGGCTAAGATTTGTGCATAGTAAAATTTTGTAGGAAATGGCTTTGTATGAAAAATATTTAAAGCTTTGGCAAAGCCAGACTATATTTGATACCTAGTATTCATTAAAAAATTTTAACTACTTGCACAGAGAAAAATTAGGTGGTCAGCCAAATTATGGGTTGATTCAACCAAAGTCATGGTCAATCCTTATCCATTATTCAAGGCTGTTGATTCAGCTGCATTGAAGCTGTTAACCTTAACTTAGCAGAAAATTCGTATTTTTAACATAAAATTTCTGTTCTGAGTTCGATTCTCGGTAAATTTTTTTTTTTTTTTTAATTTTTTTTTATTTTTTAATTTTTTAATTTTTTTTTTTGTTTTTTAATTTTTTTTATTTTTTTATTTTTTTTGTTTTTTTATTTTTATTTTTTTTTTTATTTTTTTTGTTTTTTATTTTTTTTTAATTTTTTTTATTTTTTTAAGTTTTTTTTATTTTTTTTTTTATTTTTAGTTTTATTTTTTTTTTAATTTTTAAAAAT
This sequence comes from Campiglossa producta, assembly GCA_964058755.1. NCBI lineage: Eukaryota > Metazoa > Arthropoda > Insecta > Diptera > Tephritidae > Campiglossa > Campiglossa producta. Next base: position 17,705,578 of record CAXKVI010000002.1, on the reverse strand, counting down.
TTTTTTTTTATTTTTTTATATATAACTAAAATAAGTGTTATTTTAACATCAAAAGAAGTCAAAGGAAAAAAAAATATTTTTCAATTATTGACTTCACCGAGAATCGAACTCAGGTGTCTTGAACGCTCAATCCTTGCTTGCAACAGTGTGCTAGCACAGTACCTTATTTGTTGGATTAACTGCAAATTCTGTGAGTTTTACCACATTTTGTTAATTAAAAATTTACAAATTTATGACTGTTCAATAACAGTTGAATGCAGTTACTTCAACAAAAAATTCCGCTCAAATAACCAAAATTTGATTAATACAAAACAATATTATCATTTATGGGTCATTTTGGGAGCATTGTGGGAGCATTTTGGCGTAATTTTGGGATCATTTTGGGGTATTTTCGGGGTAGTTTTGGGATGAGTTTGAGATCATTTTAGGATCATTTTGGCATCATTTTGGGATTATTTTGGGACCATTTTGGAATCATTTCGAGATAATTTTGGGTACTTTTGGTGTCATTTTTGGGTAATTTTGCGATCATTTTTGGGGCCTTTTTGGGATCACTTTGGTGATGACATTTTCGTGCAGAGAAGAAAACGCTATTAATTTATAGTTGAAGCCGAAATAACTTAGCAAAAGAGTGCTTACGCTAAAATCGAGCTGGATTAAAATCGTACAATTTCGCCCGAAGGGGCCATTACAAAGGCGTATCTGTGCACTGACTTTTACTCTGCCAAGAAATGGGAAAATAACTATAAATGAATTAAACGAGAAAGTGTTGTAGAAAAAGGAGTAATTGCATAGTTGGAAAGCTAAAAAAATTAAATTAAATAAAAAAAACAGAAAAATTTCAACACAACAAAAAAAAGGTAATGCCCAACGGGCAAACAATAAACTTTACAATTAACGTAACATTGCAATGCACTGGGAAAATAGCAAAAAAAAAATCAAGTAAATGCAGAAAAAAGTAAAAACAACAGAAAAATAAAAAAATGAATAAATAAATAAAAACAAACTTTATTGGGTGTGTGCAAGGTGCAACGCTTGAATGGAGCTGCCGTCCATGTTGACGATAAAAGAATTGTTGCTGTGAACACAAATAACTAAGTGCATGGAGAATACAAAAAGTAAAAACAAATAAATAACGATTTTAATGGAGCGTCAGAAAACAACCAACCTAAACTACAAGAAAAGTTTCTGGTGGCAAATAGTGAAACTATTCACTCAGCTTTGTTCTTTATTCTGTTGACTCTTAAATATCTGCAACATTTATATTTATGTATACACAAAGAATAATTTCATAGGTTTTTGTTGCACATGAATCATGTTAAATTAACTAGAAAGGTCTTATTAAATTAACATGAGATATTGTTAGTTTAACTAGACAGATGTTTTAACAAGAAGTCATGTTGATTTAACAGGTCATGTTAATTTAACAGGAGGACGTGTTAATTTAACACGAAGACATCAATTTAATAGGATGACATATTATTTCAACAAGAAGTCGTACAAAGTCATGATAATTTAACACAAAGTCTGTTAACTTTACAGAATCGTGTTAGTTTAACATTAACTAAGTCATGTAAATTTAAGAGATAGCCATGTTAACTTTACAGAATCGTGTTATTTTGGCAGTAATTCATGTAGATTTAACAGAAAGTCATGCTAACTTTACAGAATCGTGTTAGATTGATGGTAAGGCATGTAAATTTAACAGAAAATCATGTTAACTTTACAGAATCGTTTTAGTTTGACAGAAGTCATTCAAGTTTAACAGAAAGTCAACTTAACTTTACAGAATCATCTTAGTTTGACAGTAAGTCATGTAAACTTAACAGGAAGTCATATTAACATGTTTATTTAACAGAAAGCCATGTTAATTTAACAGAAAGTCATGTTAATTTAACAGGAGGACAAGTTAACTTAACATTGTGAGTATTGTAAAAACTTTGAGAGTTCCATTCTCTCTATGGACCACCGTGCAGATGTACAGCAAAAGCATATTTACCAAGAAAGTTGCTATACTCAACACTTCATATAAAAAATATAAAATATTTAAATTTAGTTGAAACGTTTGGCAGACGACAAATGTGTAAATATTTACAACACTGGTCACGTACGTATTAATGGATAGTATTTTACGTCTAGCTGACTGCCGCCCATCCGACTCATATCAACATAAGTACAGAAACATAGTGCCAGAGCGCCACACAAGTGCTACAAACAGAATTACTAGAAAAGAAAGGAAAATTTCAGACATTAAACAAATACAATGGCAAAAGTACAACTGTCATTGACAATAAAAAACAACAACAAGAGCCCTTTAAGAGGGAAGAGTTTATTTACGTCATGCAAATGCATAGTGAATAGGAAGTGTGACAGATCAACAAACTTCAGAAACTTACATATTTACACATTATCCCAACCAGGCTATGGCTGTGAAAATATATAATTGTGTAGAAAAAAATTATTAAAAAAGGACGACTCGAGTATACAGCCAAGCAACTACTAGCCATATTCGATATATGCGGGTATAAATAAATATCCTTATGTAATAAACTAATATAAAGTCCAATACCCAACAAACCATGAAGTTACATTTCGATTGGAGATACATTCGAGAACTAGCACCATTCTCCAATCTCGAATGTTAGACGACGACTCGAGAAACACTGGAGAAACATAGCGTTCTCCAACAAAATGGGACATAACTAATTCTCAAATCGAGCAAATCATAGTTATGTACTCGAATTCGAATGTTTTTCTCTATCATCTCTAACCTATCTCTAATCGAATTCTAATGTATGTAGCTCTCTGCTCGAATAGACAATAGGTAGAGAACTACTCTGGTTGTCAAATGTGAAGACGACCATTTTTCCAAAGTTAGAGACTGTGTTTGCTGGGTAGTTTCTGACGGTTTATAAATAACACCCGCCCTGGAGTTTGCAGACAAATAATACTTCGTAGCCGTCGATAGAATTTAAATATGTTGATATTGTTGCTGATATTACACTTAAAGGTTTACAGGAACGCTTTCTGAGCCCGATGATCTTCAGGACATTGCCAAGCCAGCTCAGTAGTTGACCGTTTTACCGAAGTGAGTTTGCGGCTGAGTAAGTCTCGTTCACCTGTTTTTTTTTTTTTTTTTTTTTTTCAAATCATTCGAGGGCTCTTCTTCATCTTATGCTTAACTGGTCTGTCAAAAGGAAAACTGTGAACCGCACCTTTTTCGTTTGTATTTGGCATGACACAGCCTGCAGATCTCCTACAGTTCAACGTTTAATTTCCTTCAATATTCGTGCAAAGAACCATACATCTTCTGGGGAAACTTTTCTCTTGAATACTTCATAAATACTCATCTTCTTCAGAAAAGGTATGATGAGAAACTCTTATACCGTGATCTATTTTTTGTCTAGAGAATTTACATCTCAGTCTACAATTTTTGGCAAAGACTGATTCTCCGTTGAATTTCTCGGCTGAGGTTATCTTGGTTGCAAATGGTAGTTCCTGGAAGATCCACTTTCTTTTATTTAGACCAGATGAGGTCTTTTCCGGATTCCCTTTCAGCTTCGAAGACGAAGACTACTTTGAAAGCGACAAAAAAAGAGGTAGTTATTCCCCGGAATTTTATGTGTCGTGAAGTACTTGCCTATGGTAGACTTACCAGGCCCGGAGTCGTACAAATAAGCTTGACAACGATGGGGTTCAGTCCTTCGCTTATACATAATTTCCCTTCTGTTGGCATTATTTTGGAGCCGGGATAAAACCATGCTCACTTCAAAATAGTAGGTAGTTGAAAAGACATTTCTTTTTTCAGCTCTGTTAAATGATTATGTATAAGATTGAGCTCAGAAAGCAGATGCTTTCCCGACGACCCTTTTTTCATTGCACAGAGGCGTGTGCCTTTCTGGCTGCAGCATGATGTTGGCCCTTGTCGATATAGGGGCCTTTTAAGGTACCCCTCTGAGAAGCCTGGAGCAATTTTCCGCGGCGATTACGACGAATTTGGTTTTGTATTTTTTCAGAGGACAGCCGGTAGCTTTGTGAAATCTTTCAGACTAGAACATATTTAGAGCAGCGGCAAAGTGAGTCAACCTAGTCAAAGTAGATGAGTTTACATCGTGGAGATTGAATTTTCCGACTTGTTGTTTTTATTGTTGTTGTAGCCTTGTTACGTGACGGACCAGCCAGGGTTGTACGGATGTTGACAGTCCTTTGCCTTGTGGTACTAGCACGATTGCCTTTGGAACTATTCGTTGACCTCGTAGTCAGGGTCGAAGTAGATTTTAGTCGCCTCTAACGGCCGGCTTAGCTACCTCTGGCATATTCTAAATCCCTAAACCGCTGGGGTAGAATTTTCCGACCCTACAACAAAAGGATCATTCCTTGCGCAGCGAAGCTTTAAAGTTGACAAGAATGACTTTGATATCTTGTGACGGGCAGAGGTCGTAGGTATACAT
>CAXKVI010000002.1:17688627-17696127 GCA_964058755.1 Campiglossa producta | reverse complement strand
TTATTATTTTATATTTTTTTTTTTTAATTTTTAATTTTATTTTGTTTTTATATCGAAGTTTGTGAATATTTTTTGTTATATTTTTAATTTTTCTTTTTTATCTTTTTTTTAATTTTTAAAATTTTTTTTTATTTAATCTTTTTTCTTAATTTTTTTTTCTATTTTTTTAATTTTTTTCTGTTTTTTTATTTTTTCTATTTTTATTTTTTTTTTTTTTTTTTATTTTTTTTTATTTTTCCCCTTATGTTTTTATTTTTTCTTTTATTTTTTTTATTTTTTTTTTTATTTTTTTATTTTTTTTTTTGTTGTTTTTAATTTTTTTTATTTTTTATTTGTTTTTTGTTTTTTTGTTTTTGTGTTTTTTTTTTATTTTTGTTTTAGTTTTTGTTGTCTTTTATTTTTGACGAATTTTTAAGCATAACTTTTTCTTTATTTTTGATTTTTATCAACTCTTGTTTTTATTTATTTTGTATTCATTAATACTATTATTTTTTAAAGATTTTTAATTTTTTTCTATGTAGTTTTACGTATACATACTTTTTTATTTTTTTTTTATATCATATTTTTAGTATACTTTTTTTGCAATTTTTTTTTTACAATTTTTTGTCGCTATTTTATTATTACTTTTTTAAATTTTTCACTTTATTTTTTTTATGTACTTAAAGTATAACTCTTAAAACACTTTAAAAGAGACCATACAAATTTTATTGAAAAGTGATCCCATCGTTTCGTGGCATACTGTACGAGTATTTCCTATATTTACATAACGCATTTGTATGTAAGAAAGTGATAAATAAAATTTAAAAAAAAAAATAGATGTTGAACTGGCGCTGCAGTAAACATGAATTACGATATTCTACACAAAAAAAATAAAAGTATTTATAAACGCGGAGAAGAGTTTTAAAGTACATTTGTATTTGTAAGTGAAATGGAAGTTGATACTAATTATAGAATGCGCCGCGCCACCGCTTTGTAATTCCTGGTTAAGTTTCCTTTTCTTGCAGCAAACGGGCACTTCAACTTACATACTTCAGAATGAAAAGAATTGTTTCGTCTTTGTCATCGAGACACATGTGCTTTTCTTCACTGCACACATAGTTATGTATGTTTGTTTGTATGTTTGTCGTCCGAACGTCTGATGGCTAGATGCCATATACTAGGAGGCAAGTTAATAAAAATACATTTGGGTGTGTATATTTTTAAATTTTTAGAATAAATAAATATGTGTATGGAAGATTTACAAATGCTACAATTCTGGAAATTAGAAAGTATTTAAAATATAATTTAAATAAATATCTGACGATGAGAGTATACAGATTTTTCAACAGTTTTGGGGAATTCAGCAAATGGACAACTACAACTAGAACATATCTCATCGTATATTTCTGTTGTTGGTAGCACTTTCATGTTTTTGGTGCAGCGAAAATATTTAAAAATTTAATTTCTATTTTTTTTAATTTTCGTTGAGCCAGAAACACGAATGTGTAGCAAAATTGTTACGCATACGCCATGGTGTCTGTGGTTCAGTGCAAAACATTATTGTTTCTGGCTCAACAAAAATTTTTTAAAAATTTTGAAAATCAATTTTTAAACATTTTCTGGCACAATTTTCAGAGATTGAACTACACATTCATGAAAATGACATTGCAAATTTCTGCGGGTTCCTTGTACTTTGGAAATCCAGGATTTTCGTGAATCGTAGAGAAACGAGAGATTAGTCACATAAGCCTCTGGCAAGCGAGCGACATTATGAAGAGTTTTTATCCTCAAGACAGAGTTAATGTATTTTAGGAGAAAAAAACAAGTCGCGCATTACAACGAAGGCGATCTAATTATTGTTTCCAAACATAAATATTATGAGTCACAGTTTTTAAAATCAAAAAAATCATCCACTTGAAATTCTTGCTCACTTACGACACGCAACAATTTTTCCTTCACGCTCACTTTGGTTGGCCGTCTTGTTGTAACTTCACACATTCTAATACAGCTCATTAGTTGTGAAGTTCATTTGCCTTTTAATTTCGCTGCCATAGTCCCCAAACAAAAATATGACACCTTCTACACAGCCCACTCCAGTTCGACACAACAAAAGCAATGAATAAGCAGCAGCAGCAACACCTTTTGGCAGCGCTCAGTCAGCTAATTTTTACATATTTGAAGGTACATACATATATACAGCTGTGGACATATAAATGGCACAAAATTTAATCTCAAATACAACTTGAAATTTGTAAGCTAAATGTTTACCGTAATACAAAACTATTGTATTCAGTTGTTGTTGTAAATTATTCCGCTTCTGTGACACAAAAATATGTGTGTTTGTTTTGTTTACTAGTTAACCGTTATTAATTTTATGTAAAGAGTGTTGTTTTTGCTTGGACACATAATTGGCACATACTACTTTCATATGCAGTTGGTGTGTAACTTTCAACGAAATCAGACCGAGTTTTGCATAGTTTCTCGCTATTTATTATTGAAAGTGATTTACGACAAAAAGTGATTTACGATGGGTTCGGGAAAACATACCACAAATGAAGAAAGACGAATTATTTGGGAAATGCGTAAATCGGGGAAAAAAATTGCAGGAATTGCAAAAATTTTAAATATTTCTCGCAAAAAGGCATACAACGCTATTAAGTTATGTACGGAGAACCCTGATGTGCTAATTAGAGGCAAAACTCGAAAGCCTAGGCCGCGAAAGACAGACAAACGTACGGATGCCTCTATTGTAAGAATGGTGAAAAGTGATCCTTTTAAGTCATCACGGGAGATAGCACGCAGTATCAATGAGAAATTAAGTACACAAATATCCAGTAGGCTTGTCAGAAGACGTCTTAATGAGGCAAATTTATTTGGGCGCATTTCCCGGAAGAAGCCACTCCTGTCAAGGAAGAATATTATAAAGAGATTAGACTTCGCGAAAGCCCACAAAGAAAAATGCTTGAATTTTTGGAAAAATGTTTTGTGGAGTGACGAAACAAAAATTAACCGGATGGGACCAGATGGTAGAGTATATGTTCATCGGCCAAAAAGCCAGGAATACAATCCAAAGTATACTCAGAAGACTATTAAGCATGGTGGCGGAAATATAATGGTTTGGGGAGCATTTTCCTGGCATGGCATTGGCCCGCTTGTAAGGATAAATGGCAAGATGGATAAATTTCAATACTTAGATATTTTGAAAAATCATATGGAGCCATTTTCTTTTGAAAAAATGCCAGTTAAATGGAGATTTATGCAAGATAATGATCCCAAACACTCCTCGAAGGTAGTCAAAAATTGGTTCAGTGCAGAGAAGATTGATGTACTAGATTGGCCAGCCCATAGTCCCGACCTAAATCCAATAGAAAACCTGTGGAATGATGTCAAGAGTTCAATAGCAATGCAAAATTATAAAAATTTAGACGAACTTTGGTCAGCCCTTCAAGAAATGTCCGTCAAGTTAGCACTACAACTTTGAAAAAATTAATATTACTGTATGGGATTAATTCCCGCTTTTTAACCGTTAACACACCGTGAAATCCAAAAAATTACCGTTTTTCATTTTTTTAAAATAACCCCTAGTAATGCTAACTTGACCGTCAAGTTAGCACTACCACCCTCGAAAACAATTTAATTCGATTCTAAATTTAAAATCAATTGCGCAGATAATTCCCGTTTAATAACCGTAATTAAGTAGTGCTAATGAAAAAAATCGAAAAAATTTTTTTCTCGATTTTTTTTAAAAATAACCCCTAGTAGTGCTAACTTGACGGTCAAGTTAGCACTACCACCCTCGAAAACAATTCAATTCGTTTCTAAATTTAAAATCATTTGCGCAGATAATTCCCGTTTAGTAACCGTAATTAAGTAGTGCTAATGAAAAAAATCGAAAAATTTTTTTTCTCGATTTTTTTTTAAAAATAACCCCTAGTAGTGCTAACTTGACGGTCAAGTTAGCACTACCACCCTCGAAAACAATTTAGTTCGACTCTAAAATTAAAATCAATTGCGCATATAATTCCCGTTTAATAACTGTAATTAAGTAGTGCTAATGAAAAAAATTGAAAAATTTTTTTTCTCGATTTTTTTTTAAAAATAACCCCTAGTAGTGCTAACTTGACGGTCAAGTTAGCACTACCACCCTCGAAAACAATTTAGTTCGACTCTAAAATTAAAATCAATTGCGCATATAATTCCCGTTTAATAACTGTAATTAAGTAGTGCTAATGAAAAAAATTGAAAAATTTTTTTTCTCGATTTTTTTTAAAAATAAGCCCTAGTAATGCTAACTTGACGGTCAAGTTAGCACTACCACCCTCGAAAACAATTTAGTTCGACTCTAAAATTAAAATCAATTGCGCATATAATTCCCGTTTAATAACTGTAATTAAGTAGTGCTAATGAAAAAAATTGAAAAATTTTTTTTCTCGATTTTTTTTAAAAATAAGCCCTAGTAATGCTAACTTGACGGTCAAGTTAGCACTACCACCCTCGAAAACAATTTAGTTCGACTCTAAAATTAAAATCAATTGCGCATATAATTCCCGTTTAATAACTGTAATTAAGTAGTGCTAATGAAAAAAATTGAAAAATTTTTTTTCTCGATTTTTTTTTAAAAATAACCCCTAGTAGTGCTAACTTGACGGTCAAGTTAGCACTACCACCCTCGAAAACAATTCAATTCGATTCTAAATTTAAAATCATTTGCGCAGATAATTCCCGTTTAATAACCGTAATTAAGTAGTGCTAATGAAAAACATCGAAAATTTTTTTTTCTCGATTTTTTTTAAAAATAACCCCTAGTAGTGCTAACTTGACGGTCAAGTTAGCACTACCACCCTCGAAAACAATTCAATTCGATTCTAAATTTAAAATCATTTGCGCAGATAATTCCCGTTTAATAACTGTAATTAAGTAGTGCTAATGAAAAAAATTTAAAAATTTTTTTTCTCGATTTTTTTTAAAAATAGCCTCTAGTAATGCTAAGTTGACGGTCAAGTTAGCACTACCACCCTCGAAAACAATTCAATTCGATTCTAAATTTAAAATCAATTGCGCATATAATTCCCGTTTAATAACTGTAATTAAGTAGTGCTAATAAAAAAAATTGAAAAATTTTTTTTTTCGATTTTTTTTAAAAATAGCCCCTAGTAATGCTAAGTTGACGGTCAGGTTAGCACTACCACCCTCGAAAACAATTTAGTTCGACTCTAAAATTAAAATCAATTGCGCATATAATTCCCGTTTAATAACTGTAATTAAGTAGTGCTAATGAAAAAAATTGAAAAATTTTTTTTCTCGATTTTTTTTTAAAATAACCTCTAGTAGTGCTAACTTGACGGTCAAGTTAGCACTACCACCCTCGAAAACAATTTAGTTCGACTCTAAAATTAAAATCAATTGCGCATATAATTCCCGTTTAATAACTGTAATTAAGTAGTGCTAATGAAAAAAATTGAAAAATTTTTTTTCTCGATTTTTTTTTAAAAATAATCCCTAGTAGTGCTAACTTGACGGTCAAGTTAGCACTACCACCCTCGAAAACAATTTAGTTCGACTCTAAAATTAAAATCAATTGCGCATATAATTCCCGTTTAATAACTGTAATTAAGTAGTGCTAATGAAAAAAATTGAAAAATTTTTTTTCTCGATTTTTTTTAAAAATAACCCCTAGTAGTGCTAACTTGACGGTCAAGTTAGCACTACCACCCTCGAAAACAATTCAATTCGTTTCTAAATTAAAAATCATTTGCGCAGATAATTCCCGTTTAATAACCGTAATTAAGTAGTGCTAATGAAAAAAATCGAAAAATTTTTTTTCTCGATTTTTTTTTAAAATAACCCCTAGTAGTGCTAACTTGACGGTCAAGTTAGCACTACCACCCTCGAAAACAATTCAATTCGATTCTAAATTTAAAATCATTTGCGCAGATAATTCCCGTTTAATAACTGTAATTAAGTAGTGCTAATGAAAAAAATTGAACAATTTTTTTTCTCGATTTTTTTTAAAATAACCCCTAGTAGTGCTAACTTGACGGTCAAGTTAGCACTACCACCCTCGAAAACAATTCAATTCGATTCTAAATTTAAAATCATTTGCGCAGATAATTCCCGTTTAATAACCGTAATTAAGTAGTGCTAATGAAAAACATCGAAAATTTTTTTTTCTCGATTTTTTTTAAAAATAACCCCTAGTAGTGCTAACTTGACGGTCAAGTTAGCATTACTAGGGGTTATTTTAAAAAAATGAAAAACGGTAATTTTCTGGATTTCACGGTGTGTTAACGGTTAAAAAGCGGGAATTAATCCCATATAGTAATATTAATTTTTTCAAAGTTGTAGTGCTAACTTGACGGACATCTTCAAGAAGCTTGGTATGCCATATCTCCAAGCAAGTGCCAAAAACTTGTGGAGAGTATGGGTCGCAGGTGTGAAGCAGTTATCAATAATAAGGGCTATAGCACAAAATATTAGCAAATGGAAAGCAAAAACCCAAACAAAGAATTGATTTACTAATTTTTTTCCTCTTAGTTTTAAAATGTGCCATTTATGTGTCCAGGCAATTTTTGTACCTTGTTCAGAATTTCATAATATCTTTTTTGCATATATATGAATTATAATTTAATTTTGTGATATTAATAAATTTAAGGAAATAAGGTTTTAAAAAATACCAAGTACTTAGTGGTTGTTAAATTTATTTGCGGTTTTATAGCCAATCAAAGAATGTTGGACGAAGTGTGCCATTTATGTGTCCATAGCTGTATATACTTACGAGGGTGGCTGTATAATTTTGGTTTTTCTTAAAGTTCAAGAAACATTGTCAGATGCTTTTAGGGGCTTCTTTGCGCTGGGTGATTTTCTGAAGTGCTGGTCAGGTTAAAATCACCATATTTAAAAAAAATTCAAAAATGCCCCGCCTCAGAATTTTTTCAACAACGTCCATTCTCAGAATTTGATTCAAAAACACCCTATCTCAGCTGAAAATGTAATAAATTTTCGTTCAGAATGGACGCCATAAAACTCATTTTGAGATAGGACTTAATCGATGTTGATGTGTAAACATGTTTTTTCTGCAAGAAACTTCATTTCATAAATGACAAGCCTATGAGTCATTTTCGACTTATCAATGAGTCATTTTCGACTTATCAATGAGTCATTTTGGACTCATAAATGAGTCATTTTTGGCTCATCAATAAGTCTTTTTTGACTCATCAATGAGTGATTTATGGCTCTTCCACGAATCATTTATGACTCTTCCACGAGTCATTTATGACTACCACTACAATATACCCTGCCTACATCGCTACCCACAAAATGAGCTACATAACTTTTCATTTTGCCTCTTGTCATAATATGTCACCTTTTCGACTGTCTGATATTGTTTAATAACTCACCTTGGCTATTTTCTTGATCGCATGGCTAGACGGCAGAGTTGGTTGTGTGCCTTTAAGTAGCTGCCTACTTGGTGACCGGCGCATAGCAGAGAAAAGCTCATGTTACCTGCCGACCGTTTATATG
>CAXKVI010000002.1:17671362-17688427 GCA_964058755.1 Campiglossa producta | reverse complement strand
ATGTTTCTGGCGCAACAAAAATGTTTCAAAGCTGAATTTTTAAATTTTTAAAATTTTTTGTTTAGCCAGAAACACGAATGTGTTGCACTTCAATAACAGACACCATGGCGTATACGTAACAATTTTGCTACACATTCATGTTTCTGGCAAAACGAAAATTTTAATAAATTAAAAAATCCAGTTTTTAAACATTTTTGTTGCGCCAGAAACATGAAGGTGTAGCACATTCGTATTTCTGGCACATTTTTCAGAGATTGAATTATGCATCCATGAAAATGGCATTGCAAATTTCCGGGGGTTCCTTGTATTTTGGAAACCCAGGATTTTTGTGTAACCGTAGAGAAAAGAGAGGTTAATCACGCGAGCCTATTAACTCAAATTTGGAAAATTGGCACATTCATACCTCTCGCAAGTGAGCGACGATATCGTTCATCGCTACTTTTCTTCGCAACTACAAATCACATCTTCCCCTAAGGTGTCGAAGTGCAACAAGTACAACAACACATCAGTGCGATATTTATGTAGGTTAAATATTTTTCAAGTCACCTTGCCCATTTTTAGCCGGCAGACAATTTGTTGACCAACTAACTGCAAATAGTTACACGCATACAGTGATGGCAAAAAAAGTTGGGCCGATGCTGACAAATTTTCTCAAATTGACGTGAATAGTTACATATATGATATAACTTATATCGAAAAGATACATAGTGAAATGTATGTATTGCTGAAGATTAATTTTGTGATAGTGTAGATGTTGTGATGTCCTAGGTATTCTCAAATAGGTCAAGGTTAGTATGAGCAATACCTTTTATCTAGTTTGAAGATATCCTAATATTTGCACCCACAACTGTGACTACCCACTCATCCACTTTCGAACAGATGTAACGGCCAATTGGGCAGTGCTTCTTTATACATATGTCGCACGTCAGTCTACGTACTTTTTTTTGGAACTGTTGAAATTTGGTCGTTACCGTGATTTATTTCACATACAAATGGTGGGCATTTTCGCACGCGATGCATAAATACGTCACTAAAGGCATGCAATACATTTTTTTGCAAAAGTCGATTTGATGTTTTTTCTAACAAGTTGGGTAAATTTTTTTGCCCCCTTTTTTATTGTTGCATTTGAGGAAGTCAGTCAATGACGCCAATTGCAAACACGCACTCAAATTTGGCATAGTTGTTGAAAGTGTGGCAAGTGTGGCAAATTGGCAAGTGGCCTTAAGGCGGACGCGTAACTCGTTCAAAGGAAGGAGAAATATTTTCGTTTGTTAAAAAAGTAAAAAAGTAGGATCTAGGAAAGTAGTTCCTCATGAAAACTGTATGTGGACTATTTTTAGTATTATTTTGAAGGAAAAAGTTTTTGTAGAGAAATCTGTTACAAAAGCCTCTGGTCTTGTTATGAATTGGCGTCGCTTTCAATTGGTTTTTAATTGCTACACGCGGATGTGTCTTAGCCTACTTCCTTACTTATGGTTGGGTTATAAATTGAGTTTAGGTGTGAGTGCGCTGGAGGTTATAAATATTTAACCCAAATTAGCAAAAGGGAAACTCTAGTGTGAAGTTGATGCGTGGGAGTTTCATTCGGAAAATAATTTAGTTTGAGGTTTTTATTTATGTGTGAGGCAAAAAAAAAAGAAATAAAAAGAAATATCGAAAAAAATGAAACGGAACAACTTAAAATAAAATAATACGAAATAAAATAAATAATAAAAAAAAAATAAAATAAAAAAATAAATAAAAAATATAAAATTAAATAAAATGAAATTAATAAAAGTAAGGTAAAATGAAAAAATATAAAAAAATAAAAAAATAAATAAAAAGAAATAAAAAAATAAAAAAATTAAAGAAATAAAATAAAAAAGTAAAGTAAAATAAAATAAATAAAAAAAAAAATAAAAAAAAAAATAAAAAATAATAAAATAAAAAAAAAATAAAAAAATATAATAAAATAAAATAAAGTAAAATAAAATAAAAAATTATATAAAATAAAATAAATTAAAATAGAATAAAATAAAAAAAAATAAAATGAAATAAAATAAAATAAAATAAAATAAAATAAAATAAAATAAAATAAAATAAAATAAAATAAAATAAAATAAAATAAAATAAAATAAAATAAAATAAAATAAAATAAAATAAAATAAAATAAAATAAAATAAAATAAAATAAAATAAAATAAAATAAAATAAAATAAAATAAAATAAAATAAAATAAAATAAAATAAAATAAAATAAAATAAAATAAAATAAAATAAAATAAAATAAAATAAAATAAAATAAAATAAAATAATATGAAATATCAAAAAATAAATTAAAGTGATATAAAATATAATAAACTCCGATGAATCTTAAAGCAACCTAATCCACTTCTTGTGTGGCTATATTGTAATATATTTTTTCTCTCAATAAACATACTACATTTGGCGAAAATTTATTTTTCAAAAATATTTTTTGGAATTCAAAATCTCAAATCCTCCGGCAGTAGCACACGGCGTATAAGTAACATGTTGTTTGAAAAAAAGCTTTGCATCGATCATTTTCTATAAAAAATGTCACTTACATATTCTGTAATTTCTGCAGCGATTAGTTTGGTTAAACGATCACAGGCAGGGGTGTGAAATTGGCTAGTCACTGAATACATGTTTGAAATATTTGTTTAGCAATTGATGTTTTATTAACTAAGTTTTGCATGAGTTTCAAACAAAAGTCACGCACTATTGCATTTCGGCAAGAATTAAAGTCGTATTGTGGAATGTTTACATAAATTTCCAAAAATTTCATATATTCTAATAATTTTTTTTTGCATTCCACATTTGCCTGTTTATTTCACATTTGGCACAATAAGATTTTACACGCTTCGCTGGTTTAATAAATTGTTGTTTTAGTTAAATGATTTGATTAATCGAATTTTGTATGCGAGTTGATCGTTGAAAATTTCATTACTGACTAAAGTTGAGTTTGTTCCAGTGGACAAAACGAAATGCGACTTCAACACACAATAGAGTTATTCCACATTTCCACTTCCAATGCAATAGCAAATAGAAACATGTCGATGCCACAGATATACATATAAGCTAGTATACATTACTGTATGATTGTTATAAGCGCTTGCATTGCAATAAAATGAAAATGAAATAAAATCAAAATCATTGATTAAGCAAAAAAATGAGCAGAAATAAACAAAACAAAGTAATTACAGCAGAGGACAAGAAAATGTGGGCATGAAATGTTGAAAAGACGAACAGATTTGCTTGTTTTATAAATAAAATATACTAAACTAAAATAAAAAAAAAATAAATTAAATAAAGTAAAATAAATTAAAACAAAAAAAAAAAAACAAAACTTAAAAAATTAAAAAATACATAAAAAATAAGATAAATTAAAGTAAAATAAAAAAATGAAAAATTAAAATTAAAAATAACTAATAATAAAAATAAGATAAAAAAAAAAAAAAAAAAAAATTAAAATAAATTAAGATAAAAAGAAATGGAATGAAATGCAAATCAGAGAAATTAAATGAAATAAAATAAAATACAAAAATAAAATATAATGAAATGGAATTTAATAAAACAAAATACAAAAAACATAAAAAAGAAATAAGTAATATTTATTTTACTTTTTTTGTAATATAATTTAAATAATTTTTTATACACATCTATTTTTAAACTATTTTTTATGAAGTTCTTTTTTTGTTTCCTTTTATTTTATATTACTTAATTTTTCGTCATATTTAATATGATTTAATTTTTATACCCAGCTGTACTTGTACACAGGGTATTATAACTTTGTTAGGATAACGGTTGGTTGTACAGGTATAAAGGAATCGAGATAGATATAGACTTCCATATATCAATATGATCAGGATCGAAAAAAAATTTGATTGAGCCATGTCCGTCCGTCCGTCCGTCTGTCCGTTAACACGATAACTTGAGCAAATAATGAGATATCTTCACCAAATTTGGCATGCGTACTTATTTGGGTTCAGAATAGATTGCTATTGAAAATGGGTAAAATCGGACCATAACCACGCCCCTTTTTCGATATCGAAAATTTCGAAAAACGTATAAAATGGGTTAATTCAATATTAGAAGCAGCTACAATGATAAAATTTGCAATATGTATTGATTTAGATGTTCTAAGGCCGATTTTATAAAAATTTTTGAAAAGGGGGCGTGGTACCGCCCACGTATATTTGAAGAAATTTTAAAATTTTGACTCTTAATAACTTCAGAACAGTTTATGCTAGTATAACGAAATTTCGTAGAGGACATACTATTGTTGTGGTAAATTCAGCTATAGAAAATAAACGAAATCGCTTCGCGACCACGCCTACTTTTTCATAAAAGTTATATTGAAAGGAGGTGGAAATAATGAAAAGTCCATATCTAATTAACTGATTTCGCTATAATAATATAATTTGGTACATACATCAACTTTCATATTCTTTACATAATTTTTTCAAAATTTTGGAAATTGGGCGTGGCACCGCCCACTTATGAGTCAAGCAATTTTTAAATTCGACTGCTAACAACTTCAGAACGGTGTGAGATAGATTTACGAAACTAGGTACCAGGCATGTTATGTTTATGTAGAGTACTACCACAGAAAATAAGAAAAATCGGTGAACGATCACGCCCACTTTATGTGCACAGCTGGGTATGTAATGTTCGGTTTCACCCGAACTTAGACTTCCTTACTTGTTTTAAATAATTTCATTTTATTTTATTCTTTTTATTATATTTGAAATCATTTTATTTTATCTTATTTGTTTTATTTTATTTGATTTTATTTTATTTTGGTTTATTTTATTTTATTTTATTTTATTTTATTTTATTTTATTTTATTTTATTTTATTTTATTTTATTTTATTTTATTTTATTTTATTTTATTTTATTTTATTTTTATTTTTTTATTTTATTTTATTTTATTTTATTTTTTTTATTTTATTTTATTTTATTTTATTTTTTTTATTTTATTTTATTTTATTTTATTTTATTTTATTTTATTTTATTTTATTTTATTTTATTTTATTTTATTTTATTTTATTTTATTTTATTTTATTTTATTTTATTTTATTTTATTTTATTTCATTTTATTTTATTTTATTTTATTTCATTTTATTCTATTTTATTTTATTTTATTTTATTTTATTTTATTTTATTCTATTTTATTTTATTTTATTTTATTTTATTTTATTTTATTTTATTTTATTTTATTTTATTTTATTTTATTTTATTTTATTTTATTTTATTTTATTTTATTTTATTATTTTATTTTATTTTATTTTATTTTATTTTATTTTATTTTATTTTATTTTATTTTATTTTATTTTATTTTATTTTATTTTATTTTATTTTATTTTATTTTATTTTATTTTATTTTATTTTATTTTATTTTATTTTATTTTATTTTATTTTATTTTATTTTATTTTATTTTATTTTATTTTATTTTATTTTATTTTATTTAATTTATTTTATTTTATTTTATTTTATTTTATTTAATTTTTTTTATTGTATTTTATTTTATTTTTTTTTTATTTTATTTTATTTTATTTTATTTTATTTTATTTTATTTTATTTTATTTTATTTTATTTATTTTATTTTTTATTTTATTTTATTTTATTTTATTTTATTTTATTTTATTTTATTTTTCATTCAATTTTCAAATTTTTTTTTTTAATTTTTTTAAATTTAATTTAATTTTATTTTGTTTCATTTAATTTAAATGTTATTAATTTTGTTTTCTTTTTTATTTAATTTAATTTAATTGATTAATTTTTTTTCATTTTATTATATTTTATTATACCAGAAATATCAAAAGCAATTTTTAAAACTTTCAGATCTATATATGGGCATACATTGTTCTTAGATTTCTGCACGCAACTGTATATGCAATGCTCTAACAATCGTAATGAAAACCAAATGTATAGTAATAAAATCAAAAAATAGTAAATAATAATAAAAGAAAATGGAAATCACATGAGAAAGCAAAGAAAATAAAAATTAGAAAATTATAAAACAAATCGTATATTTATTGGAATTAAAGCTGCGCTTTAGCATCACAAATGGAAGCGATATGAGGCGATTATAAAGTGAATCGTATAAGCAAGCGTATGTATGTGTGAGAGCAAGCACCCATTTAATTGTGCACCCATGTTGCTTGTATATAAATATGTATGTTTGTGTGTATGTATGACTGTTTGTTTATGCATGTGCTGATATTTATTTATTTATTTTATGAAACATTTAATCGCATCTGGATGTCAGTGAAGCGATAGAGGCGTGCGTTTTACTTTGAGTACCAGCCACTGTAACATCGCAGCACACATCACAACAAACATATACATATGTACACTCACACACTTGCCACAATTATTTTATATATGACGCAGTGCTTTATTGGCTGAGGCTGCCAGAGGCACCGCTTCTGTATAAATCGAATAACACAGCTGATAAAGTTGGCGGTTTTAGCTGATGTCAGCGCAGCGCATTGCACTGACTGCCGCCGCCACAAGCTTTAGTGATACATATGCGTATACTTACATGCATACAAACATACAAACTTATCTGCATACTTATCACAGTTGCATTTGCAATGACATATGGTGTTGGTATGGATTTCTAATGGCTACGATCAAAGCGCCTTGTCGGCAATTAGGTCTACTCGAAGCTGCTCTGTGCACACCAGCCCACACATTGCTCTAAAAAAAAATGCTGATAACGAATATTTTGTATTTATTTATCAATAAACTCTCTTCAGCATTTGCTTCCGTGCCGATTGATAATTTAGAATTTGCATTTGGTATTGAATGAAAGTTGTACATATGTATGTATGTATGTATGTATGTATGTATGTAGAAGCAAAGGGTTTGGTTGGCTTAGAAAGTTCGGTAGATTGGTTAGCTTGAATGAATTCGATGAATGAACAAAATTATTAATGGGTAACAAGCAAGCAATAATTTTCAAAGCGTATCTTATAACTTTATATTTTGTATATCCAGACTATCTCGGGAACCGTTTGACCGATTTGGATACAATTTCGAATATAGAGAGTATGGTTGTTTCTTGGGGCTTACCACTCAGGGCGGGTTACAGGGTTGCCACCTATCTCAATTTGTTTTTTAATTTTGCAGCAAAATATGCCAATATGGGTATCAAATGATAGGTATTTCCAGCGACATACCAACTAAAAAAAATTCAAGTAGGGTTGCCACCATACCGCAGTATATTTGTATACCCGGACTATTTCGAGAACCGCTCGATCGATTTGGATGAAATTTTGAATATATGTAGATAGTATGGTTGATTAAAAGACTATCCACTTGGGGGTTACCACTTAGGGTGGGTTACAGGGTTGCCACCTATCTCAATTTTTTTAAAATTTTGTAGCAAAATATGCCAATATGAGTATCAAATGACAGCTATTTTCGCCGCCATATCAACTATAATAATTTCAAGTAAGGTTGCCACCTAGGGTTGCCACTTTACCGCAGTATATTTGTATACCCGGACTATTTCGAGAACCGCTCGACCGATTTGGATGAAATTTTGAATATAGATAGTATGGTTGATTAAAAGACTATCCACTTGGGGGTTGCCACTTGGGGGGTGTACAGGATTGCCACCTATTTCAATTGTTTTAAATTATGGAGTTAGATATGCCAATATGGATATCAAATGAAAACTATTTTCGCCGCCATACCAGCTAAAATAATTTCTAGTAGGGTAGCCGCCTAGGGTTACCATTTTACGGTATTGCATTTGTATATTTTTCGGATCATATTTGGATTATTTTAGGATAATTTTGAGATCATTTAGGTGTCACTATGGAATAATTTTGGGACTATTTTGAGATAATATTGGGTTGCATTTTGGATTAATTTGGGATAATTTTGGGGTAATTTTCGGATTATTTTGGAGTGATTTTGGGATCATTTTGGGATAATTTTTAGATCCTTTTTTGGTAATTTTGGGAACATTTGAGGGTCTTCTTCCGGGCGTTTTGAGATTATTTTAGGGTTATTTTGGGAACATTTTTGGAAAATTTTGGGATCATTTTACGGTACATTTAAGGGTGTTTTGGGGCCATTTTGTGATCATATTCGGATCTTTTTTCGGTCGTTTTGGATTCAATTTCGTATCATTTTGGGAACATTTAAGGGTCTTTTTGGGATAATTTTAGGATTATTTTGGGTAATTTTGGGATTAGTTTGGGTCATTTAAATTGATAGCACCGGTCACCCAGGTACTGGTATTAATACTTGTTTTGGAATTTTCAATATAAAATCTTCTTGTCGTCAAAAGAACCTTATCGGTGCGGGCTCAAACTTCGTATTTCTACATTCGACCAGATCTTTACGATAGTTCTGAAGAAGATCCATAAAAAAGCAGGTTTTGGTTATGTAAAAAGCATCTAAAAGATCAATGCTTAGTTTTGGTATTTGTCGTTCCTTTTCTACCTCACCTGCAAATCTTTATTCGCTATCAAATCGCAATGGCAGTACACTTAATTCAATTTCATTTCATGCTGACAACCGACAAACACAACCGATAAGCATGTAGACAAGCTGGCAGACAAAGCGACATATTAAAGCAAGCTGAGCAAGTGAGGCGGAAAAAGGGGATGAATGCGATAAGCCAAATTCAAGCTTAACAACAACAAATTAATAGCAAATTGTAGAGCTGATTCTTTAGAGCAAAAAAAAAAGTTTAAATAATAAAAAAAATAATAAAAACACTTGTTTGTTGATAAATGTCAAGCTGCAAAAAGCAATTGTATATTAATGATACTTTGCGCATTAAACCAACGCCAAGATATACATAATTTTGTTTACGCAACATTGACATGTTAACAAGCACAGCAACATGTTGCCAACATGCACCTGACTGAATAAGCGTGCGAGTAATGTTTGTTTGGCTGTAGTTAGGCGCGCCGACGCGTCATCGTTACATTTAACCTCGAATAGCGAGCGACAGGTGAGCTTCAATGCTTTGGTGTAGAATTTTCCTTTGGATCTTTTTGTTTTATTGAGAATTGAGTATGTATTTGTTGCTTTTATCTTTATTTATTAGCATAATTCGCTTTTTGCACAGTTTGACATTCACAAAACTAGATCGGCTAGTTTGTTGTCTGATAGCCGATAAGTAGTGATTTTCAGGGACCATAAAGATTAAGACTTTTATCTGGAAAGTCAAATATAATGTAAAAATTTGACAAATTGATTTAAGTCCAAGTCTTAAGAAAGATTTCAAATTTGACTTCAGTCAAGAAATCAAATTAAATATATGACTTAAGTTGAGAAATGAATTTAAATATATGACTTAAGTAAAAAAATAAAATAAAATATATGTCTTAAGTCAAGAAATAAAATTAAATATATGACTTAAGTCAAGAACTAAAATAAAATATATGACTTAAGTCTAGAAATGAAATTAAATATATGACTAAAGTGAAGAAATAAAATAAACTATACGACTTAAGTCAAGAAATGAAATTAAATATATGACTTATGTAAGTCAAGAAATAAAATCAAATATTTGAGTTATGTCAAGAACTAAAATTAAATATATGACTAAAGTCTAGAAATAAAATCAAATACATTTATGACTTAAGTCAAGAAATGAAATTAAATATACGTATGACTTAAGTCAAGAAATAAAATAAACTATACGACTTAAGTCAAGAAATGAAATTAAATATATGACTTAAATAAAGAAATAAAATCAAATATATGACTTAAATCAAGAACTAAAATTGAATATATGACTTACGTCAAGAAACGAAATTAAATATATTATTTTAGTCAAAAAATAAAATCAAATACATGACTAAAGTCGAGAAATAAAATTAAATATATGGCTTAAGTCAATAAATAAAATCAAATATATGACTTAAGTAAAAAAAATTAAATTAAATATATGACTTAAGTCGAGAAATAAAATTAAATGTATGACTTAAGTCACGAAATAAAACCAAGTCACGAAATAAAATCAAATGCATGACTTAAGTCACGAAATAAAATGAAATATATGATTTTAGTCCAGAAAAACATTGTATATATGACTTAATTCAAGAAAAAAAATTAAATATATGTATGACGTAAGTCAAGAAATAAAATTAAATATATGACTTAAGTAAAAAAATAAAATTAAATATTTGACTTAAGTCAAGAAATTAAATTAAATATATGACTTAAGTCGAGAAATAAAATTAAATGTATGACTTAAGTCACGAAATAAAACCAAGTCACGAAATAAAATCAAATGCATGACTTAAGTCACGAAATAAAATCAAATATATGACTTAAGTAAAAAAATAAAATTAAATATTTGACTTAAGTCATGAAATTAAATTAAATATATGACTTTAGTCAAGAAATAAAATTAAATGTATGACTTAAGTCACGAAATAAAACCAAGTCACGAAATAAAATCAAATGCATGACTTAAGTCACGAAATAAAATCAAATATATGACTTTAGTCAAGAAATTAAATTAAATATATGACTTAAGTCAAAAAATAATATTAAAAATATGACGCAAGTCAAGAAATAAAATTAAATATATGACTTAAGCAAAAAAATAAAATTAAATATTTGACTTAAGTCAAGAAATTAAATTAAATATATGACTTAAGTCGAGAAAGAAAATTAAATATATGACTTTAGTCAAGAAATAAAATTAAATGTATGACTTAAGTGACGAAATAAAATCAAGTCACGAAATAAAATCAAATGCATGACTTAAGTCACGAAATAAAATTAAATATATGACTTAAGTCAAGAAATTAAATTAAATATATGACTTAAGCCAAAAAATAAAATTAAATATTTGACTAAGTCAAAAATTTAAGTTATAATTGACTTTAGTCAAAAATATGTTTTATTTAAAAAAATTTATATTACAAAATTTTAAGTCAAAGATAAAGTTAAAACTAATCTTTGAAATATTAAATCAATATTAAAGCTAAAATTTGACTTAAGTCAAAAATATGTTTGATTTTATATATAAGTATACAGGGTTGGGCATTTTTGCACTACCACTCATTTTTTAGTGATAATTTTTTTAGTGGTAGTTAAAATCAAAAACCACTATCACTAAAAGTTTGGGGATAGTGATTTTTGATTTTATTTATTATTATTTTCGGACCCGGTTTTTGGTAAAATTTTGTTAAATTGAATTGAAGGAAGTCTTTCTGAATGTTTATGCCAAGTTTTGTTGGAAAATTCGCAATGCTAAAAATTTTGTGATAGTGATTTTTGATTTTAACTATCACTGAAGAAATTATCACTAACAAATTAGTGGTAGTGAGATAAATGCTCAACCCTATAAGTATATTAGAAAAGTTTAAGCCAAAGTAAAACATCTCAATATTTGAAATTTTTAACTCACAAACATAGTTAAATAACATATCGTCACAGGAATGTGCCAATTTTCCGGATTTGAGATAATAGGCTCACGTGATTAACCTCTCGTTTTTCTACGATTCACGAAAATCCTGGGTTTCCAAAATATAAGAAACCCCCGGAAATTCGCAATGCCATTTTCATGAACGTATAGTTCAATCCCCGAAAAATGTGCCAGAAATACGAATGTGCTACACCTTCATGTTTCTGGCGCAACAAAAATGTTTAAAAACTGAATTTTTTTAATTTATTAAAATTTTCGTTTTGCCAGGAATATGAATGTGTAGCAAAATTGTTACATAAACGCTATGGTGTCTATTGTTGAGTGCAACATATTCATGTTTCTGGCACAATGTAAATAAAAAAAAATTTAATATTCAGTTTTTAAACATTTTCGTTGCGCCAGAAACATGAATGTGTAGCATGTGTAGCACATTCATATTTTGGCACAACGAAAATTTAAAAAAAAATTTCTTTGGAAATTTTTAAAGGATGAATGTGCCGAGTCTCGATGAATTGAAGGAATATTAACGTAAAAACTATATCAGTAGAAAGAGTATAATGAGAATATAAACTGCAAAAACATATCTATGTCAAAAACTAAAATTTAAAATGTTGCGGGAGGAAAAAAAATCAATATGATTTCGCAAAATTTTAATTTTGGCACATTCATGCTTCTGGCAAGCGAGCGACGATATAAAAGATACATTTGACAAGAACTGCTAAGTTCGATCCCTGACTACTGCTCAGCTGTCATCATTTATGTTCGTATCCATGTTTTTTGTGCTTGCCACTTGCTAGTGTGAATATGATTTATTTGAGTTGTTTATCGGTTGAAATTTACATATGTTGCCGTGGAATATAATTTAAATCGCTTTTTAATTGCATTGATTCTATTAGTTTTTAATTTTTTTATTATTACTTCAGTTCAGTGGTCGGCAAAAAGAGATAACTCTGTTAAAAAACGAAAAGGTTGCTCATACGCCCCGGTCAACATAGTTCAGGTTTTGGTGATTAAAGAACAAACATTTTAATAGTTTCAGCTCTAGTACCCAAGAAGATGTCTTAACACTTTGAAATGCCAAGAATTAGCTCCTTTCCATCTGATGTGAAAAACATTCTTCCGCGAAGGTTTCGAAGAGATGTAACATGTTGCTGCAACATGTTGCTAATAATGGTAACTTTTATAAGTATCTCTGCATACTCGTTTCAATATACACCCGGGTTAACTGGGTCAAAAACAGATGGGATGGCCCTCGAAGTATTGCCAAGAAGAGTCATCCGGTATATTTATGGTGGAGAACCAACCAATGACCCCAACAGTTCTATGCATACAGTGCTTTGTCTAAGCACTGAAATGTTCGACCCTTCCATAAATTATCGAGTTCATTACGTGGAATCTAGTTGAAGGTACAAACACAAATGAAAATCACTGCAGCAGCAACAACAACAACAACAACACCAATCAATACTTAACAATGGGCCAAGTAACATCCAAAGTTATTTCAAAAGTTACTTAACCAGCTAGACATTCTTTCGAATGACAAACAAATGTTGTGTAATTTACGACTTAACAAGAATTTATTGTGTTACTGATGATACTTTTCGCAGTCACATATCTTTGAAAAAACAAAAAAAACACAACAGCAAAAAAAAATATCAAAAACAACAAATGGCAAATTGCTTTAGAAGTTAAATAAAACATTCAAACAAATGAACGGACTCGACTTGCAGACGACGAAATGAATGTGGATAACACCTAAGTAGCTAAGTACAGGAAACTAAGATACGGGCATTTAGAGGAAGCAAATCATGTGAACGCAAAGCCACAAATTCAAGGTAGAATTTTTAGCGCAGAGAGGGTAAAAGAGGATCACAGTAGGACTAAGTAACTAAATAAGTTAGTGATTGAGAATAATTTATATGCTGACAGTCAATTTTAGTGATACGAATGTAGGAATTTATGGGAGTTGCTGTGAAGATTAGAGGCTAATTTTACGGTTTCATGGGAATGTAGCTGCTTTTAGGTGGATTAATAAAAAGAGGATGTATTGGTGTGAATAAACATATGTTTGTGTGTATGTGGTACTAATTGGAAGTCACCACGGAAGAGAGACGAATTGAGTAGATTGAAAGAATGATAGTATGTTGAGGTTATACCATGATTTGCAATGACTTCAACAGTGCTTAACAAACGAAGCTCCGTTTCATTCGGCGATCGAAACGAAAAAAAATTAGAAAAAATTTTAAATCGAAACGATATCATTTTAAGGAATGAAACGGAATAGTTTTATATGAAGGGAACGAAATGGGAATGAAACGGATGTCACTAAGAAGAACGAAACAAACTCGAAACGATATCATTTTAAGGAACGAAACGGAATAATTTTATATGAAGGGAACGACATTAGAACGAAACGGAGAAGAGGAAACAGACTCGAAACGAAATCATTTTAAGAAACGAAACGAAATACATTTCGAACGAAACTAAAGTCACGTAGAAGAGGGAAAAAAATCGAAACGATATCATTTTAAGGAACGAAACGGAATAATTTTATATGAAGGGAACGACATTAGAACAAAACGAAAGTCACTTAGAAGAAGGAAACAAAATCGAAACGATATCATTTTAGGGAACGAAACGGAATACTTTTAGATGAAGGGAACGACATTAGAACGAAACGAAAGTCACTTAGAAGAAAAAAAAAACAAAATCGAAACGATATCATTTTAAGGAGCGAAACGGAATAATTTTAGATGAATGGGAACGAAATGAGAACAACACGAAAGTCACTTAGAAGAAGGAAATAAAAACCAAACGGTGTCATTTTAGGGAACGAAACGGAATACTTTTAGATGAAGGGAACAAAATTAGAATGAAACGGATGTCACTAAGAAGAAGGAAACAAAATCGAAACGATATCATTTTAAGAAAAGAAACGAGATACTTTTAGATGAAGGGAACGACATTAGAACGAAACGAAAGGCACTTAGAAGAAGGAAACAAAAACAAAACGATGTTTTTTTTAAGGAACGAAATGGAGGCCTTCATAAGACCGGAATCGAATTAGTTTTCAATAACTAAATCGCAGTCTTTGAGAAGAACGAAACCGAACACATTGCGAAGAACAGAACCGAAATCAATTTGAAAGGACGACACCGAAACAATATTAATGACAGACAGTGTGAACAAAACCGAAATAATTTTGACGGATGAAACGGAACTCATTTCGAAGAACGGAACCAAAACAATTTCGAAGGACAAACCCGAACACAATTTGAAGAAGGAAAAGAACTGATCAAAATCGACGAAACAAAAAATTTGGAAAACGAAACCCAAAAAAAAAGTCACGAAACAGAAATAATTCATTTTGAAGAAAGAAACTGAAATCGGAACGAAATCTAGGAAGCAAAACAAAATTAAAACCGATTCCGAAACTTTCAAAAAGGCTTAATTGCCAATATTTGAAATTTCGCAGTAAAAACAAAGTTCGCCGGATACTGTGTTTTTTTTTTTAATTGAGCGATTAAAAAACGGAACTTGCAATCAAAATTGGAGCAATATCTTGTTAGCATGTTTTATGCATTTTTTTCTCTTGTACAAAACTTTGCTGTCAATAAATCAGCAAATGCGACTTAAAGCTGTCACTAATTTTTAAATACCATTTAACTGCAACGCTTACATTCGTGTGGGCAACGCATTCATCGCTTTATCATCACCTTGTTAATAACATTTTGTGAAAAGTGCAACCGAATCAAATAAAAAAGTAAAAACAAATCAAAAATTATGCGAAAAAATGCAATTTCAATCGTTACAATTTTCTTTTCAATTAATTTTCACTTTCGAATCTATCAAATGGAGAGTCATAAATTTCGTTGCCACTGAAAAATGGCATTCAGCTACGAACGGACGAACGAATGCTGGTAGTTGCTTGTTTGATAGTAGCGAATGGTAGTACGCATGCGCGGCGAAACGCAGTGCCTTCGTTTGTATTGAGTGTGCGTGCGTGTGTTTGTTGTAGCTTGTGTAGCAATCAAGTGACAATAAAGCTTGCCGCTTGTTTATAGCCAGCAATGGCGCTGGCAACGCCATCAACAACACCATCATTCGAGCAAAAAGCAAAGCCGTAAGCAATATATTTCTATATTTATTTATGTACTGATAGTAGCAATGACTGTGTGCAGTTGCAATTGCTGCTGCTGCATCCGTTTGATATGCGTTAAAAGGCACAAAAAGTGAATTCAAATAAACTTTTAGA
The DNA here is from genome assembly GCA_964058755.1 of Campiglossa producta. Classification (NCBI taxonomy): domain Eukaryota; kingdom Metazoa; phylum Arthropoda; class Insecta; order Diptera; family Tephritidae; genus Campiglossa; species Campiglossa producta. Next base: position 17,672,760 of record CAXKVI010000002.1, on the reverse strand, counting down.
TTGGCTGTTAGCAGTCGTGTAGGTAGGCGCTCGCATTCTTGTTTTCTGCCTCCTTAACGAAACTGGAAAATATGCGTAAAAGATTTTGCGCATGCGCGGCCTTTTTGATGGCCAAATGCGTGTGTTGTGTGCCATTGTTGTTGATTTTTGGTTTTTTTTGCCTTGCACTTAACAACTAATCTAGCTATTATTTTAACAACCCACTTTTATTTGAATTGGTAGCAAAGTAATTTTTTTTTCGTGGAGAATATTTATGTTATAAAAGGTACTCGGTAAAAAACAGTGCTCACGTATAACAATCAACGTTATAACAATTTTTTTTTTCTAATAATAAAGGCTTCTTTCAGTTAGAGATCAACACTGAAACTTTTATTTTTAGAGACTTGGTTTAAATATTTTCCTACTCTCAGATAATGAAATTTAATATCAAATTTTAATAGACGCATAGTGGCAATTAAATGGCAATAAAGAATTTGAAAGCGCCTTCAATAAACCGAAGGAGCCTAGCAAGAATGTGTACGGTGTGGTCCAATCCTCTCATGGACAAAGTAAATATGAGCTGGCCGCCAATAAAGCGGATGAAGGTTAATTAAAAATAAAAAAGTGATTAAAAAAAAATACAAAGGAGCTTGTTTTCTTTGTGAGCTACTATTAAAATTCACCATTGTCTCAGTGTGTGCGGGCGTTTGCAAGAAAATGCCTATACATATGAGAGTAAAAGTGATATCAACGAGATTTGAAAGTAAAAGCTACATATTAGAGCACTAAAAATTTTTCTTGTAAATTAATGTGCATATTTGACCTCTTTCGTCGGGGGTAAAAGTGAAATCTCCTTCTATGCAGGCGAGTATTCCTTTGAATTTGATTATCAAAAAAAAAGAAAAAAAAAGTTTAAAAAAGAAAAAGAAAAAAAAAAAATAAATAAAAAAAAAATAAAATAAAATGATATTAAAAAATTAAAAGAATTAAATTAAAATAAAATGCATTACATTAAAAATGAAATAAAAAATATATTAAATTAAAATAAAATAAATTAAAATAAATTACAAAAAAAAAAAAATAAAAAAAATTTAATTAAAAATATTATAAAATGAAAAAAAAAAAAAAAAAAAAAATAAAAAATATATTAAATTAATATAAAATAAATAAAAATAGGCTTTAGTAAAAAAAATAAAAAATGTTAAATTAAAATAAATATAAAAAATAATATAAAAATATTAAAATTAAAAAAATTTAAATAAAAAAAACAAAACACGATATAAAAAAAAAAAAAAATATAGAAAAAAAAATAAAAAATATTAAATAAAATAAATTAAAACAAAAAAATAAAAAAAAGTAATAAAATAAAAAACAAAAAACAAAATAATTTAAAATAAAATAAAATAAAAAATTAACTAC
>CAXKVI010000002.1:17656362-17666362 GCA_964058755.1 Campiglossa producta | reverse complement strand
ATTATAGTAACTAATCAACTATGTCCAACCTTTATTGCCAGACACCAATATCTTCACAACAAAATTAAAATAAATTAAAAACAAAACACAAATTTTGGCCTTTGATATCGGCGCTACCACACCGTGCAGCAATTAAAGCTATTAAGCAAATATATTTAAACACTTTTTCTTTCGAACTTCAATGCCATAAGCGTTGATCGATGATTTGTTGATAACTTATTGTGGTGATGGTGTTGCACGACGAATGCGTAACGTTATCACCAGCAAACATAGTTTTGATATGTTGTAATTCCAGTAACCAATATGGCAGTCTAACAAATTCAAACGATGAATATCAATTTGAGCACAAGTTTTTGACTATCACTCGTGATATGAATGCGATATCGCACGTTGTTCATCTTCAAATGCAGCCACCAGATTTGGAAATCAAATCACATTTGTGTTCACACCGCTTTGATTTAAGGCAGCTGGCTTGTAAGCGTTTTGGAAAACTTGAACTTGCATGAATGTCAAATCGTTCAAATGGTTTAGTTTAAATGTTTATAATGTGGGTTTTTATCTGCGCAATTATTTAATTGGTAGCCAACATCGGTGTGAACATTGAATAATAAATATAAATTATGAGATTTTATGTCGATATGGATTTGTTAATTGAATGAGGCAATTAATTTAATTTGGACACATCCCGTCGGGAGTGTTAGGTCAATACCATTTGGTGGTGCATTCGGGAGATGTGAGAAGGTGAAAAAAAATTAAATAAAATAAAAAAAGAAATAAAATAAAATAAAATAAAATAAAATAAAATAAAATAAAATAAAATAAGAAAAAAAAAAAAAAAAAAAAAAAATAAAAAAAAAATAAAAAAAAAAATAAAAAAAATAAATAAAAAAAAAATAAAATAAAAAAAATAAAATAAAATAAATTAAAATAAAATAAAGTAAAGAAAGTAAAATAAAGTAAAAAATAAATGAATGAATAAAACTGAAAAAAGAAATAAAATAAAATAAATTAAAAAAGGATGTTTTATTATAATAAAGAAAGTAAAAAACTAAAATAATTAAAAATTAAAAAAAAAATAAATAATTTGAAATAAAATTAAATAAAATAGAAAATTAAACAAACAAAAAATAAAATGAAATAAAAAAATAAATAAATGAAAAAAAAATAAAATAAATTGAAATAGAATAAAAAAAATAATAAAACAAAGAAAATATTAATAAACAAAAAAAAAAAAAAATAAAAAAAAATAAAATAAAAAGTAACATTAAAAAAATAAAATAAAAAAAAAAATAAAACAAAGAAAAAAATAAAAAAATGAAAATAAAATAAAATGAAAATAAAATAAAATAAAATAAAATAAAATAAAATAAAATAAAATAAAATAAAATAAAATAAAATAAAATAAAATAAAATAAATTCAATTAAATTAAAATAAAATAAAGTAAAGAAAGTAAAGTAAAGTAAAGTAAATTAAAAAATAAATAAATGAATAAAACTGAAAAAAGAAATAAATTAAAATGATATAAAATAAAAAATTTAATAAATTAAAAAAGGATGTTTTATTATAATAAAAAAAGTAAAAAAACTTAAATAAATAAAAAACTGAAAAAAATTAAAAAATTAAAGATTAAAAAAAAATAAATTAATTGAAATAAAATAAAAAATTAAACAAAGAAAAAAATAAAATAAAATGAAACTAAAATGAAATAAAAAAAATAAATAAATGGAATAAAAAAATTAAAAAAAATTAAATAAATTGAAATAAAATTTAAAAAAAAATTTATTAAAATAAAATAAAATAAAATAAAATAAAATAAAATAAAATAAAATAAAATAAAATAAAATAAAATAAAATAAAATAAAATAAAATAAAATAAAATAAAATAAAATAAAATAAAATAAAATAAAATAAAATAAAATAAAATAAAATAAAATAAAATAAAATAAAATAAAATGAAATAAAATAAAATAAAATAAAATAAAATAAAATAAAATAAAATAAAATAAAATAAAATAAAATAAAATAAAATAAAATAAAATAAAATAAAATAAAATAAAATAAAATAAAATAAAATAAAATAAAATAAAATAAAATAAAATAAAATAAAATAAAATAAAATAAAATAAAATAAAATAAAATAAAATAAAATAAAATAAAATAAAATAAAATAAAATAAAATAAAATAAAAAGAAATGAAATGAAATAAAATAAAATAAAATAAAATAAAATAAAATAAAATAAAATAAAAAAATAAAAAAAATAAATAAATTAAAATAAAATAAAATTAAAATAAAATAAAATAAAATAAAATAAAATAAAAAGAAATGAAATGAAATAAAATAAAATAAAATAAAATAAAATAAAATAAAATAAAATAAAAAAATAAAAAAAATAAATAAATTAAAATAAAATAAAATTAAAATAAAATAAAATAAAATAAAATAAAATAAAAAGAAATGAAATGAAATAAAATAAAATAAAATAAAATAAAATAAAATAAAATAAAATAAAATAAAATAAAATAAAATAAAATAAAATAAAATAAAATAAAATAAAATAAAATAAAATAAAATAAAATAAAATAAAATAAAATAAAATAAAATAAAATAAAATAAAATAAAATAAAATAAAATAAAATAAAATAAAATAATATAAAATAAAATAATATAAAATAAAATAAAATAAATGAAAAAATAAAGTTATAAAGATAAATAACATAAATTGAAATAAAATTAAATAAAATAAAAAAAAACAAAACAAGGGAAAAAATTAATAAATAAAAAAAATAAATTAAAATAAAATTAAATTAAAAAAAGAACAAATAAAAAAATAAAATAAAATAAAGTAATAAATAAAACTAAAAAAAGAAATAAACTAAAATAAAATAAAAAATTAAATAAAAAAACAAAGAAAAAAATTAAAATTAAATAAAAAAAATAAAATAAATAAAAAAAAATAAAATAAAAAAAATTAAATAAAATAAAAAAATAAAACAAAGAAAAAAAATTAATAAATAAAATAAAAAAACAAAATAAATAAAACAAAATAAAAAATAAATAAATCTAAAAAAAGAAATAAACTAAAATGAAATAAAGTAAAAGAAAAAAAATTAAAATAAATAAAAATAAAATATAAAAAAGAAAATAGAATAAGAAAAAAAGAATTAAAATGAAATAAACTGAAATCAAATAAATTGAGTTAAAATAAAAAATAAAAGAAATTAAAAAAAGGATGTTTTATTTATATAAAAAAATAAGACTAAGAATAAAATTAGTTAAAATAAAATAAAAAAAAAACAAAATAAAATAAAATATATTAAATAAAATAAAATAAAATAAACTATCTATTTATTGAAATAAGATAAAATAAAATAAAAGGAAAAAATTAAAAACGAAACAAACTAAAATCAATTTTTTTTATTTGAAATTATATTTTACTACATTTAGTTTAACTTAATTTAATTTATTATATTTTTTTTCATTTTATTCTATTTTATAATATTTTTTAAATTTTATTTTACTTAATTGTTTTTTCTTAAATTTTGTTTTATAGAATTTTATTCCAGTCTTTTTGGTGGGTTTTATTTTTTTATATTTTATTGTGTTTTATTTCCCCTAACTTTATTTATTTTATTTTATTATCTTTTATTTTATTACGATTTCTTAGTATTTATTAATTACTAGATTATTACAAATATTAGGGCTACATTATGTAAAATGCCGCACACACAACAAGCCACTTTTAATTGTGTGAAAACAAACCTTGTATAATATCAGAGCAATTGCCATTTCGAGCCGTTACGTGTAAAAGTGTTTGCAAGGGGTCACGGCGTTTTACATAATTGGCCTCTTAGTTGTTTAACTTTTTTTTTCACATTCGCATCTTTTCACTGCATCAAAGGTGAATTTCGCGTCACTGTGGCGGTGATTTGCAAAATTTATTAATTTGACTGGCGTGTGAATCAATAATTTTAAAGATTGCAACAAGTTTCGAAATTGATTTGTTTTTCTTTTTTCATTGGAATTCCAAGTTTAGAGCTTTTTTTGCATTAAATTGACTGACATTTTCAATTTTTTTGTAATTTCATCTTTACCTTTGGCTTTCACTTTTGGCGTAATTAAAAATCAATTTTATCATATCACAACAAAGTACGCCGCCGCCGCCATCATACACGAAACACCAAATTAATGAATATTAAATAAAATGATACCCGGCAGCAAAACAGATACAATTACAGCAGGTGACAGACGACAAAAACTTTTCACTCCATTTTCAGCGCTGATCCTCCAACTGATTGACAGCGTTTTAGTTGGCCCAAGCGCTGGTTGGGCAGGCTGCATTTCAGTGGCATATTTCCGTGAAGCGGGCCGGATGATGGAATACTTTTTTTTTTGTGTTTTTATTTTTTGTGTATGACAACCTTAATAACGGTGACAATGGTGGCAGTTACTGTGATGCAGGTGTTTGTGTGTATGTGTGTGTGTGTGTGCGTGTCGCCGTAGTGACAGTATTTTATTGTTGATGGTTGCATTTAACTGCGGCAAAGATGAATTGCACAGCCGCATTGAGCACGCAAAAATTTTGCAAACTCACATACATACATACCTGGTGCGTGCATAAATAATTTACATAAAAATTAATATTTATATTAATTGCTTTGGTAGTTAAATAAATAAATTTTTATTTACTTTCCGTTTGCGTGCATGCAACGTCAAAATTAGTGAAAAGTGAAGGTAATCAAATCAAGCTAAGTAACCATCTTTACCAGGGAATCAAAAAATTTGATAATATACCGAAGACAAGAAAATTGTTGTCTTATTTCGATTCTAGTGGAAATATGCAATCTCACTGATTCTTTTTCCCGTTACCTAGCCCCGTTTAGTTTTCTTTTCACTTCCACAACGCCTTCTATTTGATTATCTCTAATAATTTCTTTAACACTTGCTCTTCTCTTTACCTCTCCCCCACTTTAGTTTGCTTTTACGCTCTCCCTTTTTTATCCTTTTGCATTTCTTCCTTATCCTTTTCTTTTACTTTTATTTTTCTCTTTTCTTTATCTTTTGTTAATTTTTTTTTGTTTTTTCTTTTTCTTTTTTTTTCCTTTTTCTTTTTTTTCTTTTTCTTTTTTTTTTTGGTTTTTGTTTTCTTTTTCTTTTACTTTTCCCTTTTCTTCTTTTTTTATTTCCTTTTTATTTTCTATATATTTTCTTTTTATATTCTTTTTCTTTTCTTTTCTATTATTTTTACGTTTTTCCTTCTCCTTTTCGTTTTCCATTTTTTTCTTTCGCTGTTACTTTTTCCTTTTTATTTTTATTTTCCTTTTTCCTTTTTTCCCATTCCTTCTTCCCTTGCATTTTCCCAGTACCGTTTCCTTTCCTTTTCCTTTTTTCCTATTCCTTCTTCCCGCCCCTTTCCATTTATCTATCTCTTTCCCTTTTCTTTTCCCTTCCCTTTCCCTTTCCCTTTCCCTTTCCCTTTCCCTTTCCCTTTCCCTTTCCCTTTCCCTTTCCCTTTCCCTTTCCCTTTCCCTTTCCCCTCCCCTTTCCTTTTCCCTTCCCTTTCCCTTTCCCTTTCCCTTTCCCTTTCCCTTTCCCTTTCCCTTTCCCTTTCCCTTTCCCTTTCCCTTTCCCTTTCCCTTTCCCTTTCCCTTTCCCTTTTTCGTTTTCTTTCCCTTCCCTTTCCCTTTCCTTTTCCCTTTCCCCTCCCCTTTCTTTTTCCCTTCCCTTTCCCTTTCCCTTCCATTTCCCTTTCCCTTTCCCCTCCCCCTCCCCCTCCCCTTTCCCTTTCCCTTTCCCTTTCCCTTTCCCTTTCCCTTTCCCTTTCCCCTCCCCCTCCCCTTTCCCTTTCCCTTTCCCTTTCCCTTTCCCTTTCCCTTTCCCTTTCCCTTTCCCTTTCTCTTTCCCTTTTCCTCTCCTTCTTAATTTTCTTTCCACTTTAATTTCCTTTGCCTTTTTTTTCTTCCATTTTCATTCAATTCGTTGCTGACGATGTAAAAGCTACAAAAAAGATTGCTCGCAAGCTTAGAATTAAACATCATTTTAGCACATCTCCTCGTCAATTTAAATACTACAATCGCTTCAATTCTATTTTTGATTAAACACGAATTATTAAGTGCTCAGCTGCCAGCGGATACCACTTTGACATTCTACAACATGATTTAGTGTGCTAAAGTTAAAGTGATTTGTAGCCTTGTTACAATTCTGATTGGTCTCTCAAGCATCCGTTCGCTTCTTCGTCTTTCTAATCTGGTTGGAATAGTTTGGTTGTGTTATTGCATAATAAAGCGCACTTTAGGCGCCGCAAACGTTTTAGCTCGCTTAATTGCACAGAAGCAATAATTGACAGCAAACAAAAAAACCAAAAAGAATATGAAAACAAAAAAACTTTGCATTCACTTTAAAACACTTAAAAAGTTAAAACATCACAGCAACGGCAAATGGCACTTACGACGGCGTCAATAAAATAACGTTTTGCCAAAGTAATTAAACAAACAAAACTACAACCTACGACGAGTTAGACAAGTTCTTGAGCAACATGTGGAAGCTTAAACGTAACAAATCATAGAATTCATGTCAGAATGACCAAGTTTTAAATTTTGTGACAAAGTCGGTTTTTTGTCGATAGAGCTAGATACTAGAATTACTTTAAACTACAGCTGTTAAATGCACTTAAAATCCATATGCAATCTAGCGCCCTAGGGGAGCTCAACACCTTTAAAGCCCTCGAAATACCGTGGAAGCTTTTTAGATATATCCATTTGGTCTGTGCGTGACTGTACTTCTGGTCCTACTACGAGTAAATAAACATATTATCCAAATAACTGCATATTCGCATGCATCTAACGGTCTCCAAGGCGTTTCCACGCTTAATGAAGACATTTCCAAGAAATGTTTAATGCAAAACATTTGTTTATTATCTTGAACCATGAAAATGTATATGATGTATCTATCTCATGCATCAAGCATAATATGACATGCAACGCACGAAAAAAATTGTGACCTCACAAATATGGCTGAATTTTGACCGACAAGCGAGACATTGAAAAGTCGAGGTCAGCCTACTTGAATATTTTAGTTGGAGTATTTTGTATTGGGTGGCAGGCATACTGTGATGGACATGAGGCAAGAGGCGCGTCCAAGTAGTAGTAGGAGTAGTTGGAGCTGTCAAGCTAGAAAAGACGTTACACAGTTGCTGCATATTTACTCAGATGTGATTGTTAGGGTGGGTGGGTCCAGTGGATAAAATTCAACCACAAAAGCTACGAGTATCTTATTTTATTTTATTTGTTTTATCCTATTTAATTTTTTTTATTTGGTTTATTTTTATAAAATTTTTTTTTTTAGTTTATTTTATTAAGTTTTTTTATTTCATTTCTTTTTTTGCTACGTTTTTCTACTTTTCCTTACTTTACTTTATATTACTTTGTTTTTTTTTTTTTTTAATTTTATATTAATTTAATTTAATTTTTTTTAGTAGAATTTCTTTATTCTATATTATTTAATTTAATTTATTTTAATTTAATTAATTTTTTTTAGTAGAATTTCTTTATTCTAAATTATTTAATTTAATTTATTTTAATCCGTACTGCACTCCGTACTGTACTTCCGTACTGTAATTTCGTACTTTTCTTCTGTAAAATTCCCCCAAATTTTTTTAAATTTATATTTTTTATGTTTTATTTAATTTTAATTTAATTTTATCTTGTGTAATTTAGTGATGCTGCATTTAATTTAACTAAATTTGACTGAATTTAATTTTATTTCAATTCATTTTCAATATAGCCTTATTTTATTTCATCAAAAGCCAAAACATGTTTACTGCTGTATTTCCGTACTGTACTTCTATACTGATCTTCCTAACTGCAGTTTCATACTGTACCTCAGTAGTGTACGTTCGTACTGTACTCCTGTAAAATTCCTCCACATTTTTTTAATTTTATATTTTTTGATTTTATTTTTTATTTAATTTATTTTAATTTTATATTTCGTACTGTTCTTCTGTAAAATTCCTCCAAGCTTTTTTATTTTATTTTTTTTATGTTCTGATTTAACTGAATTTTATTGAATTTAATTTAATTCTATTTCAATGTAGCGTTTTTTTATTTCATTAGAGGTCAAAACATGTTTACTGTCGTACTGTACTTCCATTATGTTCTTGCATACTGCACCTCCATTTTTTTTTAAATTTTTTTACTAAATTTTAATTTAATTTTATCTTGGTTAATTTAGTTAGGCTGAATTTAATTTAACAAAACTTCATTTGATTAACGAAAGTTAGTTTATTTTTATCTAATTAAATTTTATTTAATTTATTTTTTTTTATTTTTTATTTTATTAAACGTAACTTGATTTAATGTAACTTAATTTTATTTCATTGTTGAGTTATTTTAATTCATCAAATAAAAAAAAATAAAATTTGAACATACCCTAATGCACATTCATATTTAGATAGTTTATATGTGAAAGATAAATCATAGAAGCAGAAGATGCGTTGCATGCAACATTAGTTTATTATCGTTTGCAATTTATATCGTGCCGCAGTTGGGTTGCGCCTGCGCGCGCACGTTCACACGCAAATGTCAGCTCATTAGACACAAAACACACACACTCCAGTGATTGTACATATATTTTTGTGTGCTCATGAATTTATGTAGGAATGTGAAATGTACAGTTTGCATTCTCAGGTGAATGAAAGTTGCACTTAAATGGCTGCTGTGGCAGCAACAATTGGTTGCTTCTGAAACACCCGCATGTGTGTAGGTCGCCTTTTGGCTGATGAGGTCGCATTCATTGCAAACTAATTGCCTGTGCACGCTAATAAATATGTACAAACAACAAAGCAGGAAAAAAATGATAAAAAAATGTATGAAAAAATGTACGCATGCGCCAAGCGCATCACTCGCATTGTTGCTTCCTTCAACCGCTAATTTATTTTCAAATTTCAACTTATTGTGCTAGCTGCTTCATGAAAGCACATTTTGTGGGTGCGCATAGATACATTTTATTTACGTGGGTTGGGCGCTAAGTGATTGGCTGATATGATGGGAGCAGCATCTCTACACTGTTGCTACCAAAGTGAATGTTACAGGTACGGGTAGAGCTAATATCCATAGGCTTTGTGTGCAAGTTGGTTATTTATCGCTAGAAATATCTGTAAAGCAATCAACGCGTGTGACAGTTAAGTTAACTCCCTAAAAAAATTTATGAATTTTTTCCTAGAAACACAATCGATTTTCCAATGAAAATGTTGAGAAGTTTGAAATATGATATGCTAAGGTTGACAAGATAATTCCCTGTGTTAGAAAAGTTTTAAGTGACGTTAATCAAGCATGTAGACAGACGTACAGTACTTCCGTACTGTACTTCCATACCGCTCTTCCGGACTGTACTTCTGTAAACTTCTTCAATATGCATTTGGAAATTATATTGGGGTTTTATAATACCGAAAACATTTTTTATATGCAGTTTGGCGCTTTTAGGGCTGATAAATTAGTCCTTTTCGTTTTGCCTTCAACCAATTTTTCTATGAGAGAGAGAGAGCTCTGATACAAGTTTGCCACCCAAATCGCCTTAAAAGCTTCAATAGCTTTCTATTCACTCAGATAAAGTGCAATCGAAACTGCATGATAGCAATTAATCAGCTGCAAAGAAGAAATGCATTCAAATAGGCGACAGAGCAGAAAATCCAACTGTCACATCATCATGCGCATGCGCGCGATGCGAAAGTATTCACATCATGGAAATCATACCGTCATAAGCCAAACACTTCAAAAGCATACAAAAAAAAAAAAAAAACAAACACGAACAGCAAACAAGAGACACACCATCAGGTGGCAAATGTGGTAGCAATAAAAATTTAACGGTAGCATTGCGGATGGCGCTCAAAGTGTACCAAATGTATGCGACATTTAGCGGATGCGCGTGATAAATCACAGCCGCCACATTGCATTAAATGAAATTCATATTCAATTAAGTAAATGCCAACTGCTGGGAGCAAACG
>CAXKVI010000002.1:17651362-17653862 GCA_964058755.1 Campiglossa producta | reverse complement strand
ATGTGTAGAGTGTGTAGTTCTTGTTGCATCGTTGGCCTAAACAAGCCCGCCGGGATGGATAAAAAAGATACCTATGTGAACCCTTCCGCCATTAACATAATTTTATTTCTCAGTGTATTCGATTGTAATGAGCATAAAAACTGGTCAAAAATTAAGTTGTCCAACTGAGAAAGTTTGTATAAATCAAAATATGCAAATCATTTAGAAATTTTCCGATAATTCATTAGTTAAAAAAAAGTTGCGATCGGTGTAAAGAAAACGAAAGACAAATGTGTTGAAATGCGCTGGCTACTAATTGCGAAGAGATTTATTGAAAGGATTTTCACTTTTTTCTGAATGAAAATAAATTTTATTTGAACAAGAAAATGCAAATTGAGGCGATAGTGTGGAGAAAATTAATTCGGCTTCCGCAAAGTGGAAGTGGGGAATAGATAAATAAATGCATACAAATGGCTGATGTGTACATACATCTGTAACTAGTATACTTTATGTATTTTTGTATAATGCCACAAGCCAATTAATTGAACATCTTCCACGCTTTTAAAAAAACCAGAAAAAAAGTAAGCACTAAAAATTCATAGAAGAAGTTTAAAATACTACGGGCTTTGCTTTCGTCAAGTTTTAATTACTGTGAAGTTATTATTTTAGGCAAATACACATTCGTTAACAAAAAAAATATCACGTATACGCCGTGTCACTTTTATGAAAATTTTAATTGAATTTTCTTCATTAAATCAAGAGGGCAAATATGAGCAAAATTTTTTTTCTTGAATCAATAGAAAATATTCCAAAGTTTCATTTTATTATAGTAAGAAGGTCTAGCACGCTATAGCACACAAATTTTTGTTTACCAAAGTAGCAAAGGTAGCATTTATGCACTATAATTTTTGCTTTTTTATATTTGTTTTAATATTTGGTCGATTGCAGTGAACTAAACTTGCGACTTTTCGGCATAATTAACTTTGTTTGCTAGTTCATTAAAGTTATGAAGTTCCTGTTTATTTTTGTAGAAAATATAAGTACAGTGCACTCGGGAAAACGGCAACGCTCGGTTACGTCAACATCCCAAAACGTCAACCCGTTTTTTTTTACATTGACTACTCTAAAACGTCAACTCAACCACAAAGCTCTAAAACATCAACTCTGAACAAAACCAAATTTTGAATTTATCAGCAGTTATTTTGTACACACACACATTTATTTTATGAAATCATTTATGAAATTGGGGATTCCCCTTATAAGTAGAGTAGAAAAGTACATACATACAGTAAAGTAGTTGCAACTGCACACATTATCTTTTGATTTATGTTCAGTTGCTTTTGTGTTCTCGTAAGTATCACATGACCAAAATGAGCTCAAAACAACCAAAAGTGCTAAAATTGCAAGAAAAGGCAAATATTTTGGACTTATTGGAAAAGGGTACAAGTTCGGTAGCTTCTAGTTCTAGTTCTAGTTGTCTTCTTTGTTTCTGGTCAGGTTGAATGCCTTTTTTGTTTCTTTTTTGAATTTGTTTATGTTTGGTTTTAGTTTATAATTAATAAAAACTTCTAAAAACAGATATATACATATGTTTTTTATTATATAATTTTACATTCGAAAACGTCAACAATTGTTAAACGTCAACACCCGCGGTTTTAATTAGTTGACGTTTTCCCGAGTGCACTGTACCTCTATCGTCAAGTTTTAATTACTGTGAAGTGATTATTTTAGGCAAATACACATTCGTTAACAAAAAGTGTTACGTATACGCCATGTCACTTTTATGAAAATTTTAATTGAATTTTCTTCATTAAATCAAGAGGGCAAATATGAGCAAAATTTTTTTTCTCGAATCAATAGAAAATATTGCAAAGTTTCATTTTATTATAGTAAGAAGGTCTAGCACGCTATAGCACACAAATTTTTGTTTACCAAAGTAGCAAAGGTAGCATTTATGCAATATAATTTTTGCTGTTTTATATTTGTTTTAATATTTTGTCGATTGCAGTGAACTAAACTTGCGACTTTTGAGCATAATTAACTTTGTTTGCTAGTTCATTAAAGTTATGAAGTTCCGGTTTATTTTTGTAGAAAATATACTTCTATCGTCAAGTTTTAATTACTCTGAAGTGATTATTTTAGACAAATATTCGTTAACAAAAAAATGTTACGTATACGCCGTGTCACTTTTATGAAAATGTTAAATGAATTTTCTTCATTAAATCAAGAGGGCATATATGGGCACAATTTTTTTTCTCGAATCAATAAAAAATATTCCAAACTTCCATTTTATTATAGTAAGAAGGTATAGCAAGCTGTATCACACAAATTTTTGTTTACCAAAGTAGCAAAGGTAGCATTTATGCAATATGAATTTTGCTGTTTTATATTTGTTTTAATATTTGGTCGATTGCACTGATTTTTTCTTTATTTAGTCATGGAAGTTCTATATTTTCATACAAAACCACAACTGATAGTTTGATTTCTGATGCTATTATTTTACAAAAAAATTTCAACTTCA
>CAXKVI010000002.1:17643862-17646362 GCA_964058755.1 Campiglossa producta | reverse complement strand
CACAGCATCAACATTTTTTATAAGATTTTTTTACCTCGTCCCCAAATCTTATATCCGATACTGTGGCATTCGAGTGGAAGATTTCTGTTTTTATAAAATCGCCATTGGGAACAATGTTCTACGGTTCATTTTAAGCTACTTTGCTGAGGAAACTATGGTGTAAAAGTTTGATCCCATCTTTACGCGACAATCCTCAAGTGAAGCATAACCAGAATTTCAACCCACCCTACTGTGATATTCTCTATGAGCCTAAACTCAATCAGATTCGAAAATTTGCAGCTTGTCACGAAAGTAGGTTCATACTCGAGCAAGCGAATGTCATTGCAAAAAAAAAACTTTGTTCAACAACCTGGGAAAATGATAACTTCAAAGCTCCGTCTAGGTGATTTTGGCCGTTGTCTATCAAAACACGCCAGTCATCCCTCATTTTAGCGATAACTGGCGACAATTGGAAACCCCAAGGGAGGACAATTCATCCTCCACCTATGTTTTCCATATCAGTCAAGATCTCCCGCTTCCTCTGCTGCCAAATTCGGGTTACGATAGGAAGACCTTCTGGGATGGAGCTCGTCCATCCTGCCAACACGGAAAAACCCACCAGTTTTGGTAGGAAAAGCCCATATATCATATCCCTGATGACCATACTAGATTTGTTGGCATAAATTATGACCTATTAGGGGTTTTGTGACTTCTAAAAAACTGATCATGCAAATTAGGAATTATCTGGTGTTGTACTTGCGGTGGACGAGGGTTTACTACTAGAGTTCGGAAAATATGTCAATATCAAACGCCTAAAACTATGCTAACATAATTGCCACAGTTACCTCACAAACAGTATATTTGTCCCTTTTAAAGTATATTTTGTTTACGGGATAGTTTTCGGAAATTTTTGGGTTAATCTCGGCATTGATTTCTAAACTTGTTCGGGAATATTCCTGGATTGTTTTCTGGAAATTTTGGTAATAGTTTCGGGATTTTTTTAGGTTCAAGTTAGTTATTCGAGCAAAAAGTCGGTGTCCACAGGGAAGGGCCGACAATATTGATAATATAATGTTAAAATTTTAATTAGTGTTAGTTATCCCAAAGAAAGGGCGAATGGACCACGTTTTAAGAATGGCCTAGGTTGCTTAAAGTAATATAAGACAATAGAAGAGAAACTGTTATTTACGAAGCTTCAACAGTCATTCTTCCTCACTAGAAGTTGTAAAACGTGCTACTGGGTATAAAATCTGCCGATCTGGATCTATTGGATGTTAACTTACTGTTAATTTTTCTCGATTTGTCTATTTACCATTGTCTTGCATATTTGTTTGTTCAATTGTTTCATTTGCATCGTTTTTTGTATTTTAACTCTTATTAGTGGCTTTTTTTTTGTCTTAGTTCTTGTTAAAAATCGGGTTAATTGGGTGTTATGTCGGGGCGTTAACCGCGTGCGCAGATGTTGATCATTTGTTCGCGTTGTTTTTTTTTTTTGTGCGACTTCTGTGTTTCTCCTCAACATTTTTCCTTCCCATTACTTTGGTCCATGTTATAATGAGTATTTTTGTTGCTGTTTTGCTTTCAATACCTTGTTATTTACTGGTCATTGCTACTGATTCAATTGTTAGCGATTTTGAATTCACCATCAAGTCATTTGGATCATTTTATTTTGCGGGTAACTAAATAAGTACCAAGTACAGAATGAAAGGAGGCGTCTACCCCAAAAGCTCAGCAGTTCATTAGCTGTCCACTTTGTTTGGGAAATTAGTTTTGGGTTTAAAGTAGATGCAAAAGTAGCTGAAAACGAGAGTGAAATTATTCGAAATTGTATGCAAACTCTGGAAGAACAAAGATCATGCTAAGTATCTCATCATACCTGTCCTGATTAGATCCATGGACAATGTCAAGGGAGGATGAGATTGCCTTGGAGTATTTGAGAGAAAAGCTCTCCGCAAGACCTATGGTTCTTCCCGTGATGCCAACGGCGAGTATCGAAGGATATTCAACGATGAGCTGTTGGAGCTTTACGCAGATCTGACCATAGTCCAGCGAATTGAAGCCCACAGGCTCCGCTGGCTGGGTCATGTCATGCGAATGGACAAAGAAGCTCCAGCCCAGAAGGTTTTCCTATCGTCACCCGAATTCGGCAGCAGAGAAAGGGGGAGGCCTCAACTGGAATGGAAACAACAGGTGGAGGATGACTTGAACTCCCTTGGTGTTTCCAATTGGCGTCAGTTATCGCTAAAAAGGAATGACTGGCATACTTTGATAAGCAGGGGTCAAACTCGCTTAGGCGGTTAAGCGTTAATAAATGACGATGATGGTATGCAAACAAGGAAGCCGCAGCGCAAAAGCAATCCCAGAAAGAAGATTACAAAAAAAAATTAAGTAAAATAACATAAATTAAAATAAAATAAAATTAAATTAAATAAAATTAAAAAAAAAACAAGATTAAACAAAAAAAAATAAAAAAAATAATAAATAAAAAGTAAAAAAAAAATAAAAAAAATAAAAAAATAAA
>CAXKVI010000002.1:17616362-17638862 GCA_964058755.1 Campiglossa producta | reverse complement strand
GAACGATGCGGAGTTTTTTATGAATTATTGATCGCGAATGCGAATCATGTTGATTTCTTCATTATTTCTCATTCGCGAATGTAAGTGCAAAAGAACGTGCCTGAATATTCATGTGTGAATAAATGAGCACTCGTTCTAAATGGATAGATATTTTCTTTAAAATTAAATGAAGCTCAATTTTTTCACTCTAATGATTCTGAAGTTTTGAAGTAAATTTAGATCCAAACTGGTAAAGATAGACCTTGATGTGCTGTTTATGCTGAGCCTGCCTTTTGCATTTTGGCATTTAGCCCAAAATGCAGCATTTATTCCATACAATTTTAAAAGCTAAACGCAAATAAATGCTACTTTATTTCTGCATTAGCTTTATGTGATGTTCATGCTTAGCCTGCATTTTGCATTTTGGCATTTAGCTCAAAATGCAGCATTTATTCCATACAATTTTAAAAGCTAAACGCAAAAAAATGCTACTTTATTTCTGCATTAGCTTTATGTGATGGTCATGCTTAGCCTGCATTTTATCATTTAGCCCAAAATGCAGCATTTTTTCCATACAATTTGAAAGCTAAACCAAATAAATGCTAATTTATTTCTGCATTAGCTTTATGTGCTGGTCATGCTTAGCTTGCATTTTGCATTTTAGTATTTAGCCCAAAATGCAGCATTTATTCCATACAATTTTAAAAGCTAAACGCAAATAAATGCTACTTGTATGAAGAAAAAGTGAAGAAACGCTGTTTATATTAGGATATCTTCTAACTAAGCAAGTCAACGTACTTATGCAACAATTTTTCCTGTTAAAAGTTGCAATTTTCGAGGTGAAGAGCTTCCATGTTTAGAAAGTTGTTTTCTTTACCCACGAACCCACTTTTATAAAATAAATGAAGTTTATCTAAAGAGCAAGCATATTTCCACTTGCGATGGAGGAACGCACCTTGAGCATTCGAAAATTAGCTAAATGCGCATTTTCAAAATGCGGCAGCATGAACACATCTTCGAAATGTACGACCGAAAATGTAAAATGCTGCTTTTAAAACTCATCAGGAACACTACCTTAAAAACTTAACATTAAGGTCGGGTGTTTTACGCTATTTTTTGGTATTCAAAAAAATATTTCAGTAAAATTTTCAAAAAAAAAAATTATTTTTTTTTGCTCAGTCTAACATATACGACGTATGCGTGACATAGTGCGTGGCTTGCAATCTTGAACTAAGAAAACCAGATAAATGATTGATCATTAACCGATTTGTGAACAAACTCATAAATAATCACGCAGACTCACATTTATGAAAACCCCTGTAGGAAATTTAAACATTTTTTTTTAAAAGTAGTATCTTTAAATTCACTGTCCAATTTGAAGATACTTATGAAGAACTACATGATAACTAATCTTCAATACTGCATATGAGTTAAAGAAAACTTTAGGTCATAGTGCCTTTAAAATCACAGTGACATTTCAGGCACATTTATCTCTAATTTACAATAACATTTCAGTCACACTAACATGTATATCACTGTGACACAAAAACATTTAGTTCAGTTCATAGAGTCAACACAGTAACATGGAAGTCACGGTGACATTTCAGCTACAGAGAATCCATTTACTCAATAATTTTTCCTACAGGGCATGTTCGTAATTTATCTCTACAATGTTGCAGTCATTGTTGCTAGTAATGCAGTTCAGAATCTGTGTTAGTTACAAACAAACTACGCATTTATACTCAGCAACATAACTTACAACTGAACCCTGACACAGAAAATATCTTTTATGCATTTAAACGATTTTTTGCTTCTTCTTCTTCTTTTTTTAAATGCTTGTCATCGAAAATTGCATTAAATCTACATTCATACATTTCGTCGCTCATATATGTAAAAGCAAAAGGCGTTATTGTTGCAATCGGCACAATCATTTATTTACTATCGCTCATTTGTGCCACAAACAGCCAGCATAAATAAATGAATGAATGAAAATAAATTATACTAAAAAAAAAAATAAAAATATAAAGTAGTAGAATAGAATCTGAAGTGACGCGACACATTGTAAGTGCGAGGTAATCCGCTTGTCCGACGCTTGTAGCGTACACAGAGTAAGCTCGTTATTTAATTGAAATGACGTGGCATGTGGTCAGAAGAGACAGAATTATCAGTAACAACTTTAACTGTCAATGTTGGCTGTAATATGGGTATAAGGCGTTGGCGACACTGATCGAACGTAAAATTGTATAACTTCAAAAGGTGCAGCGCTTCTTCAGATCAACCTACGCAAAATATTTAGCGGCAATCAGTTGCGGGCAATTTTTCGACAAATACATACATTCTATTATAAGCAAGGATATTTTTTTATAGCTGAAGGTGCAGTGACTTCCTTCAGAAGTCAGAACAAATTTATTCCAATAAAACTGTTGTTCGCAAACTTTAGCTATATATTTAGCATATAAAATATAGACAAAATCAGTGCAATCGACAAAATATTCAAACAAATATAAGCCAGCAAAAATTATACTTCACAAATCCCCCATTTTTTACTTTGGGTAGGCAAAAAGTGTGCGTGCTACAGCATGCTACACCTTCTAACTATAATAAAATGAAAGTTTGTAATATTTTCTATCCATTACAGGAAAAAATGTTTGCCCATTATTGCCTCTTTTAATACAATTAAAGTTTCCATAAAAGTGACACGGCGTATACGCAACATTTCTTTGTTAACGAATGTGTGACATTGGGAAACAAATGCTTTAAGAGTCAGCTTAAGAAGCTCGAAATAATGATTACAAAAAGTACAAGTTTGTGTTTTCCATTAAAAGTGAAAGGATTTGCTGTCAAATTCTGACCAATAAAAATTCTATGGAATTGGATCCTGTTGTCAAAGATATGCTTACTGATTAAACATTTTTGTTTTATTTTAGTTTTATTTTTGATTCGATTCAAATCCAAACGTTAGGAAAATAAAATTTTTGTTAAATTTTTTTTATTGAAAAAAAAAAAAAAAAAAAATTGTATTGTTTAGCTACTTCATGCGAAAAACTTATTTCAAAAGTTTTTTAAGATATGTTATTTTTTCTAAGTTGAAATTAAAATTTATAGTAAAATTTTTTGTACAATTATTTTTGGTACAGTCGATTCCTTTCATTAGGGTAGCTTATGAGCCAAGTTTCGTGAAGATATCTTGCTTTTTTGAGCTGAAATTAAAATTTGCATTAAATTTTTTTTGTATAGGTCCAAGAGAGATACGTCTAGGGAATTTGCGATTTTAATTATTTATGCTCAACCCTGACTCTTGCATCCTCGTTCGTGCACTCTGTGCAACGAGAACTATTTATGCTCGCGGCAGAAAGAGAGGAAGCCCCGGTGGGGACACTCTGTGAATATCTTTTTTCAAAACCCCGGAGACGGGTTGTGCGCTGGGTTTGGGACGTAAAAAATTGAATTCCAATGAAAACTAAGAAAACAAAACCCTGGATGAACTCCCTTTAATGTTGACGACCCGGAAAAACGAGTAAGGGACTATGAGAAGGATATTAGGAAATATACCTGGAATGTCCGGACCCTTTGAAGGGATGGTACCGCTGCCTGGGTGGTTGATGTCCTCGTTAATGCAAAAGCAGACATCACTACACTACAGAAAATTCGATGTATGGAGCAAGGCAAGGCAACCATCGGACCTTGTGACGTCTTCCACAGTGGGCAGACACGCGACAAAGCGAGTGTTGTAGGATTCGTGGTGGGAAATAGATTGCGCCGCCAAGTACTAGTGTTCACATCCGTGAACGAGCGTCTAGCTGCCATCCGCATCAAGGCGAGGATCTTCAACCTAACATTTATCTGCACCTACGCGCCGACTGAGGAGACGGTGTTATGAGAATGGAAAAAGAAGCTTCAGCACAGAAGGTTTTCCTATCGACACCCAAATTCGGAAGCAGGGGTAGGGGGAGGCCTCGAGAGATGAGATGAAAACAACAAGTTGAGGATGACGTTGAACTACCTGGGGGTTTCCAATTGCTGACAGTTGTCGCTAAAAAGGAATGACTGGCGTGCTTTGATATGAAACGGCCAAAATCGCCTATGCGGTTAAGTGTCAATAAATGACGCAAGCCAAGATTAGATTAGAACTATTTTTGGTACAGCCAATACTTTTCATCAATTTAGATTTCTTTTTCTCTGAATAATATCTGAAATGGTTTCGGAGATATCTCCTAAAATGTGACACCAAAAAAAGTTATTGGGTATATAACTAAAGCTTTCATCAGAACTTATGTCATTTATATTAGAAGTCTTAAAAAATTAATAAGTTTTTGAATGTTTTCTGGCTTTTTTCACTTTTTAAGTGCCATCAAAATTTTAATATTTATTTTGTCGCTGTCTTGCATATTGCTGCAATTGAGCTGTAAGTTGCAAGTTTCATATGTATTCACATACGATTACATCTCGTTTGCTACTTCTCGCTGCTGCCAGGCAGATGTTGCTGGTGCGGTGGCCATGATTTGGGTTAATGTCGCATGTATTTGTCAACATTTGCCTCACAGCTACTCGTTGCATAGTTATCTTTATGTGCGCTGTCATGCCTATCTAAAGTTAGAAGCTTTTAAATTCATTTTTTTTTTACAAATTACTGGTTTAATTGGTTTTGCTTGCGCTCGTTGTTGTTGCAATTTCGAAATAAAGATCTTCAAAATGCTCAGCCATTAGCATCAATGACTGCGACTAAGTGATTTTTTAGCAAAGTTTGGCACACATCACAGTTGAAGAAATTAAGTACAAATGTCGCTGTGGTGTCTTACATAGATTTTTTGCGTGTTTTGTTGGCTGTAGCTTGTGATTGTGGAATTCTTAAACTGGTTATATTGTTTGTTTACAATAACTCTGGTGGAAAAAGGATTCGTAGAGGTACACACTTCGTACCTAGTTTTGTACCGGCTACAGAAGCGATAGTCGATAATCACTCAGCCACAACCAGAACTACTGCTGGACTCTCCAAAATGTTACCAGTCGAGGACTAGTCTAAGCGAAACTACCCCAGAACTGGCCTATGGGGAACTAACTACTTGTGAACAATTTGGCAATTGCATCGCCTTGTAAAATTGTTCCGTACCCAATGTTTGGAACTATTATTATCGTCAAATGGTTCAACTTTTTGTAGGTTCTATGATAATCGACCTTTCTTCTGGGATCAGAGGTCAGAAACCATCAGGTGCTGCAAGGATCGAGTAAGAACATGAAAGATAAAACTAAACGTACTAAGCAACTTTCTCTGTCCCAGACTTAACTAACAGAATCTAACTGTTAACGGAGAGTGGTGGTTATATTCTCGGTTATTCTCAAACTGTACTGGCTCCTCGATTTCGAGTTCAAGAAAAATGCTTTACGATCTTAGTCATGTTTTATATATAAAAAGTTTACTCGACGTTGCGAGGCTGACCATTATTATTATCACCAGTTTCCTCAACTGCTATTGGAGCATAGGATCAGTTTGAACAAGCTTTTTGAGAAAATATCATTGACTTTGAGTTAGCTCGGATCAAACAATTTTTTAAAAATCTCTCTGTATAAGAGGAGCTTTCTGGGAGCTTTTCGCTCTGTATATAGCAAATAACGACATCTAGAAATTCATTAGACTCAAACTTAAAGTTTTGGACTGTACTGGGCTCTCACGGATACTGGTTTTATAAGAAAGATGTTGTAAGATGATAGAAATGCAAAGCAGGCCGCATCTACCCAAGTCGTTTGTTATGGATCCAGTTGCATAGCATGCTGCTATAATGACGTCTAAGTCTGGATCAGTGTCTAGGGGTCTATGTACCTCAAGGAGAAGCACAAGCAAGAAGGTTTCAGCGCAGAAATGCACAAAATTCTATCCTGCGAATTGGCTCAAAACCGACTATGTCGCTGTGTGTGATTTTGTCAAGAAACAATAATTTCACCCCTGAATATAAGTGGGAATACGCCTCTGAAATGCCAGGCAAAACCAACGTGTGTGTTTTAGAAAGCTTCTTAAAAGCTCTCATTGCAGTTAAAAGCTTCCTAAAAGCTTTTGAAACTTGAAAGCTTTAATGTGGCCGATAATCTTTTTTTTTTTTTTCATATAACTTTCACATTAAAGAAAGTAGAAACAAGCTTTGAATTACCTACAATCCTCAATACACGTTTGATACGATAGGTCGAATCAATGCTGGTTGTGGTTTCCCAGGAAACGATAGTTTCATTTCTGAAGCTCGTTTTTAAAAGCTATAAAAACGTTTTAAAATCAATCGAAAGCTTATTAAAGCTCTAATATAGCTAAGTAAATACTTACGAAAAGCTTTTGTAGTTTAAAAGCTTTCAAATTTCAAATAATTTAAATTCTTTGTTTTTTACCATATTTTCAACAATAGAAAAGTAAAAACAAGCTCTTACTAATGAAGAACCCACAAGATGAGCATTTAATGGCCCATAAAAATTTCATTTCTTGTTTATAATTAACGACATGAAAACAAAAATATTTTCAATAAAATCAGTCCAAAAAAGCAATTGAAGCTGATTGAGGATAGCTATTAAATTGTTATTAAAACAATAAAGTTTTCACTTTTAGCCAAGCAACATACAACGGAATGACTGCCGAAGACGAAACGATCATCCTCATATTCTAACGTGGGCCTTTACAGTCATTTACATTGTAATACCTCTGGTCACTCTTCAATATTTTATAAAAAATATTTGGGTTTGGTTTTTTTTGTCATTTTAGCCAAAAGCCAAGCCTTAATTTAAAAGTGTCAAAGACGGAAATGAGCCATGTTTAACATGTCGTAGTTACACATTTATATGTATTAAGATCACAAAGCTTTTTATAGCTTTCAAGAATTAAAGTTTTTTTTTAATGCATTTTCGTATAACAAGAACGGAGGAGTTTCACTCATCAATAGGTCTTTGATTGGGCGAATCGTCTTAAGCTGCGCTTAAACATTCTCACAACAACTCGTTGCTTTTTAAAATGAAATGAGATTTTTTTTATTATGCCCGAGGTGTCGGCAGCAATGTTGATGTTGTCCGCTTGGTTGGCGTCACACAATTTTTTAACGCTGACTGAATAAACGTCGGCGACTCTTAACCAACAAAGTTTCCAAGTAAAATATACTCATTGGCAATTAAAAGGTATTAGCTTTGGGTGGAGTTGTTAGCATTAGTTGCTGCTGCGGCTGCTGATTAATAATCTAAAGGTTATAAAAAAAAAAATGTTTAACGAAGACAATTTTATCGCATTTTTATAGACTTGCATACATTTTTTAATGTACTTAGTTATGCGCCTACCTTGCAGTGAAACACGGAACTAGTTTGAAAATATACTAGTATACAACTACAGTTTTGTGGTAGAAATCATACTAGTCAGTCGATACTGGTATGCAAGTATACATTTCTTTAGAAAGCAGCGACTATTTGCATTTACCTAAACACGAAAAAGCATCAGTGAATTATAGGAGAAAAAAAAGCAAATGACTTTTGGAAATTTTTGTTCGGTATTTTCGATTTTGCCCATAGTCTTACCAACATAAACATTTCAAAATAGATTTGCGAAAAAATCTGAAGCATACTATCCACATACAAAGTTGTATCCAGAAAAAGTAAAAATGAAAATGGGTGGCAACCCTAGAGTCAACTCATCTTAAAGACATCATAGTGGGTATGTGGCTGAAAGTACCTGTCATTTGATACCCATATCGGCATAGCTTTCTCAATAAAAAAAGAAAAAAAAAGATAGATGGCAACCCTCTAAACCGCCCCAAGTGGCAACACCCAAATGAAAAGTCTTAGAGTCAAGCAAACTATCTCTATGCTAAATTTCATGAAAATCAGTCGACCGGTTCTCGAGTTACATAGTACCGGATATACAAATATAATACGGTTAGGTGGCAACCATACTTGAAGCTATCTTAGTTGGTATGACGCCGAAAATACCTTTCATTTGATACCCATCAGCCACTCTAAGTGGCAAAACCCAAGTGGGAAGTCAAAGGAGCAAGCAAACTATCTCTATGCCAAGTTTCATCGAAATCGGTCAAGCGGTTTTCGATATAGTACCGGTTATGCAAATATACAAATATACTGCGGTAAGGTGGCAACCCTAGTTGGTTACCCTACTTGAAAATATTGTAGTTGGCAGAAAATACCTCTCATTTGATACCCATATTGACATACCTTGCTCAATATTAAAAAAAAAAATTGATATAGGTGGCAACCCTGTAAACCACTACAAGTGGCAACACCCTATCTCTATAACAAATTTTATCCAAATAGGTCAGGCGATTCCCGAGATAGTCCCGATATACAAATATACTGCGGTAAGGTGGCAACCCTAGGTAGCAACCCTTCTTGAAAATATTTACCATTCATTTGATACCCATATTGGCATATCTTGCTCAATATTTAAAAAAGATGGAGATAGGTGCCAAGCCTGTACTCTCTGATAGGCTTAAGAGGTGGACCGCTAATTATCTGAACGGACGGCAGGCGTCGGTAAACATTAGAAACGCTACATCCAAACCCAGACGTATTAGACAGGGGGTGCCACAGGGTGGTGTCGTATCCCCGATACTGTTTAACTGCTATCTAACGAAGATACCCCCACCACCAGATCGTTTCATATGCCGACAACTGTACAATAATGGGGACGAGGAAGGGCCTCTATACTGATGAACTCTGTGCGAAAATGAACAGTTGCCTTTGCGACCTTTTCAGGTTTTTCAGCGAGCGAGATCTGACAATATCCCCGACTAAATCTACGGCGCCACTCTTTACGACATGGACGCACCAAAAAAGAAACGAATTAGACATTTACGTTGATGACACTAAGCTAGCAGCTGTCAGCCACCCAAAAGTTATTGGGGGGATACTTTCTCATTTGCTGGTCATGTGTCTGCAGTACTTTGGGAAAAGATAGCAACGAGGGCGTTAGGCTAATTTGGGAAAAGATAAAGAAACGTTGCTTACTAAATACATATAAGGCCATTGGCCGACAGGTCTTTGACTATGCTGCACCCATATGGTCGCCTAACGTGCATAACACCAACTGGAAGAAGTTACAAGTCTGCCAAAATACCGCTATCAGAACTGCCACGGATTGTCTCCTCTTGTCTCTTGAGTCTCACCTACATCAAGAGGCAAACCTGCTCAATGTAAGAGAGCACGCGGAAATGCTTATCAGGCAATTCCTTCTGAACTCCCACAAGTCAGGACATCCAAACCGTCAACTTTTGGGCACAGATCCGCCCCCAAGAAACATAAGAAGACATCTCCGTAAGCATTATGACGAAATCCGGCATCATATTACCTTGCCGTTTAATCTGCGGAATCATAAGCGGGCTCTAACCGTCATCCACACTGAGTCGGTTGATACATTTGTCGGATCTTGACCTGTGAACCCCGTTTTATACAGTCTTCCACCCGATATTGCTGAAGAAGCACGCACCTTACCAAGGGAGACAAGAAACACCATGGCATAGCTTCGGTCTGGATATATTGTGTGAGGTTAAACTCTTACTTATCCAGACTGAATGATATCATTTCAAACACTTGCCGTGCATGTGGTAGGACCTCACGTGATACCCTACATCTCTTCCAACTGTCCAATTGAACCTACTCTTATAACCCCTCTATCCCTCTAGTTCAACCCTGTTGAAACTGCGCGTTTTCTTGGACTCGCGTTAGAAGAGCTTGATGAAGATCTTCGGAATGATCATACACTCTAGGCAGGGCAATGCATTGTTAACAACAACAACAACAACAACAACAACAACAACAACAACCCTATAAACCGCCCCAAGTGGCAACATCCAAGTGGATAGTTGGTATGATTTTATTTTATTTTAGTTTAGTTGTTTGGTTTAGGGTTATTTTGTTTAATTTTTTTTTAATTTAATTTTTTTTTCTCTCTCTTATAGATCCATCTACTTATACTAGTTTTGTACTTCTTTCCAACTATGTGGTTTGATTGCAGGTTAGCTTTGCCTAGTAAGTTTGTGCATGTACATATATCTCATATGCTGATCACTTGCCGCTTTTCTTGAATGAAGTTGATTAGACATCATTTTGTATGTATGTAGTTATATGAGCGCGGTTGAAGTTAAGAATTTTATTATTATGTTAATTTTAATATCTATGAAAGGGCCATTAAAAAAGGGTTTCACATAATCACATTTGAACAGCTCATTGAACAAGTCAAAGCGTAACAGCTAAGCACTTAATCAACATCAACATCAAAGCAGCTATAATAGGGGTAACAACGTTAGCCGATAGAAAAAGAAGTACACAATCAGAATATAAAATAAAAAACACAATAAAAATAATGTAAAAATCTGACTTTAACATTATATAGCCAGTTGTAGATGTTGTGGCTGACAAAAAACTCTAGAGATCACAAAAAATCTCAAAACGTTTACCATCTTGGTGTGAAGTTCTGGTTCAAGCACTACATATTGCCATCAAAAGAACATACCTTTTCACTGTGTTTTAAAATTCCTCAGCATGTAAAGAACGCACAAATATATAACTCTACCAACCAAAAATGGCATGTTGATTGGCATGTGCCGCATGAAAACATCATAATTCTCAATATAATATTGCAACATCATCGTCATCATATAATCCCTATCATTGTTCGCATCACATTACTTATACCCATCAGCACACATACATATTTACTACATAGCTAGCTGTCTTGTAACTTTACGTAAGTAATGGGTTCATGCGGTGCACCAATTCTCATGCCACTTTAGCTCGCAGCGTCCTTTATCAATAGGCGGTTAAAGCACAGCTAGCTATGCAGGCTGCATTTGCTTTCTTCAAGCGAAATAATTTAGAATACTTATTATGGCACATTTGCATGCAAACTTCTTTGTGTGATTATGTGATGGTATGTATGATCGCTTGTGTGCGATATGTATTACTATGAAAATGTAGCATGACTATCGTGATTGCATCAAATATATGCCTCAATAACTTTACAAGGATTATGAGACAAATATGGGGTACATCATACCTAGGGACTGCCTAACGACACTTATGAGTGGCTTGCTATGATTTGCTTGTTCTTTAACTATTTTTAAAGCATTGCATGAAGGAAATTTAAATTATCATAGCGCATCACATTTTTAACATATCTTGACCTCATTTGCATGGTTAGTGTGGAGTTTTGTAATCTTTAGTAAGAACTTTTATGTTATTTTGTATAGCCTGTTTTGCAACAGGTTTTTGATTTCTTCGTTATCTTTATTTGTTTTTTAATTTTCTTCAGCTCATCATTTCAATTTTTTATATTTTTTATCTTTTCGTCTTTTCATCTTTTCACCCCTTTTATATTTTTACCTTTTCATCAATTATACTTTTTAACTTTTCGTCTTTACACCTTTTCATATGCTAATTTGTTGGTCATTTCATCCTCTCACCTTTTTGCCTTAACGCCTTTTTCTCCCTTAATCGGTTAACAATTTTACTTTTATCTGGTAATATTTTCTTCTCTTTATATTTTCATCCTTTTATTCTTTCATTTAGTCCTCCATTAAATTTTTACCCTTTTGTCCTATAAAGTTTTCGTCTTTACACCTTTTAGTATGTAAACTGGTGCGTCATTTGATCCGTTCATCCATTTCTTTTCTTCTCTTAATCTTTTAAACCTTTTATAAATTCAACTCTCCCTCTTTACATCTTTACATCTTTTCATCTGTAAATCTGTTCATCGTTCGTCCCTTTTATGTGTTCATATTTTCTTCTCTTCACCTTTTCATACCTATATTCATACTTCTATTCTATCATCTTTTTGTCTATTAAAATGTTTACCCTTACGATTTTAAATCTGCTGGTCTGTTCGCATTTCATATTTTCATCTTTTCGTATCTTCATCTTTTCATCTTTTTTTATATTTTTGTAATTTTATATACAACCTCCTTATATATTTTCATCTTTTCATCCATTAAATTTTTTACCCTTTTACCCTTTTTACTTTCGTCTTAACACCTTTTCATTAGTTTATCTGTTCATCACTTTATCTTTTTATCTGTTCATCTTTTCGTATCTTCATGTTTTCATCCTTTTATATTTTTGCATTTTCATCCATTATATTTTTAAAGCATTCATCTTCTTATTTGTTCGTTTTAGACCTTCATCCTTTAATCTTTTCGTCTTAACACCTTTTCATCAGTTAATCTGTTCATCATTTCATCTTTCAGATAGTTCATCATTTCTTATCTTTATATTCTCATCTGTTCATACTTTGAATTAAATCTGTTCATCGTTTTGCCTCTTTATCTAATCATATTTCACATTTTCATCTGTTTTCGTTTGTTCATCTTTTCATCGCTCGGTATTTTAATATTTTCTGCTTTTCATCCTTTATCTAACCATGTCTTCGTCTGATATTTTGTTTCACCTTGAGTTAGTATAAAACTATACTATATGGAGTCGTGATATGGTGGCCTGCGATGAGCAAGGCCACAAATCTGAATCTGTTAGGTAAAGTTCACAGATCTTGCATGATCTATATTAGCGGCGCGCTAAGAATAACGCCCAACGAAGCTCTTCGGGCCGTTGTAGGCATTTTGCCGCTCGATCAGGAAGGGTAGCGGCTCTGCGTCTAAGGGAAACTGGTTGGGCAAGCTGGTAAGCAAAATTGGACACTCCTGTATTCTGGGATCTTACACTTTTATCCTTTTGAGCACAGATCGGTGTGTGGCCGCAACTGTCGGAGATAGCTGCTTTAAAGCAAACATATCCAGCAGGGAGGAGTAGAAGAGGTGTACCGCTACTAATGGCGTGCTTTCTATTTACACAGACGGCTCAAAGTTAGACGGCATAGTTGGAGGAGGGGTTTATTCAAGGGATCTAGACCTTGAGCTCTCCTTCAGACTACCTGACCATTGCAGCGTCTTCATTGCTGAGGTCTCAGCAATGTTGGACTCCGCGGCCTGGATAAGTTAGCGCGCTATCGGCGAGGATATCGTTATTTTCGGCGACAGGCAAGCGACCATCCAAGCTCTTGGCTCTTACTCGTTCAACTCTGAATTGACGCTCAGCTGTTGTCGATCTCTTCAAGAGATTGTCCAACAGAACCGCGTGATCCTCATATGGGTCCCCATACGCAGGGACATTGAGGTAAACTGTGGGGCAGTCGAACTTGCCAGGCAGGGCACGACCAAGCAGGTTCTTCGGGATAAAGAGCGCTTAGGTATGCCGTTTTCCATATATAACACACTCCGTAAAGCCGACGAAAGATGGCAACAACCCCCAGGTGCCGGATATCAGAACAAATCTGCCCAAAATGGGATCATAAAAGATCTAGAGACACTCACGCCCTAAGAAAGAGAGAAATCTCCATTTTAATAGGCGTATTAACCGGGCAATGTCTTATTGGTAGGCACGCAGAAAGGCTATGTGTGCCCTACCGACTATGCTGTAGGAGTTGCAAAGATGATGAGCTCCTGCTCACCTTTTGGCAGTTCCCTTCCTGGATAGCCTACGCCAGATTGCGGAGATGGACGTAGAGGCCTTCTTCATCTAAATGGTTCGAGGAGGAGTGACGGTGTCGGTTTGGGAGTGTCAGTCCCGGGATTTTTCTATGTGGAGAATCCCAACAACTCAGGGATTTTCCATATGGCTGGGTACCGGGAGTGACTTTCCTAGTGTCGGTGGTGTCACAACGGATCTTTCAAAACTAGCCTAAGTGTGCTTCTGCGGCAGCCACTTAAATCTAACCTTAGTATAAAACTAGTTATTTTGGCTTCAGGGTACTTTCACTTTACAACATTCAGATGGATAGTATGAACCATATTTAGTAGCGTGGTGAGATAACGAATTAGAGCGCACAAGTCGACATTTTTTTGATTATCCTAAAACAGGAGCAACAGTGAACTTTATGTGTTTGTTGTTGCAAGTAGTTTCCATCTTCTGCGGATATCACTTACGACCATTTAAACTTGAACGACAGCTTCAGCAATCAGTTATCAAAATTATAGGGCTTAGTTTGGGTGTTGGTTGAAAAATAGCCATTTAACCAGTTAGGAAGTGGTCCGAACGATAGATATGACTAGTCACTGTCTATTACACTCGTCGTTTCTGTGAAGTATATCCAAGGTAACTTAGTGATACATGAACCCAAAGAACATGAATGGCTCACATTCTAACTAAGTCAGGCACGTCACTCAGTCATCATACAAATCGGCCGCTGGGCATGCGCAGCGCTTACCAAGAAGTGTATTCCATTGGTGAAGGCGGCTTTTGACTTTGTTCTTTTCAACTTAATTTAAATGCGGTTGGACTTGGACGACAGTCAGTCAAGCTTGGCAGGCAGGCAGTCAGGCAGTCAGGCAGCGACAGACAGTCAAAAAGCGAGCAAGCAAACTGGCAAGCAGCAGGCGGACATGTTGTCTCAGGCTGTGCTGCCGCTGCTGTTGTTGAACGCTCGCTCTGCAATCTGAATAAGAATGGGCCATTTTTTTTTGACAGTTTCGTGACACGTTAATTTTATGTTATTGTGTATAAATGCGGACTCTGCTATCCAACATTTGAAGCGGCTATCTACATATGGGGCATTCCATGTCAAAGCATGGAAGACTGAATATTAGAATAAATCTAAGCGATGAAACAAAAACGTATTAGCTTTTTTGGGTGATGTTTTGTATATTGTTTTTAGGAATTTATACATTTTGTGTTGTTAAAAGTTCTTTTTAAAAGCTCCATCGCCATCCCAAGTGCTCTGTATCAATTCTATTTAAGCCATTGACAAATTCGACATGGAATCACCCATACAAAGGCAAACATATTTGTGGCAAAGGGCGGCAGATCATTCGCGCTATGAATGATGACAGACTCAAATGGTTCGCCTCCTTCGAGTGAGCTCCCTTTTTTTTTGCATTTAACAATTTGTAACAAAAATTGATTGCCAAGAGCAGCCAACTGAACCAAAAATAGAAAAATATTCTTCTTGGTAGCTGTGCAGCTGTTAGACTTTCTAAGAAAAAGCTTGCTTACCTCTAACCGCCAGTCAAATTGTCTAAAAAACTATGCCAGTGTGGCAGTCATCTAAGCTATTTACTTTTTGTTGTTGTTGCTGTTATAGCTGACACTGACACTGGCACTTCCACTTCATGTGTGTCCTGGGGGGTAGTTCTACATTTTTGCGAGATTTTCTCACGACAAATTGAATTTTTATTACTCTTGAGGGGATCTCGTTTTGTTTTCAATTTTCGTACACTCTTTTGTTATGCTTTTAATTTTGTATGTGGGTGATTTATTGCCCTCTATTTTGTTGAGGGTCAGCAAAAGAGTACTTTTTTTTAAATTTTTTTCTTTCGCTTCTAAGAATAATGAGTTAGCAAAATAATAAGAAACCAAACATTGCCGGCTGTGTGAAATATTTACTAATTCGTTGTGTATCGAGGTCAATTGCAATTTGTTAGTAACACTTGAGTACCGTTATATTTGTTTTTCCACGCTTATACTCGACTCCACTTAATCTCCGTTATTTGTCAAGAGATATGTCTATTGACTTCTGTAATATTAGTTGACTGATTTTTGTTGTTGTTGAATTTGCATATGCAAATATTAATTGACATCGTGAATGGCGACACTTGAAACTTGAAGTGACTAATATTTTGCGGGTGTGCGTGGTCAATGCTGAGTTAAAAGGGAAGGCTTGGTAAAAAGCTGCGCTGCTTCAAGCCGCACATGCGTGCTATTGAAAAATCAGTATCACAGTGAGGCATTGAGGAACTTTGTTTGTACAACTTTTAAAATGTCCCATACCGTTTTCGGATCATATTCCAGCAAAGAGTGGAGAAGGGATTGATCAATGGCCATTTTTGGACAATTTTTATTTCTCATTTTCATTTTTTATCTTACTTTTATTTAATTTATTTGATTTTACTTTAATTTGAATTTGTTCTTATTTTATTCTTTTTGTTTCAATTTTATTTTATTTATTTTTATATTTTTATTTTTATTTTTTTATTTTTATTTTACATATTTTTTATATTTTTCATATTTTTACTATTTTTTTAATTTTTTAAATTGGTTTTTTGTGTTTTTAATTTCTTTTTCTTCTTATTTCATTTTTATTTTATTTTTATTTATTTTTTATTTTTTTATTTTTATTATACTTTTTTATTTTTATTTCTTTATTTTAATTTATTTTATTTTGATTTTATTTCTATTTTATTTTTATTTTATTTTTATTTTATTTTTATTTTATTTTTATTTTTATTTTTATTTTTATTTTATTTTTATTTTTATTTTATTTTTATTTTTATTTTATTTTTTTTTTATTTTTTTTTTTATTTTATTTTTATTTTATTTTTATTTTTATTTTTATTTTATTTTTATTTTATTTTTATTTTTTTTATTTTATTTTATTTTTATTTTTATTTTATTTTTATTTCATTTTTATTTTATTTTTATTTTATTTTTATTTTATTTTTATTTTTATTTTTATTTTATTTTTATTTTTATTTTATTTTTATTTTATTTTTATTTTATTTTTATTTTATTTTTATTTTATTTTTATTTTATTTTTATTTTATTTTTATTTTATTTTTATTTTTATTTTATTTTTATTTTATTTTTATTTTATTTTTAATTTTTTTTTTTTTTTTTTACTTTATTTTTGTTTTTATTTTTATTTCTATTTTTATTTCATTGTTTTATTTTAATTTAATTTAATTTTATTTTATTTTATTTTATTTTATTTTATTTTATTTTATTTTATTTTATTTTATTTTTATTTTATTTTTATTTATTTTTTATTTTTTTTTATAATTATTTTATTTTTTTAAATTTTTTTTTGTTTTATTTATTTTTTATTTTTATTTTGCTTTTATTTTGATTTTTAGTTTATTTCATATTTAATTTATATTTATTTTATTTTTTATATTTTTTTATTTCTTTTTATTTATTTATTTTTATCTTTATCTTTATTTTTATTTTATTTTTATTTTTATTTTTATTTTATTTCTATTTTATTTTTATTTTATTTTTACTTTTATTTTATTTTTATTTTTTTTTTATTTTTTTTTTTAATCTTATTTTATATCATTTTTATTTTATTTTTATTTTACTTTTTCTAATTTTTATTTAATTTTTATGTGTTTATTTTATTTATTTATTTTATTTTATTTTTAGTTTTGTTTTTATTTTTTATGTTATTTTATATTATTTTATTTTATTTAATTTTTATTTTATTTTATTTTAATATTTTTTTATTTAATTTTGAAGTCATTTTATTTTTATTTTTCTTTATTTTTTCTTAATTCTAATTTTGTTTTTAATATATTTTTTTTTTTTTAATTTTATTTTTTTTATTCTATTTTAATGTGATTTTAAATTCATATTTTTTTAGTTTGTTTTCACTTTATTATACCTTTCATGAACATGAAATGGTATTATAACTTTGGTCCGATGTTTGTAAATATGAGAAGAAGAAGAGATAGACCCATCAATAAGTATACCGAAATGATCAGGATGACGAGATGAGTTGATTTAGCCATGTCCGTCTGTCCGTCTGTCCGTCTGTCCGTCTGTCTGTTTGAACGCAAACTAGTCCCTCAATTTTTGAGATATCTGGCTGAAATTTTGTATGTGGCCACCATTTTGTAATATAGGAATCATTTGTCGGAACTGACAAGACCGGACCAGTATAACATATAGCCCCCATACAACCGATTGTTCAGATATAAGGTTTTTTGGCCAAAACTTCCGCAATTAAAAAGTTAGAAACGTAAAATTTTGCAACTCGAGTACTTTCTATTTATGTAGTGTATATAGTGAAAATCAACCAGATCGGGCAAATGTAACATATAGCCCCCATACAACCGATTGTTCAGATATAAGGTTTTTTGGCCAAAACTTCTGCAATAAAAAAGTTAGGAACGTAAAATTTTGCAACTCGAGTACTTTCTATTTATGTAGTGTATATAGTGAAAATCAACAAGATCGGGCAAATGTAACATATAGCCCCCATACAACCATTGTTCAGATATAAGGTTTTTTGGCCAAAACTTCTGCAATTAAAAAGTTAGGAACGTAAAATTTTGCAACTCGAGTACTTTCTATTTATGTAGTGTATATAGTGAAAATCAACCAGATCGGGCAAATGTAACATATAGCCCCCATACAACCATTGTTCAGATATAAGGTTTTTTGGCCAAAACTTCTGCAATAAAAAAGTTAGGAACGTAAAATTTTGCAACTCGAGTACTTTCTATTTATGTAGTGTATATAGTGAAAATCAACCAGATCGGGCAAATGTAACATATAGCCCCCATACAACCATTGTTCAGATATAAGGTTTTTTGGCCAAAACTTCTGCAATAAAAAAGTTAGGAACGTAAAATTTTGCAACTCGAGTACTTTCTATTTATGTAGTGTATATAGTGAAAATCAACCAGATCGGGCAAATGTAACATATAGCCCCCATACAACCATTGTTCAGATATAAGGTTTTTTGGCCAAAACTTCTGCAATAAAAAAGTTAGGAACGTAAAATTTTGCAACTCGAGTACTTTCTATTTATGTAGTGTATATAGTGAAAATCAATAAGATCGGGCAAATGTAACATATAGCCCCCATACAACCGATTGTTCAGATATAAGGTTTTTTGGCCAAAACTTCTGCAATTAAAAAGTTAGGAACGTAAAATTTTGCATCTCGAGTACTTTCTATTTATGTAGTGTATATAGTAAAAATCAACAAGATCGGCCAAATTTAACATATAGCCCCCATACAACCGATTGTTCAGATATAAGGTTTTTTTGGCCAAAACTTCTGCAATTAAAAAGTTAGGAACATAAAATTTTGCAACTTGAGTACTTTCAATTTATGTAGTGTGTAGAGGAAAATCAAGAAGATCGGGTAAATATAACATATATTTAGCCCCATACAACCGGTTGTTCCGATATAAGGTTTTTTGGCCAATACTTCCACATTTAAAAAGTTAGGAACGTAAAATATTTCACCTTTAGTACTTTCTACATATGTAATGTGTATAGTGTAAGTCAGTACAATTGAACACGTATAATATATAGCCTCCATACAATCGATTGTTCCGATAACTCGGATCCTATTATTTTGTAAGTTTTTTTTAAATTATAACAAAGATGTGTAATGTGTATAGTAAATATAGTTAAATTGAAATAGGCTGTACTGGGGATCGAACAGTGAAAATCGTGACGCTTATTCATGAAAGGTATATAGCCTTCGGCACAGCCGAAGACAGCTTTCCTTACTTGTTTTTATTTAATTTTTTCCTCGCTCTCGTTTAATTGAGATAAATTATTTTATACTTCATTTCATATTTTATTTTGTTTAATTTAATTTATTTTTAGTTCACTTTTTAATTTTTTTATTTAGTTAAATTTAATTACAAAAAATCCAATTTTGTCCTTTTTTTATTTTATTCTTAATCGCAGAAACCAGAGTTTTCTAGAAGTTCTGTTAAGCAAATACGAAAATGTATAATAAGAAAAGAAAGCCTAACTGTCCGAAGCTAGAAGCCAATCAATTGCAGAACTGAGTATATGTATATGTGTCAACACCGCCCACTTTCAAATATGCGCCGCATGCACCTCTGTTTGCTCAAAAGCGCTTTGAATTTGGTCATGCGCATGCGCGTCAATATTTAAACACATGCCTTGGTGTGGTGCGTCAGCTGGTCAAGCGTGTGACCGTCATTAGCGTCAACGCGATCGTTTTAGCAAATAGCGAGAAGCAATCGAGCAATATCGTTAACGTTAAGAAAAAAAATGTAGTCATAAAATTAGTTAGCGTGGCACAAATATAAAATAAACAGCGCAACATACAACAAACTAAGCAATTCAAATCAGAAAATATTGCACGGTATTGTAAATTTACGCTGTAACACTAAATACGCAGACGTGAGTGTGAAATTACAAACAGTTAAAGGGGAACGCGCGCACGCCTCGCGAACGAGTTGTTGAATCGGAAACTGCTAGACTGTGCCAGCGCGCTTGAGCAAAAATACGATGCGAATGAAGCGATGTGGCAGAGCTGATAAGCGGAAAGAAAGTTACAAAGAAAAATCTAACTATGCAACATAAAAATTTCGCACACTTCGCAAGCGCAGCGCTAAAATACCTATGTAGGACTCTGTATTTACAACCGACATAGATATTTACTCGTATTTACATTCAAATTTCGAGGCGACGCGCTGCAGCGCTTGCAATAGACCTAGCGTGCGTATCCAATCAGCAATCAGCGTCTGAACGCGTGTTGATTTCATTTGATTTGAAGTTTTTCCCAGAAGCGCGCGCAACGCTCAAATTTTACACACACCAAACACTGCAGCCACATACCTTCCATGCAACACTGATTTTTCTCAGTTAAATGCGTTTCGCGCTTCACTTCCTTGTCGCAACGCGCTCGTTTCGTCGCAAGCGTAATTGTTAACTTTGGTAGCTCATAATTTTGCGCTTAATGTCGTGTTGAAGCGCGCGCAACTTTTTTGGGCCTAAATTGTTGCTTTTGTTTAGCCAATCAACATCCTCAACAAGCTACAAAATTATTGGCGCCATTGCGCTGTGAACATGCATTTTGCGTGCACATGACATCACATCACCACATCACCACACAAATCTAACACATCACATTGTTACACCTTTTGCATTTTTTTTCGAAATTGTTTTTATGTGATTCACTGATTGATATTGATGTGCTTGCGGAGCAACAAAAAATTCACTTCACATTTATTGCAAAATTTATTGACGTTTAATTGCAATAGATTTAGTTTGAAATGCATTTTATTTACAACAAGAGTTGACATTTTTTCGAAATGAGGTGTGGTGCTGGTATGATGCTTCGAGAGTACTTTGAACTTTATTTTGACAATCACAACATGTGTTGGGCTTCAACCTTATTTGTGGGTGCGGTTACATACATATTTACACTCACCTTTCAGTTATCGTACTGTAGTAGAGCAACACTGTTGCAATTTCGTAACAATTCAGTCCAGCTGCTAGTACACATTCTGCATCGACAGTTACTAATGGATGACCTTTTAGATCTCGGGTTCCTGAAAAACAAACAAAAATCTTCTTTTGGAACAGAGTTTTTATTTAATTGATATAATTTATTTAGTGCTAAACTTGAAAAGTTAAAAGTGTATAAGACACAAGTTTTGATGTGTGAACATCTAAGAGAGTCAGGGAGTGATCACACATGCAAACCAATCATAGCAACAGCATCTAAGAATCCTTGGAAGATACGAGAAAGGCAGAGAGAAGTGGTTAAAGGAACTGGAATACTGAAAGAAAATCGGTGCCACATCCACTTTAAAAAAATGATCATAAAATAATGTCTAAGGGGTTCATCCTACCAAATTATATCATTTTAGCCATTTCCGATGCCGAATTATATCAATTTAGGTGATTTTCGAAATTTTCAAAATCGAAAGTGGGCGTGGTTTTAGGGCGATTTTATCCAATTTCATCAGTTATACTCCCAATGATACTTGTATGCCTTGTATGTATCAGTTTAAAAGTTACGACCAGTAAAACTTTCAAAAATGCCTTCCTTAAATGTGGGCGTTGCCACGCCACCTTAAAAAAATTTATCAAAAAATCATAATAGAATGACCAATGGGAAAAAAAACGTCCGGCTGGAAAATTATATCATTTTAGAAAATTTACGTTTTCGAATTATGTTAATTTATGTGATTTTCGAAATATTCGATATAGAAAAAAGGGGCGTGGTTATCATCCCATTTCGCCCATTTTCAATAGCAACCCACCTCGGCCAGAAAGTAACCTTGATACCAAATTTCATGTAAATATCTAAATTTTTACTCAAGCTATTTCAATTTATGTCATTTTAGAAATTTTCGATATGGAAAAAGACTTCGCCCACTTTCAATAGCAACTTAACTTGGCCAGAAACTAACCTTAATTTCAAGCAAATATTTCCATTTTTACTCAACTTATGTCACTTTATGTCATTTTCGAAATTTTCGATATCGAAAAAGAGGTTATCATCCGATTTCGCCCATTTTCAATAGCAACCTACCTTGGCCAGAAAGTAACCTAATACCAAATTTCATGCAAATATCTCAGTTTTTACTCAAGCTATGTCAATTTATGTCATTTTCGAAATTTTCGATATCGAAAAAGAGGTTATCACCCGATTTCGCCCATTTTCAATAGCAACTTACCTTGGCTAGAAAGTAACCCTAATACCAAATTTTATGCAAATATCTCCATTTTTACTCAACTTATGTCAATTTATGTGATTTTCGAAATATTCGATATCGAAAAATGGGGAGTGGTTATCATCCGATTTCGCCCACTTTCAATAGCAACTTAACTTGGCCAGAAAGTAACCTTAATACCAAATTCTATGCAAATATCTCCATTTTTACTCAACTTATGTTAATTTATGTCATTTTCGAAATTTTCGT
Organism: Campiglossa producta; assembly: GCA_964058755.1. Taxonomy (NCBI): domain Eukaryota; kingdom Metazoa; phylum Arthropoda; class Insecta; order Diptera; family Tephritidae; genus Campiglossa; species Campiglossa producta. The sequence goes on along the minus strand of CAXKVI010000002.1, from coordinate 17,616,445 downwards.
TATCGAAAAAAGGAGCGTGGTTATCATCCGATTCCGCCCATTTTCGATAGCAACAGAAAGTAACCTGTGTACCAAATTTCAAG
>CAXKVI010000002.1:17606362-17608862 GCA_964058755.1 Campiglossa producta | reverse complement strand
CGCATAGGCCAAGCTTTTGAAAAAAAAGAAACAAAAACAAAAAACTATACCAACAGGTCTAACACAAAATGTAGTTCAATGAATTGTTCACATTTAAGTGTGGGAGCTGGCATAATTCGAACGACGTTTATGGACGGCTGAGAGTGGTGACTTAACACACGATTGCCGTATACACAGCGGGGACATTTGATGGTAAGGATTAAATTGCCAAGTAACCGTAATAAAACGAGAAGTTGCAGACACATATAAAAAATTGAATACATAGAACGATGTAATGTTGCATTATTGCAGGTGCGCGCGCGGTGCCACAAAAGTGTTGGTTGCACGTTCACAATTTTAATTACTCCATCTAGCTAGGCGGCAGCAATTGGAAACGATCGATTGCTGTGCCATAGAATTTGAAAACAATTGAACACAAGTAGATATTTGCATATAATTGTTTTTATTTAGGATTTTGTTTAGTTTTTAATTTACGGATACATATTTGCTCTAAATACCAGCGCATTCATTTGCTTGCAACTCCCGCAACAATCGGTGGAAAATTCTTTCAAACAAACTTGCTGCAACTAGTTCAAATATTTTTTCTTGTTCTTGCGACCTGCCCACTTAAAAAAACTTTGAAATTGAAAATTCACACATGCAACGCTGCGACATGTGTAACACTCAAATTTGAAATTTTTGCTAAGTAAATGTCGTTGTTTTGTGGCAGCATACATTTGTTGCATGTCGGCGTGTCGCCACATTGTCGTTGCAGGTGGCTGCTGGTGGCGCATATTAAACATATTTACATACATAAGTACATACTTATTTTCGCATACTTTGTGTGTAGATTTGAAATGTGTTAAACGTATTAATGCACCTTGACACCTACACACGCCATGCCGCAAGCGAGAAATATTTGGTCACGGCAAAAAATTACGAAAAAAATAAATTAAAATAGAAAAATTACTAGAGCAATGCAAAAATTATTATGCAAAACATGCAATTAAATGGCACTCATATATCTTAGAAAAATAGCACTGCTGATTACAATAAAGCCAAGTGGCACGTTTTGTCAATATACTAATTAATTTTAATGACTGAGGCTACAGAACAATTCAGAAGCGCTGGCTATTTATAATTCGCCCAGTGGTTGAAATTCAACCATAAAACCTTATTATAATATTCTAAATTTTTGAAGGCTTTTTCCTTTGATTTTTTCTTTCCCGGCATCCTTCTTCCGTTCTTTTCCTTTCCTTTCCTTTCCTTTCTTTACCTTTCCTTTCACTTCTGCCCTTGCTTTCCTTCTCTTTTCATTCTTCTTATTTCCTTTGCTTTCCTTTCCATTCCATTCCTTTACTGCCATTTCTTTTTCTTTTCTCTCCTTTCATTTGCGCTCTTTTCCTTTCCTTTCTTTTCCTTTCCCTTCCGTTCCTTTCCTTTCCCTTCCTTTCCCTTCCTTTTCCTTCCTTTCCCTTTCCCTTCCTTTCCCTTTCTTTCCCTTCCTTTCCTTTACTTTCTTTTCCTGTTTTCTTTTCCTTTCCTTTCCTGCCCCTTCCTTCCCTCTCCTGGCTTTTCCCTTCCCCTTCCTTACCCATCCTTTCCTTAATTTCTTTTCGTTTATTTTCCCTTCCTTCCGTTTCCACACCTTACCTTTCGTTTTCTTTCCTTCCCTTTCCTTTCCTATCCTTTCCCGTAATTCCGTTTCTTTTACCTTTCTTTGCTTTAATTTTCTCCCTTTTCTTTCCTTTCGTTTATTTTCCCTTTAATTTCTTTACCTTTCCCTTAATTTCGGAATTTTTCCTTTCCTTTCCTTTCCTTTCCTTTAGAGTTTCGTTCTTATGAATTGATTTTCCTTTTATTGTACTTTATTTTTTTTTCACATTGCTTTGTATTGTCTTTGCTAAAAAAATGTAGCAGGGTTCTTTTCATTTCAAAAACACCCCACCTTGTCATTATTCTGCATTGGTCATATATACACACAGAACAGCGGCTCGAAGAAGTGAATTCGTGTTTAGCATTTGTAGTGGTGTGACTTTCAAATTTATTTTTTCATAATATAATTATTTTTTTTTTTAATTTTTGGTTTGTTGATGCACACACAGCTCGGGGAGACCTTAGAATTGTGGTTATTGCAAAAAAGGGAAAAAACTTTTGAACGCATTTATATAGAAGATTTTTGTGCCATTTTTGAAAGTAGCTTAAGTCGAGATAAGCCAGTAAAATAATTTTGTTTTAATGCTAAAGGTATAATTTAAACGACGACGTATCTATCCGTATTTTATTAAATTATTTAGTTAAAAAAAATACCCAGAAGTATTTAGTTTCTAGACTCGGCACATTCATCTTTTAAAAATTTTCATGTTTCTGGCGCAACAAAAATGTTAAAAAAATTGAATTTTAAAATTTTTTAAAATTTTAGTTTTGCCAGAACATGAATGTGTTGCATGACACCATGGCGTATACGTAACATTTTTGCGATCCATTTATGTTTCTGGCAAAACGAAAATTTTAAAAAATT
>CAXKVI010000002.1:17563862-17601362 GCA_964058755.1 Campiglossa producta | reverse complement strand
TTATCGTGCAAAGCTTTAACACTCGCTTTTACTACAACAACACAATTCATTGTTTTTGTTAGTTTTGTTTATCGTTGCACAGATTTATTGACTGTTAATAAAATTAATGCGCTGATTTGATGCTCTGCAGCAATTTTATGAGCTTTTCGTGCCACACACAAAACAAATGCCAGTGTTTTTAGGCAATATTTGGATATACTAAAAAGCAATTCGCGAAATTTTAAAGTTTGGTAAAATAAGTGGTAAGAGGAGTTATTGTGAAGTCATAATATCGATTGCCGGATAGTGGTGGTGGCGGTGGTTGTGGTGGTGTTGATGTTGGCGGTTTGGTTGATGTTATTGCAATCGCGATGCGCATCGTGCGATAGGCACGAACTGACTATTTAATGCACTGAAGCGATTTGTTGTTTTCAAAAGTTTTTTTTTTGGGGATTTTTAAAAGAGATTTTCAAAATGTATAGCAAAACTATGGGCGTTGCTAAAATAGTTGAAAAAAATGTTTTTTTTTGTTGTTTTTTTTTAGTTTTTTGTTTTTTTTTTAGTGCAGATATACGCTGAGGAAGTAAAATGAAGGAAATTGACTTTTCTGGGGTCTTTTTAAATTTTTCATTCAAATTTCAAACTTATTGATTATCCGCAAGTTGGAGATAAACCTTAACAGTTCACATATGCCATCTTATTCGTAGACTGAGCGTAAAATCACCGTAGGCTGTCTGAAAGTTCATATAGAAATCCTTGACTCAGAACATTTTTGAACAACGCGCGATATACAATTTTCGCCAAAAACCTTTTTTGAAATTACTTGAGATATATTTTCTTTTTAAAAAATTTCGAGATATCGGCTTTTGAAAAAATGAAAAACTCCAGCAAAGGGCGGTTTGAGCCGAGACTTTCAGAATTAAGCCATTTCACTTTATCTACAAAAGTGCTTGTTTCAATAACAAATTTAATGGTAATTTTATAATCGATACAAATTGTGTAGAATATTTGGAGCATTAAAAAATGCAAAAAGCTACACAAAATTTGGGAAATCGATAATTGTAGCTTCGGGAATAACGTTCTAAACACTATATTTTTCAAAACCGTTTTTTGCATACCCCTTTTAAAAAAGCTCTCCCACATTGGCCAAGCAGTAAATTTGCCGAAGTTATGAGGCCTATTAGAAATTCCGAAGAACGGGAAACTCGATACAAATCACCAAATTTATTCCGATAACTTTAGTGATTTCTATCGACAAAACTTAACGAAATTATCTACTAAATTCCGATAACTTTAGTGATTTCTATTGATAAAATTTATCGAAATTATCTACTGAATTCCGATAACTTTAGTGACATCTATCGATAAAATTTATCGAAATTATCTACTGAATTCCGATAACTTTAGTGATTTCTATCGACAAAATTTATCGAAATTATCTACTGAATTCCGATAACTTTAGTGATATCTATCGATAAAATGTATCGAAATTATCTACTGAATTCCGATAACTTTGGTGACATCTATCGATAAAATTTATCGAAATTATCTACTGAATTCCGATAACTTTAGTGATTTCTATTGATACAATTTATCGAAATTATCTACTGAATTCCGATAACTTTAGTGATTTCTATCGACAAAATTTTTCGAAATTATCTACTGAATTCCGATAACTTTAGTGATTTCTATTGATAAAATTATTCGAAAGTATCTACTGAATTCCGATAACTTTAGTGACATCTATCGACAAAATTTTTCGAAATTATCGACTGAATTCCGATAACTTTAGTGATTTCTATTGATAAAATTTATCGAAATTATCTACTGAATTCCGATAACTTTAGTGATTTCTATTGATAAAATTTATCGAAATTAACTACTGAATTCCGATAACTTTAGTGATTTCTATCGACAAAATTTTTCGAAATTATCTACTGAATTCCGATAACTTTAGTGATTTCTATTGATAAAATTATTCGAAAGTATCTACTGACATCCATCGATAAAATTTATCGAAATTATCTACTGAATTCCGATAACTTTAGTGATTTCTATCGACAAAATTTTTCGAAATTATCTACTGAATTCCGATAACTTTAGTGATTTCTATTGATAAAATTATTCGAAAGTATCTACTGAATTCCGATAACTTTAGTGACATCTATCGACAAAATTTTTCGAAATTATCGACTGAATTCCGATAACTTTAGTGATTTCTATTGATAAAATTTATCGAAATTATCTACTGAATTCCGATAACTTTAGTGATTTCTATCGAGTTTTGAGTTCCGACGGAATTATTAATAGGCCCCTATACACTCTTTAGCTCTTAAATTGAACCAAGAAATAATTAGTCTGCGGAGAAACGGGCTCGACAATAGTTTTTTTGCCTTCCTGAAAAATTTTCATTTTGTCACTTAGAACGTTATTCCCGATGATGCTTCAATTATCTATGAATTAAAAAGTATCGATAAACAATTTTATATATGGACAAATTGACATGTGTCGATAGGAATTAAAATTTTTCAATAACGAAATCAGTGGTAATTTCGAAAAACGATACCTAGCTCGAAGAATTGAAAACCGTAAATCCGACATAGTTCAGCGTATTAAAACCCAGCGGCTCCACTGGCTAGGGCACGTGGTGCGAACGAACGAGGACGGTCCGGTCTAGAATGTATTCTCATCGGCACCCGGTGGTGGCAGTAGAGGAAGAGGGAGGCCACCACTCCGATGGCCAAGTGGAGGCAGATCTGCGATTGCGATTGATTTTGTTTTCACCATAGCTACCGCTGGTCGACAGGGTATGTACATCTATACTATTCTATATTATATCTCGAGTTAGATAGATTTTGTAAAAGCTAAACAGCCGATCCACTTTTTTTTTTAAATTAAAACCCTGCTAGACATGAATTCAGCACCCATCAGTTTTTTCATATTGCCTTTTAGAACCTGATGGTAGGGATAGGGATGGGGATAAAGATAGGGATATGGTTTGAGATAGATATAGCGGTCGGGTTAGAGAAACGTGCAGTGCAATAAATTTGTGGCAGGACAACATCTGCTTTGTCAGCTAGTACACCTATAAAAATGTTCAATATCTCAATATGCCTTCATTTCCGCTTTTGTATAACGATTTGTTGCTCTTGTTACCGTTTAAAATTTTTGACATTTTTATTATTGCCAAGCCAAGATTTTTATAGTTGTTTTTGTTGCTTGAGTCGCTAGCCGTCTAGTATGTTTGTTGTTTTGGGTTGTTGCTTGTCATTGCTATAGCAATTTATTCATTTGTCGTCATTTAATTTCACTAATATTTGTGATAGTGAATGTCGCTTAAAGTTAAAACTATGGGACATTGTGAAGAATTTTGTGACAAAAAAAAAAAAAAATTGATCTCGGCAACGGAAAACTGTTAACCAAGGTTTGGAATTGCTAAATTATGAATAATCCAGTAAGTTCTTTAGCATACGCATTCGCGAATAAGAATGCATGAAAAATATACACACGTTCACGAATGCATTCGCGAATCATTCTCAAATTCATTCTCGAATCTATGTAGTATGATCGTTCTTATTGTCGTTCATCAACGTATGCATATATTGGCTGGAATGTATCGGGAATGCATATAAGTACGTTTTTCTTGTAATTTATCGAATGCTTATGGGTCGTTCCATGCAAAATCGACCAATTGTGTACCTGACCCCCTTCGATGTCGCTAAAAATTTGCTATCTTTTTCTAACCCCCCAAAGAAATTTTTCACAATTTTTTCAAATTTATTTCCCCAAATCAAAAAAAGTTATGAACGTAAAAAAAACGTAAATATAGTTTTCGAAAAAAAAAAATTAAAAAAATTTTAAAAGCCAAGATATATAATTTTTTTTTCGAAAAAAAAGACCGACCCTTTTTTTATTTTTTTTTTTGAAAAACTAATTCTGCAATAAGCCCCGCTAATAACAACACATATATCTGTGCTTTTAAATTTTTTAAATTTTTTTTTTCCGAAAACTTCATTTAAAAACAAAAAATAAAAAAAGTTCATAACTTTTTTTGATTTGGAGAAAAAACTTTGAAAAAATTCTGAAAAATTTCTTTCGGGGGGTAGAAAAAGATAGCAAATTTTTAGCGAAATCGAAGGGGGCAGGTAAAAAAAATTTCCATTTGGCATGGAATGACCCATATGTTGTGTGGCATATTCGCAGACGGTTGGGGTTTTAAATCTTCTGGGTTTTATTCGGTGATATGGAGAACGTTGCTATGGGCTATTCCGATAATTTTTCGGAACAATTTTGGAATTGTTTTTGGGATTATTTTGGAAATTTTTTGGAATTGTTTTTGGATCATTTCGGGACTTTTCGGGATTATTTTCGGGACTTTTCGGGATTATTTTGGGAGTTTTATGTGATGGTTTTTGGATCATTTCGGGACCATTAGAAACTTTTTCAAGATTGTTTTCGGATTATTTTTGGGACTTTTTCGTGATTGTTTTTGGATCACTACGGGATCATTTTGAGAATTTTTCGGGACTGTTTTCTTATTATTTTGGGATTGTTTTCAGGATTATTTTGGGACTTTTTTGGGACGGTTTTGCATCATTTCGGGAGAACCTTTCTATGGGCTATTCCGATAATTTTTCGGAACAATTTTAGAATTGTTTTCGGGATTATTTTGAAATTTTTTTGGGATTGTTTTTGGATAATTTGGGCACTTTTTCGGGATTGTTTTCGGGACTTTTCGGGATTGCTTTCGGGATTATTTTGGGAGTTTTGTGGAATGGTTTTTGGATCATTTCGGGTCCCTTTTGGAACTTTTTCAAGATTGTTTTCGGATTATTTTTGGATCGTGTTTTCGGGATTATTTTGGGACTTTTTCGTGATTGTTTTTGGATCATTTCGGGATCATTTTGGGATATTTTCGGGACTTTTTTCGTGTTATTTCGAGATTGTTTTCAGGATTATTTTAGGACTTTTTTTGGGACTGTTTTTGCATTATTTCGGGACCATTTTGAGAGTTTTCGGGATTGCTTTCGGTATTATTTTGGGAGTTTTGTGGGATGGTTTTTGGATCATTTCGGGTCCGTTTTCAAACTTTTTCAAGATTGTTTTCGGATTATTTTTGGATTGTTTTCCGGATTATTTGGAACTTTTCGTGATTGTTTTTGGATTACTTTGGTATAATTTCATACTTTTTCCAAGATATTTAAAATTTCCTCAAAACACCCCACAGTGCGATTGCCCATGACAATTTTCTTGCTTTTTAATTGTTGCTTTTATGTTTTACTCTGCTGTATTTTTAGTTTGAAAGAAAAAAACCTTTTCCTCTTTTCGTACTCTAAGCAAGCATAATAAATATTTTGTCTAACTGCACTGTCACTAAGTATTACATAATTTGAATGTCGTTCATAGTTATAGGCGGGATGTCCTATGCGTTTGTACGCCCGCCGCCACACTGCACGCTGCACGCTGTTGGCGTATGAGTGACTTTCGAGTGAAGTGCTTTCAATAAATTGTGACTCGTAAAACATAAATTCAATTGTAAAACCATTTAGAGCTACAATAAAAAATGCAATGCAAACATGCATTTGAATGAAATGAAATGAAAAGTAGAAAGACGTTTGACGTTCGAACGTACATAAATTATGCAGCGTCAAAAGGAATTGAGAAGAGCCAAAGTTTAGTGCAATTGTTTTGTAAGACAAACAGAAAATATAATTACATAAAAACTTACAGCGTAGCAATAAAAATGTTTGAGGAAAAAAAAGCAACAGAAATGAACTTTGCATAAGTCATTACTTGCGTTTTTAATGGCGTTTTTGTTAAAGTTTTTTTTCTTACTTTTCTGCTAGCCCCTCCGCGTCGTTGTCAAACTTACTATATCCGCATCTGGTTTAGTTTTTATTGTTTTATTGACTAGCTATTTACATATTTACTTGCGCGCGTACCTGCCTTAGCGCCTTGGGCAATAGACGCCCTTCCTTTTCGTTTGTTGTGTTGCAGGCGTTGTACTCCGTGGCTTTGTTTACGCGTCCAACAGGTGAGTTAAGTACGCTAGACGCTTTCTTTTGCCATTGCGACAAGAGCAAGGTAAACTTAAATTTTTATTTATTGAAAATAAAACAAAAAAAAATGATTGATTACGTTAGCAATTTTTCAATCATTTGTCTTACATATATTTTGCCTTGGCCAAAAGGAAAGGAGTTTTGTTGGGGTATTTTTTTACTTTGTAGTTGAAAAATAAAAGTGTTTGATTTTTATACAACTACAAACCTCAGGATAACAACTTTCTTTTAATAAATCCACTAGCTTATGAAAAAAAAAACCCTTTCTATCTTGTGCCGCCCACAGCTTTTAAAGCACCCTTTCTTATCAAACCTTCGAAGAATATCCTTCGCCAGAGGTATCATCAGTAGCAGCTGACTGTGATTTTCACATCGGATCTTTTTTATGCTGTGATGTCTATCAAGTTCGTGTCTTAAGTCTTTTGTTCCAATAGTAACTTATGAAAAATGCTATTACAGGTACATATGTACATGTACCAACCGAAGTATGGTTTTATTCAGGAACATGGGAACCATTCTCTAATTTTTCGAACTCATTTTCGGAGTATTTTCGCATTTTTTCGGTATAATTTCGAAACTTTTTCAGATAATTTCGTCACTTTTCGCGATTAGTTTTGGATCATTACGGTATTATTTGGGAATAATTTTGGAACTTTTTTGGGCAAGTTTTCGGATCATTTTTCGAATTCATTTTCGGAGCAATTTGGAAATTTTTCGGTATAGTTTCGAAACTTTTTCAGATAATTTCGGTAATTTTCGGGATTGGTTTTGAATCATTACGGTATTATTTTTGGGATCATTTTGGGACTTTTTTGGGCATGTTTTCGGATTTTTTTTAAATTCATTTTCGAAGTATTTTGTGATTTTTTCGGTATAATTTCGAAACTTTTTACTACAATTTCGATACTTTTCGGGATTGGTTTTGGATCATTACGGTATTACTTTGGGGATTATTTTGGAACTTTTTTGGGGATGTTTTCGGATCATTTTTCGAATTCATTTTAGGAGTATTTTGGGAGTTTTTTGGTATAATATCGAAACCTTTTCCGAAAATTTCGGCGCTTTTTGGGATTGGTTTTGCGTCATTAAGGTATTATTTTGGGACTTTTGAGGAGTTGTTTTCGGACATTTTTCGAATTCATTTTCAGATTTTTTTCGGTATAATTTCGAAGCTTTTTATACAATTTCGGAGCTTTTACGGATTGTTTTCGGTTAATTACGGTATTCGGGGATCATTTTGGGACTTTTTGGGCATGTTTTCGGATTATTTTTCGAATTGATTTTCGGAGTAATTTGGTATTTTTCGGTATAATATCGAAACTTTATCCGACGATTTCGGTACTTTTCGGGATTGGTTTTAGATCATTACGGTATTATTTTGGAGATGGTTTTGGGGCTTTTTATTAACTTTTTGGACTTATTTGGGGATGTGTTTTCGGAGTCATTTCGGGACTATTTCGTGATAATTTGGGGACTTTTCCTGGACTATTTCAGGATTGTTTTTGGGATATTTTTGGGATCATTTGAGAAAAGTTTTAGAAGTGACTCCGAAAAAGTACCCAAATCATACCGTTAACAATCCCAACAGGTCCGAAAATGTTCCCCAGAGACAATCAAGAACAAGTCCCAAAATGATCGCGAAACAATCCAAAAACAGTCCCGAAAAAGTTCCAAAATCATCTCACAAGACAGGTTTGTATTTTAAGTATTTTTTCTTCTTTGTGTTCTAAGAGTCTTTTCTCGAGCGAAACGAAGACAAGTTTGTTGGCTTAGACTTTTGTTCGCATGTAATAAAACAGGTTTCTGTTCCAAGTCTGTTTTTTTTTTGAATCAAAATAAAACAAGTTTTTATTCCATGTCTTTTTTTCAACTCAAAAGGAAACAAGTTGGCTTTCTAAGTCTTTTGTTTGAATAAAAAAGCATTTTTGGTGTCTCAGGGTTTTTTCGAACTAAAAGAAAAATTTCTATTCCAGGTATTTTTTTAAAAAAACAAGTTTGTTCTCAAAGTCTTTTGTTCGAAGAATTGGCAACAAGTTTGTTTCTTGAGTCTTTTTGACACAAAAAGAAAACAAGTTTGTGCTCTAAGCTTTTTTCAAGTAATAGAAAACCAAGTTTGTGTGCTAAGTCTTTTGAATTCATTTGTTATCAATGCTATACATTTTCTGGGCCAAAAATAGTTGGCACAAAAAGCTTTGAGTTAAAATTTAATGAAAAAATTCCCAGCACCTTTTCAAATAAGCTTCGTGTCCTAAGTCTGTCGTTCAATTCCATGGTAAGTTCGTGTTCTAAGTCTTTTGTAATTAAATTTGCATACACACCAAGTCCATATGTAAAGCTAAGAAATCTTCAATTCAACTCACCCTCTCCATTTCCATCACTCCGTTTCTCATCAGCATTCTCCTCATCACTATCGATATGCGGAAATGAATTGCCCATACAGAAGAGTGGCAAGGCTGGTGATGTGCTTGCCGAATTTGTTGAACCCGCAGGTGACAACTTTAATGTTTCAAACAAGCCAACACCACCACCGCTACAACCATTGTTACTCAACATTGTTTTGCCGGTGCAACGTAACAGCTCATCGCTGGAGGTGCTTCCGCTACTGCCACAACTTTGTCCCGATGATGTGGAATTCATGCTGTCTTGACGATTGGTGAGGCGTCTCAACATGAATTTATTGTTAAGCACTTTGTTTTTGGTAATCAATTCACTGCGTCGTAGTGCGCATTTTGGTGAGTTGGTGTTGCTGTTATTGTGGTTGTTGTTGCTGCAACGTATTGAGCTGCTGCTACGCACGCCACCATTGTTGCTGTTATTGCTTGTGTCATCAGCCGCCAGCGGCAATTTGTTTGTTGTTGCCGTCGTCGTTGTCGTCGTCGACGTTGTGGCTGATGCCGGCATCTGTAACTCATTCAACGAGACCCGCTCGATGCTATGCTCAACGCCCACTAACAAATGTTGCAACAATTCCGGTAATTCGTCACTCGTCAACATTTCGAGTGTTAATAGGCTTAAATGTGTTGTTGGTGGGATGATTTGTGTTGTTGGTGCAGTTTGTGTTGCTGCGTTGTCAAAATCAATGCAAACGCTCTGAATTTGACTTGCTGTTGAAGCTTCACTGCTTATTGAATGCGTTCTTACACTTGCGTGTGGTGGATTTGATTTTATTGGTTTGCCGCTCGAGGGGTTACGCCAACTTAGGTACAATCGTGGCGCTTCCGTTTTATTGGCTGGAAATAGAAAGCAAAGAAGTGTAAGATTTATTTTGCCTCGCTTTTAAATCTATGACATATCGTTGCTCAATAGCCAGAAGCATAAATGTTCTCTACCAAAATTTGAAATTTTAGTTCTTGACATAAATATGTTTTTGCAAGTTTTTTTCTCATTATACTCTTTCCACTGATAAAGTTTTTACGCTAGTATTCCCTAAATTCCTCATCTATAAAATAAATTAAATAAAATAACATTGTAATTTCGTCCTTAAGGCCTGAATAGTTAATATAAATAAAATAAATGAAAATAAAATAAAATAAAAAAATTTAAAATAAAATAAAATAAAATAAAATAAAATAAAATAAAATAAAAAAATTTAAAATAAAATAAAATAAAATAAAATAAAATAAAATAAAATAAAATAAAATAAAATAAAATAAAATAAAATAAAATAAAATAAAATAAAATAAAATAAAATAAAATAAAATAAAATAAAATAAAATAAAATAAAATAAAATAAAATAAAATAAAATAAAATAAAATAAAATAAAATAAAATAAAATAAAATAAAATAAAATAAAATAAAATAAAATAAAATAAAATAAAGTAAAATAAAATAAAATAAAATAAAATAAAATAAAATAAAATAAAATAAAATAAAATAAAATAAAATAAAATAAAATAAAATAAAATAAAATAAAATAAAATAAAATAAAATAAAATAAAATAAAATAAAATAAAATAAAATAAAATAAAATAAAATAAAATAAAATAAAATAAAATAAAATAAAATAAAATAAAATAATATAAAATAAAATAAAATAAAGTAAAATAAAATAAAATAAAATAAGATCAAATAAAATAAAATAAAATAAAATAAAATAAAATAAAATAAAATAAAATAAAATAAAATAAAATAAAATAAAATAAAATGAAATAAAATAAAATAAAATAAAATAAAATAAAATAAAATAAAATAAAATAAAATAAAATAAAATAAAATAAAATAAAATAAAATAAAATAAAATAAAATAAAATAAAATAAAATAAAATAAAATAAAATAAAATAAAATAAAATAAAATAAAATAAAATAAAATAAAATAATATAAAATAAAATAAAATAAAGTAAAACAAAATAAAATAAAATAAAATAAGATCAAATAAAATAAAATAAAATAAAATAAAATAAAATAAAATAAAATAAAATAAAATAAAATAAAATAAAATAAAATAAAATAAAATAAAATAAAATAAAATAAAATAAAATAAAATAAAATAAAATAAAATAAAATAAAATAAAATAAAATAAAATAAAATAAAATAAAATAAAATAAAATAAAATAAAATAAAATAAAATAAAATAAAATAAAATAATATAAAATAAAATAAAATAAAATAAAATAAAATAAAATAAAATAAAATAAAATAATATAAAATAAAATAAAATTAAGTAAAATAATATAAAATAAAATAAAATAAGATCAAATAAAATAAAATAAAATAAAATAAAATAAAATAAAATAAAATAAAATAAAATAAAATAAAATAAAATAAAATAAAATAAAATAAAATAAAATAAAATAAAATAAAATAAAATAAAATAAAATAAAATAAAATAAAATAAAATAAAATAAAATAAAATAAAATAAAATAAAATAAAATAAAATAAAATAAAATAAAATAAAATAAAATAAAACAAGTAAGGAAAGCTGTCTTCGGCTGTGCCGAAGGCTATATACCTTTCATGAATAAGCGTCACGATTTTCACTGTTCGATCCCCAGTACAGCCTGTGTCAATTTAGCTATATTTACTATACACATTACACATCTTTGTTATAATTTAAAAAAAACTTACAAAATAATAGGATCCGAGTTATCGGAACAATCGATTGTATGGAGGCTATATATTATACGTGTTCAATTGTACTGACTTACACTATACACATTACATATGTAGAAAGTACTAAAGGTGCAATATTTTACGTTCCTAACTTTTTAATTGCAGAAGTTTTGGCCAAAAAACTTATATCTGAACAATCGGTTGTATGGGGGCTATATGTTACATTTGCCCGATCTTTCTGATTTTCACTATACACACTACATAAATAGAGAGTACTCGAGTTGCAAAATTTTACGTTCCTAACTTTTTAATTGCAGAAGTTTTGGTCAAAAAACCTTATATCTGAACAATCGGTTGTATGGGGACTATATGTTACATTTGCCCGATCTTGTTGATTTTCACTATATACACTACATAAATAGAATGTACTCGAGTTGCAAAATTTTACGGTCCTAACTTTTTAATTGCAGAAGTTTTGGCCAAAAAACCTTATATCTGAACAATCGGTTGTATGGGGGCTATATGTTACATTTGCCCGATCTTGTTGATTTTCACTATATACACTACATAAATAGAAAGTACTCGAGTTGCAAAATTTTACGTTCCTAACTCTTTAATTGCAGAAGTTTTGGCCAAAAATTCTTATATCTGAACAATCGGTTGTATGGGGGCTATATGTTGCATTTGCCCGATCTCGTTGATTTTCACTATATACACTACATAAATAGAAATTACTCGAGTTGCAAAATTTTACGTTCCTAACTGTTTAATTGCGGAAGTTTTGGCCAAAAAACCTTATATCTGAACAATCGGTTGTATGGGGGCTATATGTTATACTGGTCCGATCTTGTCAGTTCCGACAAATGATTCCTATATTACAAAATGGTGGCCACATACAAAATTTCAGCCAGATATCTCAAAAATTGAGGGACTAGTTTGCGTTCAAACAGACAGACGGACAGACGGACAGACGGACAGACGGACAGACGGACAGACGGACATGGCTAAATCAACTCATCTCGTCATCCTGATCATTTCGGTATACTTATTGATGGGTCTATCTCTTCTTCTTCTCATATTTACAAACATCGGACCAAAGTTATAATACCATTTCATGTTCATGAAAGGTATAATAAAATAAAAGAAATAAAATAAAATAAAATAAAATAAAATAAAATAAAATGAAATGAAAAAAATAAAATAAAATAAAATAAAATAAAATAAAATAAAATAAAATAAAATAAAATAAAATAAAATAAAATAAAATAAAATAAAATAAAATGAAATAAAATAAAATAAAATAAAATAAAATAAACATAAAATAAAATAAAATAAAATAAAATAAAATAAAATAAAATCAAATAAAATGAAATGAAAAAAATAAAATAAAATAAAATAAAATAAAATAAAATAAAATAAAATAAAATAAAATAAAATAAAATAAAATGAAATAAAATAAAATAAAATAAAATAAAATAAACATAAAATAAAATAAAATAAAATAAAATAAAATAAAATAAAATAAAATAAAATCAAATAAAATAAAATAAAATAAAATAAAATAAAATAAAATAAAATAAAATAAAATAAAATAAAATAAAATAAAATAAAATAAAATAAAATAAAATAAAATAAAATAAAATAAAATAAAATAAAATAAAATAAAATAAAATAAAATAAAATAAAATAAAATAAAATAAAATAAAATAAAATAAAATAAAATAAAATAAAATAAAATAAAATAAAATAAAATAAAATAAAATAAAATAAAATAAAATAAAATAAAATAAAATAAAATAAAATAAAATAAAATAAAATAAAATAAAATAAAATAAAATAAAATAAAATAAAATAAAATAAAATAAAATAAAATAAAATAAAATAAAATAAAATAAAATAAAATAAAAAATTTAATTAAGAAAACCAAAATAAAATAAAAAAAAATGGAAAAATAAAAAAGGAAAATAAAAACAATTAGAAGAAAACAAAATAAAAAATAAGAAGGAAACAAAATAAAAAATATGAATAAAAAAATAAAGTAAAATAAATTAAATAAATCAAATATTCAAATAAATCTATAGATAGTTTTAAAATTATCGTGAATTGAACTTCAATAAAAGGGCACTGTGACCAAATGGGTAAAATTTAAATCGAAAGAACTCTTGAAAGTAGAATTCAATAATTAAAGCTGCGGTATTTTTACATGTCGTCGCTCGATTGCCAGAAGCATGAATGTGTCAAAATTAAAATTTTGGGGAATCGTCTGTGAAAGTTTATTCCTCTCGCAAATTTTAAATTTTGGCTTTAGACATAAATGTGTTTTTGCAAGTTATATTCTCGTTATAATCTTTCCACTGATATAGTTTTTACATTAATATTCCTTCAATTCCTCGATATTCGGCACATTCATCTTTTCAAAATTTTCAATGTAAATTTTTTTTAAATTTTTCCTTCTGCCAGAAACATGAATATGTAGCACATTTATGTTTCTGGCGCGACAAAAATGTTTTAAAACTGAATTTTTAAATTTTTTAAAATTTTCGTTTCGCCAGAAAGACGAATGTGTTGTACCCAAGAAGGGACACCATGGCGCATACGTAACAATTTTGTAACATATTCATGGTTCTGGCACATTTGAAAAATGTACTGCATGTGTACTTACCACTTTTCACACACAAATATATATCACCTGGCCTTACTAAGGCATTTTCAAGTGCCCCCAAATGTAAGATAACTTCGCCAGTTTGTGTTGTAAGTGGCCATCCTTTATGCCAAAGAACATTCTAGAAAGAAAAGATATTGAATGATAATAAATTAGTGTGATGATCTATGAAACATTTGTTAAAATATTAATTAATTGTTTTATAGATAATAATAACATAGATAATAAACTATTCGAGACTAGTCTTATATAGTTATTTTTTAATCTCCTTTGTCGTACTTCAATAATTCAGTGAAATTTAGAGATGTAGCTATTATATCCATCAAGTCATAGGTACCAATAAACAATAGCTGGAAGCTTATTTGAAATAACAAAACCCTTTTCAAAGCTTCCATATCCAAAAACAAGTCCGCAAACTTACATAACACAAATAAAAAGCCTCATTTCCACAAAAGTCTACTAAGCCCGCCAATTTTCGTTTGATTTTTTCTAGAAATTTTACCTGACCGCCAATGGCAAGAATGCAAACAAACTTTTTTGTTTTCACCTTTAAAAAAAAAAAAAAAACAGCGCCACCAACATAATCGAATAAACAAAATTTAAAAACTTTTCAATGCGCCAAAAATATTGAGTAACAACAATTTTAAACTAGCTTACTAAAACTTTACATGCGGTATGCATTTGTATTTCTATGTACTCAGGTATGTTTGTATGTAGTTAGCCAGACTTTTACATCATATGCCGAAAAATTTGAATAGATTACATATTACATGAAACAAAGCCAAAAGCAAAACAAAAAAAAAACATTAAAAAATTGAAGCACTTTGACATGCTTAGAAATAAATATAGAGAAAAACCACTGGCAGCTAAAAGCAATTGGCAAGCGTTTTTGTTGACGGTGAGAAAAGCGATCGATTTAGTTGATTTTGGGGATAGCAGCGCTGTCGAAATATATGTTAAAATTGTTTAGTGTTTTGGGGGAAAAAAAGTTGCAACTAACTTTCGTCGACATTTGAAATTATGGTAACAACACCCGCAAGTGCAAAAAAAATGAGGTTTTGGAACTTTTTTTTGCATGGCTGCATTGATGTAATTCTTGTTTTAGCTTTGAATTTTTCAAAAAAAAAAAAAAAAAACATTTCGTAGTCAAAGCGTAGCAATACAACTTTTTTGAGGTGATATGGAATTATGTGGTTTTTGGAAATTTATGTATGTGTAGGAAAGTACAGTTACTCACAGTCAAACTAAAATAAAAAAAAAAAAAAAATTAATTAAAATGAAATAAAATAAAATAAAATAAAATAAAATAAAATAAAATAAAATAAAATAAAATAAAATAAAATAAAATAAAATAAAATCAAATAAAATAAAATAAAATAAAATAAAATAAAATCAAATAAAATAAAATCAAATAAAATAAAATAAAATAAAATAAAATAAAATAAAATAAAATAAAATAAAATAAAATAAAATAAAATAAAATAAAATAAAATAAAATAAAATAAAATAAAATAAAATAAAATAAAATAAAATAAAATAAAATAAAATAAAATAAAATAAAATAAAATAAAATAAAATAAAATAAAATAAAATCAAATAAAATAAAATAAAATAAAATAAAATAAAATCAAATAAAATAAAATCAAATAAAATAAAATAAAATAAAATAAAATAAAATAAAATAAAATAAAATAAAATAAAATAAAATAAAATAAAATAAAATAAAATAAAATAAAATAAAATAAAATAAAATAAAATAAAATAAAATAAAATAAAATAAAATAAAATAAAATAAAATAAAATAAAATAAAATAAAATAAAATAAAATAAAATAAAATAAAATAAAATAAAATAAAATAAAATAAAATAAAATAAAATAAAATAAAATAAAATAAAATAAAATAAAATAAAATAAAATAAAATAAAATAAAATAATATAAAATAAAATAAAATAAAATAAAATAAAATAAAATAAAATAAAATAAAATAAAATAAAATAAAATAAAATAAAATAAAATAAAATAAAATAAAATAAAATAAAATAAAATAAAATAAAATAAAATAAAATAAAATAAAATAAAATAAAATAAAATAAAATAAAATAAAATAAAATAAAATAAAATAAAATAAAATAAAATAAAATAAAATAAAATAAAATAAAATAAAATAAAATAAAATAAAATAAAATAAAATAAAATAAAATAAAATAAAATAAAATAAAATAAAATAAAATAAAATAAAATAAAATAAAATAAAATAAAATAAAATAAAATAAAATAAAATAAAATAAAATAAAATAAAATAAAATAAAATAAAATAAAATAAAATAAAATAAAATAAAATAAAATAAAATAAAATAAAATAAAATAAAATAAAATAAAATAAAATAAAATAAAATAAAATAAAATAAAATAAAATAAAATAAAATAAAATAAAATAAAATAAAATAAAATAAAATAAAATAAAATAAAATAAAATAAAATAAAATAAAATAAAATAAAATAAAATAAAATAAAATAAAATAAAATAAAATAAAATAAAATAAAATAAAATAAAATAAAATAAAATAAAATAAAATAAAATAAAATAAAATAAAATAAAATAAAATAAAATAAAATAAAATAAAATAAAATAAAATAAAATAAAATAAAATAAAATAAAATAAAATAAAATAAAATATAATATAATAAAATAAAATATAATAAAATAAAATAAAATAAAATAAAATAAATAAAATTTAAAAAAAAAAAAAATAAAAAACATAAAAAAATAAAGAAAAAAATATAATAAAATAAAA
Source organism: Campiglossa producta (assembly GCA_964058755.1). Classification (NCBI taxonomy): domain Eukaryota; kingdom Metazoa; phylum Arthropoda; class Insecta; order Diptera; family Tephritidae; genus Campiglossa; species Campiglossa producta. The sequence goes on along the minus strand of CAXKVI010000002.1, from coordinate 17,584,811 downwards.
TGAAATAAAATAAAATAAGATAGAACAAAAAAGAAAAAGAAAATAAAAAACAATAAAACAAAAAATAAAAAAAGCAAATTAATTGAATAAAACAAAAAAAAAAAAAACAAAGTAACATAGAATAAATTAAAATAAAACAATAAAACAAAATAAAATAAAATAAAATAGAAAAAAAAAAAAAAACAAAGTAAAAAAATTAAAATAAAATAAAAAAATAAGGAAAAATAAAAGAAAAATAAAGTAAAATAGAGAATAAGATAGATTGAATACAATAAAATAAAGTAAAATCATTTTAATTAATATCAAACAAAATAAATTAAAATAAAAAATTCTCTACTTGTTAGATACAGAAGATGAAAATTAAGTTTTTGTTGATAGAAAAAAAAAAATAAAAATATTTAATATAAAAAACTTACAGGAATACGAAAAAAATACAAAAAAAATACAATCCCATAACGACTGCGTTTAACTGTTCATATCTGCTATGCTGTGCAAGATGTGAGTCAAAAACTAAACGCCATTCGACACTATCAACACTTGCTTCAACGGATGCCTAGCAATTGATTGGCTGCACGTTCGTCTGACAATTCGAACACTTTTACGCGCCTGTTTGTCTGTCTGTTTTAGGCTATTTATGTGATGTAAAATTATAGATAAATCATGCAAGTCAAACTTAGGCAATTTTACTAATTTTAGTTATTATTACAAAAACAAAGCAAGGTACCCAAAATATATATAAAAAAATAAAATAAAAAGAAAACATTAAAAAAAAAACTGTGCAAACTGCAGCAGCTCCAAATTTCACCCCCAAGGGTATGTAAAATCAAAAATTTAACAAATTTTGATTTTGGCGTCTAGCTAAGCTAAAATCGGACCATCCATGCCATTACACAATGTGCGCAGGGTATCAAACGACTAACAATAAATTGTGCTACGATGTAGAAGAAAAAGGAAACCAAGTAAGGCTTAACACGCGCCTGATGTTGCATGCCATATCGAAAGTGTAGTGGAAATATAAATTTTTCTTTTTTTTTTAATTTTAAAGCTGTTTTAAGTTTTAAACTTTGTAGCTTTTAATTTTAAACTTCATTGCGGACATTGATGAAATATATTTAATGCTTTGGGGGCGTTTAATTTGCACATCATATGCACTGGACTCAACGCGTACGATTTTTTTTTGTATGCGCTCACCTTACCCCATTGACTTCCATTGACTTACCAATTGCTGCTGACGTTCAACATTCAACACCAAATTCATTGCTATAAGCTAAATTCAAAGTATGGATGTAAGGTGTGTGTGTGTGTGTGTGGCGGGTACCTGCATGATATGACTAGTGTAGGCAAAAATTTGTTTTTAGGCAATAAAAAGTAAAAATGATTTCGTATGCTAAATAGTGGAAACAGCCACGCAACCAATGCGATAAGTTACGAAGAGCTGAGTTAGTGATGAGTAAGTAGGATAACTCTGAGTTGTGGAAGATTTCGGGATTACACTCTAGATTTCGGATAGAGAATTGAAATTAAAGATATTTTTTTAATTTCCGTTCGTGGCGGGCTTATTTCAGCAAACTAGAAACATTATCGATTAATCGTTTAGTCGAGATTATTGGAAATAGTTGGGAATAGATCGGCTTTTTACTCAGTACTCAATTGATCATAATTAAAATATAGATTGTGTTCAGCGAACTAATAATAGGTAAGTCGATCTATCGAGGCTAGTTGTTGTTCTAGTAACTCTTTTCTAATCAACATTCACTTAATAAAAATTGGATGAATTTGGTTTTAATGTACCAATAGTATTCAATTAGTCGCAAATACTGATTAATTGATCTCATTTGGTGATAAATTATGTCTAAGTTGTTCAAAAATGTTGACTTTTACCTTATTAATCAGGGCTTAATTGCTCACAACAAGAACATGTTGGTTAAATTCAGTTCAGCATTAAAAAAGATTGCTCGACTAATCGACTAATCACAAATTCGGATTAATTGATTTAATTTCACACTTTAGACTTTTCAGATTTGTTGGATTTATATATACTTGTGTTTCAGTAACTCCTATCACGACTTCTCAACGTTCCACTAATACCATCTGGAATACCTTTTTTTTAGTCGACTAGTCGTAAAAATTGACTAGTCTGTCATGTTTGGTTCCAAGTTATGTAGAAATCATTAAAAATTGATTTTTTAGTCTGACCTTTGTCTCACTGTATATATTAGTCCCACCAACATATTCTAGTTTTAGTTCATCAAGCTTAATTAATCACAAATGTAGAAAATAATCTTACTTTTTAACAAATGGTTTAAAAAAATTATTTACTCTAGATTAGCTTTTGTATCACTAACTAATGTAGTTATTAATCGGTCCTCAACTAATCACAACTAGAATCCTTAACGATTACTTGATTAGTCGCGTAATCCAAAATAAAGATTAATTAATCTTACCTTGTACCAAATGGTTTAAAAAGTAATTTAAAATTATTTCGCTAACTAATATAATTATTTATCGATCCTCAATTTATTACAGCTAAAATCCTTAATGATTACTTGATTAGACGAATAATCACAAATAATTCACAATTATTTACATTGGCTTTTGTATCACTAACTAATGTTATTATTAATCGATCCTCAACTAATCACAACTAGAATCCTTAACGATTACTTGATTAGTTGATTAATCCAAAATAAGGATTAATTAATCTTACTTTTTTCCAAATGGTTTAAAAAATAATTCAAAATTATTTCACTAACCAATGTAATTATTAATCGATCCTCAATTTATCACAACTAAAATCCTTAATGATTACTTGATTAGACGATTAATCACAAATAATTCAAAATTATTTACATTGGCTTTTGTATGACTAACTAATGTTATTATTAATCGATCTTGAATAAATCACAATTAGAATCATTAACGATTACTTGATTAGTTGATTAATCACAAATATTGATTAATTAATCTTACTTTGTGCCAAATGTTTTTAAAAATAATTCAAAATAATTTCACTAACTAATGTAATTATTAATCGATTCTCAACTAATCAGAACTAAAATTCTTAATTCGTAGTTATTACTATGTATCTATGTAAAAGTCGAATTTTATTTATGACTGACGATTCGACCTTTGTTCTGTCTATATTATTGAAAGTTATTGGTTGCTTTTTTCTCCTTACTTATGCTTTAACTTGTAGGGCTCTCAAGTGTTGGGTTTAACACCGGCAAGGCTCGGATTAGAACTGGACAAGAACTGTCACTCTGAAAGCTCTCCAAAACCATTGCGGAAAACTTTGTTCTCTCTGGATGGTATATGTAGGACCTCACGAATTGGACTGAGTATAAATACAAGTTAAAGTTAAATTTCGATGAGTGAAGTCACAAAAACCAAGGGATGCACTTTGCTAAGAATCAATGAGGGTATTCACAATGCGAAATATTTTGACTGAGCTGACGGACTGAGATTGCCACAAACAATCTCACCACCTCAGTTCGATATATAAGAAATCGAAACAAGCACCTTCAGCTCTCCATTCAACTCAATAAGGGTGTTCACAGTATATGTAATTTTTCTGAAGTAGAAGTATGGAGGATCGGCACACAAACTCCATACCTAATTTAAGTTAAGGGTAGATTTTGTGATGAGGCTTTGATGATTATACTGCAGAGGATTTTCTTGAACTGTAGGCAAGTCAAAAAACTCGGGAGTGCGCTTTGCTAGAAATCAATGAGAGCATTCACAAAGAGTAAAATTTTGTCTGTATTCAAGTACGTCAACTTTGAAATGAGTTTATTTCACACCTCCCAATTACCTAAAGTAAATTTACGCAATTTGCAATCCCGAAACTTTTGCCACTGTCACCTCTCTTGCGAACACACACGATCACTGTGACATGTGTGGTCGAGCGAATAAGAAAAACGTCTAAAATGGCAAATTCACATGCAGTGCGGGCGGTAAACACAATAAAACAGTTAAAATAAACGTAACCGAGTATCTCGAAAAAAAAGAGGCAAGAAACCGGCGCGCATTTGTTCAACGCCTCAGTGTCGTCGCACCATAGTCATCGCAGCAAAACGATCCCCAAACAAACGTAACGTTGTCTACAAACTCGTAACTGTCCGACTGGCACAGCGGTGGCGCGTCCGATTATGCTAGAGCGGTGCGACCACCCAAATGGAGCATAAATCAATACAAGCTCTAGTGAACCGAACAAACAGGCGTGCATACATATGCACTAAAACATAAACAACAATAAAGGCAAACACGATCGAAAAGCGATCAAACTGATCTGTCTCGCACCATAACCAAACCGAAAAGGTAACCAAAGCACAATATGGACAGACACGATCTCGCGCGCGAATACACAATGAATTTATTCAAATTGAAAATGATCAATTTTGTCATTTGAGATCATTTTTGATCGGCGCCGATTGGCCTATCCCTAATTGCCGATAACAGCAACAACAACAACAATTATAACAGCTATGCAACTAACATTGATCACAAGCGATTGTCAGCGCGATTTGCACGCAATCGCCGCATGTGGATCTTTTACAGTTTGCTTCCCCTTTGCCGATCGTTTGCTAGGTTCTGCGATCGATCGATCGCTAGCGTTGCGCTTAAACGCACCCCAAAACAACGGCAGCATATCTCCCGCCGTGTGCGCTACTTACTCACTTTGCATACAACAATTTTTGCATATTTGAGTTATTCTCAGAGTTTGTTATAAACTACAAATTGTGCAATCATTTATGCATTCAAATTTGTTCAAAGCTAATTTTGCAATATGCCCATACTATCGATCGTTAGGTGTTCATGTGTGTTTGATTTTTTTTTTTTTTTTTTTTTTTTTTTTTGTTACAATTTATATTGATCTATTCTAGTTCACAATTTATGTTTTTTGTCATTGACCCAAAATGCGAAAATTCATTGCGGTTGGTGTGCCCCTTTTACTATTTAAGATCACTAAATATATGTATGTATGTGTTTGATTGAGTTGAGCTGTGTACGTATGATATTGTAGAAATGTTCTTTCATTGATCATTGAATGCGTTCACGAACCCACAAATCGTTCAAAGTCAGGTCGCAATGAACTTTTTTTTTTGGTTTTGCTTCTTTGTGTGCTTTTGTTAAGTTTTTGAATTTGTTTCGCTATTGGCGACATATTTCCGCTTTACGTTTGACTGATCAATGCGTGTAGCAATAAATCGATTTGAATTATTTGCCAATGGCGTCAACAATGAATTTGTGTGTGAAAAGGTTAATTTATTTTAATTTGATTTTTGTTGTTGTTTTGAATTCACCGGAAATGTCGAGGATATCGGTAGTAAAAATGCGAATTGTGATTCACAATGACTGGGAGACAGCTGCCAGTTTTGGTTACCACTAGTACCTAAGCTGAAACTTTTACATGCTAGCCAAAGCCTGTTCATTAGAGTTAGAATCATTTTACCTAGACAGTCATGTTTAAACTTTGATCCTCAGTCAAGCCTAAAATGGCAGCTCAACCGAAGTCTAACAACTTTTTTAAGCGGCTTACCCCTTGACTTTAGTTACCTTTTCAAGGGACTCCAAAATTTCAAAAATCCTGTTCAAAACATTTTTCATATCTTGTATCCACTCATTTTAGCGCCTAAAAGTAGTCTAAACTTAAACATGTTAATTTTATTCGTCTAGCGGTAGGCCGTAACGGTATAAAGCCCTGGATAAAAATGCGGCTAAACAGTGGGTCGCATGAATGAAGAGAGTGAGTAATTCTGTTCGGAGAGGTTCACTTTTTAGTCATTGTTCGCATACTTGTGAGGTCTGAAAGAGTGCATACTTTCAGGCGTATTTTGTTTGCCATAAAAATTGCATATATTTTGCGAAAGTGAAGTATTCACCTCAGCACTTTCAAATTAAACCGTTTTTATAGACTTAGGTAGGTAGCGTGACCGAGCCCGCTTCAAAAATATTTTTTAGAAAAATTATAATAAGTGGCAACCCAACTTGAAAATATCATATCGCTAGGTGTTTTCGACACTTGGTGGAAACCCAACTTAAAAATATCAAATCGCTTTCGATTTTATCGCATAATCTGACATACCAACAGTAAAAGTTTTAGAAAAAAGTTTTTCGAAGAATTTAAAAAGATGGCAACCTTTTAAGCAGAATCAAGTGGCAGCACCCAAATGGAAAATCTAAGAATGAGTCATACTATCCATATACCATATTTCATCCAAATCCGTCAATAGGTTTTCGAGATAATAGCCGATATGCGAAATAAAATGCAATTAAGTGGCAACCCTTGGTGGCAACCCAACTTGAAAATATCAAATCGCTCGGTGCTTTCGATTTTATCGCATAATCTCATATACCAACAGTAAAAGCTTCCGAAATATTTTTTAGAAAAATTATAATAAGTGGCAACCTTTTGAGCCGACTCAAGTGGCAACACCCAAATGGAAAATCTAAGAATGAGGCACACTATCCACATACCGAATTGCATCCAAATCTGTTAATAGGTTCCCGAGATAATAGTCGATATGCGAAATAAAATGCAGTGAAGTGGCAACCCTTGGTAGCAAAAATATAATGGTTGGTATGTGGCTAAAAATACCTTTCATTTGATACCCATATGGGCATACCTTGCTTAATATTCAAAAAAAAAAAAAAAAATTAGATAGGTGGTAATCCTGCAAAGCACCCAAAGTGGCAACACCCAAGTAGAAAGTCTTATAATAAAACATACTATCTATTGGTTGTAAAAAAGTATCCCACACCTACACAATGTTGTAGCTCTGCCATCTCAATACTGTGCGTGAATTTAGTATCGAATCGAATGGTCAGTATAACTCTAGTAAATTTTACTATGATTATGAATATACATCGAGTAGACAACTCTACAACTATGAAAACTGTGCGACTGTAATGCTTCTGCTCTTCGTTACATGACATGCATTGATGCCAAAGATAAACCAATTTCCACTAAACACTTGACTTGAAAGTGACTGAAGGCGAAACATTTCTACGCTCCAAACTAAAGCAACTGCAACACAACGCACATAATTTACATAATCAATTGGAAAATGCATAGTAGGCGGTCAATAAAATGTCAGTTATGAATTGAAGCTGATGATATTTTTATTTTTACAGCATTTGTACTGAAATTTAATACGTAGAAAAATATGATGATGATTGAAGCATACATGGGCATTCGGCAGCAAAAAGTAGTGTCCGTCCAAATAATTGTGCGAGTAATACCTACTGATAGACACGGAGAAAATTGAGCTGGCGATGGATAAGAATTGACAGTGATTTAGTCATATCAACTAAAATATAGTTATATCAACCAAAATATCTGTTGATTCAATCAAAATGTGGGTTGATTCAACCAAAATCACGGTCAGTCCTTATCCATTTCCAGCTCATTTTTCTCTGCGTTGGAATGTAAGACAGTTTTAGTTTTTGTAGCATACACATCCACAAAGGAGTTAAAAGTAATCCCTTGCGGCTGATATCGGAATCATTATAGACTAATTGCGTTTTCTACAAGGTTACTAGTCATGAAAAGTGCACATCTATGTATCCCCAGCAAAAGCTGTGTTAGAAGATGAACTTTTGTTTTAAAACCTCTTGCTTGGATTCATATTTTTTTCCCATGAAAATATGTATCTGCGTACGAGGGGACCAATATAAGTTCACGTATTGAACAAGGAAAAACGGTATTTGTATTTTTTTTTGTATTCTCTGCATAATCAACATTGACCTTAAAGTGTATGCCCCTGCTGGTTAGGGGTTTAGAATATGCCCGAGGTAGGCATACCGGTCGTAAGAGGCGACTAATATGCACATAGGTAATGACGTGTTAACTCGATGGTTGATCTAAGGATATGATGCCTCTCATATCTCATTACCCATCTTCTCCTTCCTCACGGATGGAGGGATGATAAGACGTAGAAGGTTCCACTGGTCATACCAAATCGCTACTATGACAGGCGGACAGTACCGCAGTGTACTGAGTTCATATCTGGCCAAGGACTGTCAGTTTCACCATCACTCCCCAAAACCTTCGGGAAGTGTTTTTGCTGTTATCAACAACAACAACAACAACAACAACAACAACAACAACAACAACAACAACACCAACAACAACAACAACAACAACAACAACAACAACAACAACAACATCAGCAACAACAACAATAACAACACCATCAACAACACCAACAACAACATCAGCAACAACAACATCAGCAACAACAACAATAACAACAACACCATCAACACCACCATCAACAACAACAAGAACAACAACAACAACAACAACAACAACAACAACAACAACAAGAACAACACCAACAACAACAACAACAACAACAACAACAACAACCTTAAAGTGTAAGCAAGCCTACTGATACACTTTTTATTAAGGGTAATGATTTAATGTTGCAAACTTATTGCATTTGTTGTAAACGTAGCAAATTCGGAATTTTTTGAGTTCATTTCGGTACTTTTAACGCTTTTCGGGACTATTTTGGGACCATTTCTGGACTTTTTTGGGATAATTTCAGTACTTTTTTGGGATATGTTTCGGACATTTTTAGGATCATTTCGGAATGGTTTTCGGGACTATTTTGAGGCCGTTTCTGAACTATTTTGAGATAATTTCTGGACTTTGCGATCATTTCGAGATGATTTTTGGGACTGTATTGGTTTTTTTTTAGATAATTTCAGTACTTTTTGGGATATGTTTCGGATTTTCTTGGGATCATTTCGGGACTTTTTTTTTGGATCATTTTGGGACTTTTCGGAATCATTTCGGGATTTTTTGGGACCATTTAGGAATGATTTCAGGGAAGATTTTGGGATTTTTTTGGGGCCGTTTTGGGGGGGAAAAAACAAGGAAATGATCCCATATCCCGGAAAACCATATCCCCAAAATTACTGAAATCATCCCAAAAAGTCCCGAAATAGGCCCAAAATCGTTCCGAAAACCATCCCGAAATGATCCCAAAAAGTCCTGAAATGGCCGCATAGCATTCCCGAAAACCACCCCGAAATGGTGACGAAAAAGTTCGAATATAGTCGTAGAAAAGTCCAGAAAGGTCCCTTGCAGCAAAATGTCTGAATTAGTGAAAAATTTGAAAGTAGTCTCGAAAGCCGGAGCAAAGAGAATTTATCTTTGAGTTCGTTGTCTTCGTTTAAAATGATATTGCTCTCTTCGCTCAAAGAAATCTCGGGAGCTATTTTCGTATATATTTCGTATAAACATTGTTTTAAATGACTCACCAGCTTAGCGAACTTTTATTAGTGCCCTCGAATAATTCCTCTCACATATTTTATAACCATCAATAAAAGTGGAAATTTGAAACCGTTCGATCGACCGCCAATCGCCAACAAACTTATTGTACAATAAATACCCACAACATAAATAAAACCGTAACACCATTACAGCCATACTAAAAGCTAAAATGCGCAGCAAAGACCACCACACAGCGGGCGTTGATGAGGCGAAAAGCCGCAACCACGACGTGTCATTTGCATCCGTTTAATGAAGTCATTTCAGTGTTTGGCTTTCATTAAATTTATTTTGCGTGGGACGACCCAATCATCAGTCGGTGTTTTGTGCATGTGGCTGTTGTTGTTGTTGTTGTTGTTGCTGCAATTGACTCTCTTTCCTTGGCCTCTACGACTTGTTGGCATTTGCGCATGCGCATTGCCGCATCGAATCAATTGTTTGTGTACCAACCAATTTTGGTGAACTAAATTTGCTTTGTAATTTAAATGTTATGGATTTTTTGAACTTTTGGGGTGAAATTAATGCTGCCAAGTTTACAATGTCATGGTTACTACTTGCACTTGGTGGATGTAATTTGAGGTGTTTATGATGTTTGTGTGATTTTGGAACGATGGAACCAAGGCAAGCCAAATGTTGTGTCATTTTATCGTATTTTCAAAGTAAAGGTCTCTGATTTCCACATCAGGCAACAGATTAGATATCGCCGCTCGCTTGCCAGAGGCATGAATGTGCAAAGATTTGAGTTAATAGCATCTCGTGATTAACCTCTCGTTTCTTTACGATTCACGAAAATCCTGGGTTTCCTAAGTACAGGGAACTCACAGAAATTTGCTCTGCCATTTTCATGAATGTGTAGCTCAATCTCTGAAAATTGTGTCAGAAAAAACGAATGTGCACATATTCATGTTTCTGGTGCAACAGAAATGTTTAAAAACTGAAATTTAAAATTTTAAAATTTTTTTATTTTGCCAGAAACATGAATGTGTAGCAAAATTGTTACGTATACGCCGTGGTGTCTCTTTTTGAGTGCAACACATTTATGTTTCTGGCAAAACAAAAATTTTACAAAATTTTAAAATTCACTTTTTAAACATTTTTGTTGTGCATGTGCTACACTACACATTCGTGTTTCTGGCGCATCTAAAATTTCTAAAATTTTTCTTTGGAAATTTTTAAAAGATGAATGTGTCGAATCTGGAGCAGTTATGTCAAAAACAATGATTAAAATTTTGCGAGAGGGAAAAACATTCAAATACGATTTCCCAAAATTTTAATTTTGGCACATTGATGCTTCTGGCAAGCGAGTGACGATATTGTAAAAATCGATATAAGTATCTTGCAAAAAGCGAGATAGGGGCAGGGATAGGAACGATATATCATTGTAATGTTGGCCCGCTAGTCGCTCACCACTATATTACACGTTTTTCGACTGTGGGCGTCACATCGTTCTCAGGTGTTTCGACTTACTTCTGCGCATGTGCGTAAGCGTACGATTTGCCCTAGAAAAACCTACTTTTTTTTATGATACACTCGATTTTCATTGACGGTAACATACGCACTCAGAATACACGAATGCTTTCAACTACATTTATTGACAATATGTACTCATATTACAGTCGATTGTCAGTTAACATATCTGCAAACATATCAACGCAATAGCTGTATAATTGTTTTTGTAAAGTGGCAATGTTAAATTTTCAACAAAGAAAATAAATGTCAAAATGCCACTCTTGAAGGTAGAAGTGAAGCATGTAGCAGGGTTAACAACATGCAACTTATGTGTTGCCACATTTTAGGTTTTACATTTTTTTGACAGCAACAAATGTCAAACATGTTGTTGCTATTAAATTCGGATTTGGCTTTTAAGTTTTTTTTTTGTTTTACTCTATGTTCTTAATTGTTAAAGAATTCCGTGGTTGACACTATTTCTTTTTGCTGAGTATATAAACTGAAGTAGCTTAGTTGCTTTGGTTGGGCGTTGCACAGTGGTTCGTCTCTATACATTTTTTTTGCAAAAAACAATTTAAATCGTTTGAAATGTTACGGAAAAATGTGTTAAGATTTGCTGACAGTTTTACTATTTCTTTGTGTAATTTTTCCTGAATTTTTTGCGTTAGTTTTACTATATTTGAACCTGAAAATCCCACCCGTGAATCCGCCCCTGCTATCTCATAATTATGGCAGCCAACAAAGGCGTTGTGGCCAAGAGCGAATGCGCTGACGTTTTTTGATGCCATGTACTTAGTTTTAAGCTCGTACTCCAAACCAAACCCATTAAAAGTGTTACGTATACGTCATGTCAATTTTATAAAAATTTGAAGTGACTTTTCTTTATTAAATTGATGTGGGCAAATATGGGCAAACAATTTTTTCTGGAATCGATATAAAATATTCCAAACTTTCATTTTACTATAGTTAGAAGCTGTAGCACACTGTACACAAACATTTTTCCCATATAAAGTAGAAAACGGAGCATTTATGGAGTTTAATTTTTGCTGTTTTATATTTGTTTGTCTGATGCCATGTACTTTATTTTAACCTCGTACATCACCAAACCCATTGAAAGTGTTACGTATACGTCATGTGACTTTTATGAAAATTTGAAGTGACTTTTCTTTATTAAATCGAAGAGGGCAAATATGGGCAAACAATTTTTCTAGAATCGATAGAAAATATTCCAAACTTTCTTTTTCTTATAGTTAGAAGGTGTGGCACGCTGTACACAAACATTTTTCCCATATAAAGTAGAAAACGGAGCATTTATAGAGATTAATTTTTGCTGTTTTATATTTGTTTGTCTGATACAATGAACTTAGTTTTAACCTCGTACACCACCAAATCCATTAAAAGTGTTACGTATACGTCATGTCACTTTTATGAAAATTTTAAGTGACTTTTCTTTATTAAATTGAAGAGGGCAAATATGGGCAAACAATTTTTTCTGGAATCGATAGAAAATATTCCAAACTTTCGTTTTATTATAGTTAGAAGGTGTAGCACGTTGCACGCAAATATTTTTCCCATATAAAGTAGAAAACGGAGCACTTATGGAGTTTAATTTTTGCTGAATTATATTTGTTTTAATATTTTGTAGATTACACTGATTTTTTTCTTTTTTTTTTGCCAAGGATTTTCTATACTTTCGTGGAAAACCACACATTTTTTTTCCGCAGGCGAACCACTGCGCGCTGGGACGCAATGCTGAATATTTCATTTTCAATTAATAAAAATTCATGTACAGTGAGTGTCAACTAGAAAGTGACTGTGATTTTTTGTGAAGCACAAACTCGTCCTGGTTTTACTTTTCGTTGATATAAGGTTTTTTCTTTTGAAAGCCATTTTGTCACCACTTTGCCTGTTAGTCACTGTAAGTCTAAATACAAATGTACAAACCTACATTCATTTTAAGCAAAAAAAAAATAGTACATTCGATGCAGTTAACGGCTGTGCAACGCTTATCAATTGTTTGTCCGTCGTGCGCTCTGAACATGCCGCTGCTGTTGTTATGTGGGAGTGATAAATTATGTTGTTGACATTTTGCGGCCACTTTTAGGTTAACAAGCGCACAAATAACCGTTAGGTTTGGTAGAATACTCTTATTGGTTATATATGCGTTTGAGTTGTCTCTTTTCGAAGTACAGAATTTTTAATGCACAAATCACGATTCTACATAGTTTTTAAATGAGAGCGTCATACAAGATACAATTCTTGGGGAAAAAATGAAACAAAAGCGCTAATATTCAGTCTCCACTTTATCGTTTTTAACAAATATTTTCACTTAATTTCATTTTTCTTCTAGAAATATTTTTCGTTTTCATTTTAAGAACTTTCTCTTTTCACTAATCAATTTCCTTTTGATTTTACAACTCTCTTATCTGTTTGTCAATTTATTGCTCTCGCTATTAATAAAATACTAAAAAGTCATTAGCTAGTTTTGTATTCATGCAGCTCATTGCCGGAGATAATCTTTTACTAATGAAGCGGCTAAGTAAGAAAATTTGAGCTTAATTGGTTTGATTCGCCTCCTACATACTTTCATATGCACAATTATTGTGTATGTATGTATTTGGGCGTTCTAAAATTTATCCATAAATTATTCATCGTTAAAAGGTTAAAAACGTGTTAACAAGAAAACAAAAATATATTTATATGCAAATGTATTGAAATAAATGGTATTCAGCTGGCGCTTTTTACGAGATTTTCTTCAATTAAACAAATTCAATAAATTATGTTGTTTTTAATACAAACAAGAGAAAATTAAGAGAAATTTATGTCACAAAAAAATTAATAGCTTAACTGTTAAAGCATGATTATTCGTTCTGTTTTAGCAATTCTGTAGTCGTATAGTTATCGTTACAGTATCCGATATATTGTCAGCAAATTTGTTGCCCTAACCAAAAAATTAGCAGTTTCATGCAAAGTAAGATAATAGAAAATAAAAATAAATTATGAAAATTACACTAAGAACTCACTTACACGGTTAAAAATTTGAGCATAAATTTTATGCTTTTTTGGACTCAAATTAAATCTAGACCCGTTTTCAAGAAAGTTGGCTAAATGAATGGGGTTTCAATTTTAAACCAAATATGTTTTAACAATTTTTTAAAGAAACAAAATTTTTTTTGTCGCTTGGCTGGGGTTCGAACCAAAACTCCGCGCATCATGCATGTCTGCTCTACCACTGAGCTACGTCGTATACATACATTTTGTGGGAAAAATGTAATCTTAAATAAGTTTTCAAAAATAAATGAAAACAAAACAAAAATTGTAGACCGAAAAGGTTTTAATTTTAAACCGAAAGCTTTTAATTTTAAACCGAAAAGTTTTACTTTAAAAGTTTCAAAAATAAAATAACATTTAAAAAATGTTGCACTTGGCAGGATTCGAACGGAAGCGCTCAGGAGTCACAGCCGACTGTTCTTCCGCTGAGTTATGCCGCATATGAAGTTTTTGTGAGCAAACTGCAATGACTTTCAAAAAAAAAAAAACAAAAAAAAGATTTAGACTGCTCTTTCATTTAGAACTTTAATAGAAACCAAAAAAAATTGAAAATCTTTTTAGGTATTTAGAAGGTTTAAAATATTAAAAAAAAAAAGTTAAAAATTCGCTTAGACGGGTTTAAAATTTAGGCTAATTTTTTTAAACCGTGTCACCAAAAAGCAACAATAATTTAAATTATTTATTTTTTTAATTTAATTGAATCTAGTTTATTTTGGCTTAATTTTGTTCATATTGATTTCATTTTATTGAGCCAAATTATTATTTTTTTTTTCCTTTAATCTGACTTAATTTATTTTCTATTTAATTTCTGAATCCGATTTAATTTAATTTAATTTTATTTGTTTTTATTTAACTCTATTTTATTTTCTTTTACCTTTTTATATTTCTATATCATTTTATATTTTTTACTTGATTTCATTTTATTTTATTTTTCATCTATTTAATTTAATTTTTTTAGTTTTATTTCTTTTGTTTAATTTTTTTAATTAAATTAAATTTATAAATTTGTTTTTTAAAATCTAAACCCTTTTCATTTCACAGATTTTCTTGAAAACTAGTCTAGCTTAAATATGAAACCAAAATTTGGTTTGGTCCTATATGCAGCCCAGAAAAGTTTTAAGTTTTGGCTCAAATTTGGCCGTGTATAAATTTTGCTCTAATTTTTATTTTATTTTTTTTTTAATTTTATTTTATTTTTCGTTATTTTACATTATTTTCATTTTTGTTTAATTTTATTAATTTTTATATTTTGTTTATTGTATTTCATTTTTTTTTTTTTTTATTTTTTTTTTCTTTTATTTTATTTTTTTTTTAAATTTTTTTTAAATTTGTTTTTACTTTATTTTTTTTTTATTTTTTTTTCATTTTGTCTATTTAATTTTTTTCATTTTTTATTTTATTTTATTTTATTTTATTTTATGCTATTTTATTTTATTTTATTTTATTTTATTTTATTTTATTTTATTTTATTTTATTTTATTTTATTTTATTTTATTTTATTTTATTTTATTTTATTTTATTTTATTTTATTTTATTTTATTTTATTTTATTTTATTTTATTTTATTTTATTTTTATTTTATTTTATTTTATTTTATTTTATTTTATTTTATTTTATTTTATTTTATTTTATTTTATTTTATTTTATTTTATTTTATTTTATTTTATTTTATTTTATTTTATTTTATTTAATTTTATTTTATTTTATTTTATTTTATTTTAATTTATTTTAGTTTATTTTATTTTATTTTATTTTAATTTATTTTACTTTTTTTATTTTTTTTTAATTTTATTTTATTTTATTGTATACTTTTAGTAAAATGTATTGCAAATTCTGCTTCCCGCTTGTTTTATTTCCCTTATAAACTAGTGCTTTTAATGCGTGTACCCTTTGCTTTTTATTATTCCCATAAATTACGTCGTATTTTCGCTATATTCAATCACCCCAACTCAGACAGCTGCACTTTTATGCATTGTTGTTGTTCATGTTACTCACTGCTCTAATTGTACTTTGTCTAGAATTTGTTATTGTTCAGTTTAATTGATTTGTATGTTATTGAACTGTAAACGTTCCTTTAATGGCAATTCTAAATTTATGAATTTCAACTGAACGCCGGACATGAAAATTTACTTTGAGATACATTTTTTTTTGTTAATTTTAATTCTAATAAACATTTTGAGTGCATGCTAACAAAGAATATACATATTTGCATTTATAGTATCATACTATTATTAGTATGTATGTGTACCAAGGACTGAAACCGAAACCGAAACTGTAACCGTAACCGTAACCGATTAAAACCGATTCATTTTTTAAAACTGAAACCGTTATTTTAATTTGAAAAGGAACGAAACCGAAACTGTTTCAAAAACCGGAACTGGTTGCAAACGGGTTTGAATTTTTTTCTTCTTGTTTTTTTTTTTGTTTAATTTAAAGATAGTCAAGAAATTTTGGCTTCGGTTTAATTTTCTGTATCTTTAAGCTTTGAACTCTCATCTTCCAAAGTGAGTGCTCCATTTCTGAACAGGTTATTGAAAAAAAAATATGAGCAGTTAAAGTTACACTTGAATAAGTCAAATGCCCATTATTATATCACAGATGATTAGGTAATGGCATTAGCTTACATAGTAGGAGGTAAGCTTGACTTACAAAACAAAAAATAAATTCAGGTAAATATGTATTTAGGTAGCTTCCAACATACCTATATAAATACATTTCTTTTTCTTACATAATTTTAGCTCAAATTACAGTCAATGGCAGCCGTTGCAGCGCATCTGTTTTCCTACACTACCACTACTGACTCCCGCACCCACACTTGCGGCCCTACTGCATTTACGCTTAGTTTGTCAATATGCTTTTATATTGCATTTATGCACACTACTTACTCACTGTCAAACCCTTTTCAGACCTACTTTTCATATACTCAACATAATACTTGTAAATGTCATTTGATATTGTTGGGTTATCGCGTTTTACTTTTTCTTATGTATTCTTCACGTTATTGTTTATTGTTTTTTCTTATGTATGAAGATTATATGTTCATGGTTGGAATAACTCATTTCCCGTGTCCCAGAAACACTTAGCATAGTTAATAATGAAACTGGAGTAAGAGAAATTACATAACTTTTATGGGAGTTTATGACATAAATAATGAGTTATTATGGGCTGTTTATTATTTTAAGATTGATGAAAGTACTGTACCAACATATACGAGATCAGGCTAAATACGAAAGCAATGTGGAAGAACAGCGACCATATAAAAGCAGGGTTTGACATAACGATGGCGAAAGATTTTTTCCCAAACGACCTTTCCTAAGTGATTTTTATTATTTCAAAGTTTGCAGATATGAAATTTGATTATACTTACACTAGCTCAAAATTTGTGTCTCTCTGAAAACTTATAACTTCGCTGCGGGCTAATGATTAGCAACTAATTAACAAAAGCACTATTTTTTTTTTTTTTTTTTTAACTCATTCGTCTATTTTTCTTCGCCTTTTCTCTGTGGCAACTGATATACAAAGCTGGCTATGGCTTGTTAAGCTTACAGAGATCACTCACTCGCTGTGTCGTTAACTACATACAATTGTCAGCTGGTTAGTCGTGTTGACGTTAAAGTTTTGGTATGACAACATTATTGGTTTATGGTAATCGTTTTTTATATTGACGGACATAAATCATATCTCGTTCCATAGACAGATCATTTGCGAATAATTAAACAAAAACTAAAAAAAGGAGTTTAAAAAACCAAGCTAATTCATTAACAAAAATTTGTATGTGGGTGTATTTTTTCATAAACTGCTGACTGGGATAAAAAAGAATTGCAGATGAAATAAAGAAAAAAAAACGTGGAAAAAATGGAGTCAAAAGTGCACATAGTGTGTCGTGCGATGTAAATGACAAATGAAAAAGTTATAAAAAAAATAAAAACTTTCAAAATGTATTTGCAACATTGTTTTGTTTGCCCAACTGTATTTTTTCTCACTTGCCGAACAGTGGGACGGTTTGGAGCAAAAAAAAATTACAGTTCACAGTTTAAAAATCACAATCTGGAATCGGCTGTTTTTACTGTCCAATTTTCCTTCTCCTCTCAACTTCCTTTTCCTCCACCACCATAAAAAAGCAAGATAAATTGAAGAAAATAAAAAAATTATTAAAAATTTAGAAAAGTAAAAGGTAAAACAAAGTGCAATAACATAAAAAATAAAATAAAAAAATAAAATAAAATCAAATAAAAAAAAAATAAAATAAAAATAAAATAAAATAAAATAAAATAAAATAAAATAAAATAAAATAAAATAAAATAAAAAAAAAAATAAAATAAAAAAAATAAAAAAAAATAAAAATAAAATAAAATAAAATAAAATAATATAAAATAAAATAAAATAAAATAAAGTAAAATAAAAAAAAATAAAAAAAAATAAAAATAAAATAAAATAATATAAAATAAAATAAAATAAAATAAAATAAAATAAAATAAAATAAAATAAAATAAAATAAAATAAAATAAAATAAAATAAAATAAAATAAAATAAAATAAAATAAAATAAAATAAAATAAAATAAAATAAAATAAAATAAAATAAAATAAAATAAAATAAAATAAAATAAAATAAAATAAAATAAAATAAAATAAAATAAAAATAAAATAAAATAAAATAAAATAAAATAAAATAAAATAAAATAAAATAAAATAAAATAAAATAAAATAAAATAAAATAAAATAAAATAAAATAAAATAAAATAAAATAAAATAAAATAAAATAAAATAAAATAAAATAAAATAAAATAAAACAAAATAAAATAAAATAAAATAAAATAAAATAAAACAAAATAAAATAAAATAAAATAAAATAAAATAAAATAAAATAAAATAAAATAAAATAAAATAAAATAAAATAAAATAAAATAAAATAAAATAAAATAAAATAAAATAAAATAAAATAAAATAAAATAAAATAAAATAAAATAAAATAAAATAAAATAAAATAAAATAAAAAAAATAAAAAAAAATAAAATAAAAAAAAATAAAATAAAATAAAATAAAATAAAATAAAATAAAATAAAATAAAATAAAATAAAATAAAATAAAATAAAATAAAATAAAATAAAATAAAATAAAATAAAATAAAATAAAATAAAATAAAATAAAATAAAATAAAATAAAATAAAATAAAATAAAATAAAATAAAATAAAATAAAATAAAATAAAATAAAATAAAATAAAATAAAATAAAATAAAATAAAATAAAATAAAATAAAATAAAATAAAATAAAATAAAATAAAATAAAATAAAATAAAATAAAATAAAATAAAATAAAATAAAATAAAATAAAATAAAATAAAATAAATAAAATAAAATAAAATAAAATAATATAAAATAAAATAAAATAAAATAAAATAAAATAAAATAAAATAAAATAAAATAAAATAAAATAAAATAAAATAAAATAAAATAAAATAAAATAAAATAAAATAAAATAAAATAAAATAAAATAAAATAAAATAAAATAAAATATGCTTTTGCTTCACTTTATCTTGCTCTCGTTCTAGCTCCTGCTTGATATTTCATGAAAAAAAATTTTCCTAGGCAAACCCATCTTCTTTCGTCGTTTATAAACTCAGTTTTAAACTTCCATCAAGATTTCCTCTCTACATCGGACATTTGAATTTACATATTTGCCACATACTACAATCACTTCCTAAGAATAAAAAATAGAACCTAGAGGTATATGATTCCTATCAAACTTCCTTCGAAATCGACCAATCGCTCCCCATCCCCGAAAACCAAAAGACCCACAAAGTAAGTCGAAGTTTCGAATGTCTATCAAAAAGAACAACAAAAACTTATGCGACATGCAACTTCCACCACAAGCATGACAGTGGCTAAAATAGAACAAAAAAAAACTAGGACAAAACAACAATTACAAAACAATCATGAATTTAAACACCACAAAAACCGCAGAGAAAAAAATAAGGCAAAATTGTTTAGAAAAGATTTTGAAGCATTTGTTGCGTGTCATTAAAGTTTCAATGTTGATGATGCTTTAGCGTAATGAAAACAAAACAATAGAAAAAAGAGATGCTTCCAAACAAAAAAAAAAAAAATGGAAATCAAAAAACTTCAAAGGATAAAGGATAAATGTAAATACGTCCATATAGACTAAATGGTTCTGTCTGCAACGGCAACACCTCCGTTTTGAGAGGTTGAGGGTGTGCTTGAGAACGCTGCCAACAAAATTAGCTGTATGTATTTGAATTACTCACAAAATGTGCTAGTTGTGGCAAAATTAGTGGTCCATGGATAGCCACAGCGACTTTGCCCAAAGCAGTAATTTTTGCCACCATCAACCTCCTAGCCCTTTTTTTTTCATTGAATAAGAAGATAAGGATTGTCTAAAACAATTTTATATATTCTGGTTATAATAAATAGTCCGGTCAAAATAAACATTTGATATGACAATAATTCCCACAGACCCAAATTTTGGTAGAGTGTTTAGGTTCGCCGTCAGCAAGAAAACTTCAAAAATCCCCATCAATGCCATGTGTGCTAAAAAATTTATTCGTGGTCAAAAATCGAGGAAATGGGATCGATGGGGACAAGTTTTCCACGCATGGTAAAGTTTTCGAGAAAATTCTGCAAAGTCCATACGTGGCATACTTATGACTTATTTTATAATAGGGATATATCAGAACTGATTACTCTTAGAGAAAATTTGTAGAGAATTTCCAGGTCTACAACTTGGTCTCAGGTAATTTTTCGAAAAAAAACCGACCGTTTTTGACGAAATTCCGAAAACGTAAAATTTTGGCATTTGACCCCGAATAACTGAATTGTGATTGGCGTAATTTTATTTAATTTTGTTTTATTTAATTTTTGTTTTCTTTATTTTTTTACTTTATTTTGTTTTATTTGACTTTTTTTTAATTTTTTACGTTTTTCTTTTGCTTTATATTATTTCATTTTAAATTAATTTTATTTTACTGTTTTCATTTTATTTTATTCTATTTTAATTTATTTTTTTATTTCATTTTATTCTAGATTATTTTATTTTATTTTATTGCATTTTGGCTTATTTTGTTTTATTTTATTTTATTTTAGTTTTAATTTTAATTTAAATTTAAATTTAAATTTTTAATTTTAATTTTAATTTTAATTTTAATTTTAATTT
>CAXKVI010000002.1:17557308-17559808 GCA_964058755.1 Campiglossa producta | reverse complement strand
AATCATTCCCAGCGGAAAGCTCCGTCTGAATAGCTTATAAACTATAAGGTAATGGCATTAGAACTCGAAAAGAAAACTCTCAAAATAAGTTTAAAATGTAAATACCCTCCTCAACTTTGGGATATCGAATACGAGCTCCAGTTCATTAAATTCTACTTGCCACATAGATGTACAGGTGGTGCCATGAGCTAGTTCTAAGTGGGATGTGAAAGTTATTGGCTGTGGCTGTGGACTGAGGAAAATATTGAATGGAAATGGATATGGAAATCGAGACAGGAAATGGACATCAGAGGGTGGTGATAAGTGTGGAAAGAGATGAAGACCGAGATTAACGGAGTAATGAAGCAATATAAGTACATATGCATAGATATAGAGACAGAGAAAGGGATATTGATGAAGAAAGCGATACAAACAGAGAAGAGATGGAAACAGAGAAAGAGATATAGATGAAGAAAATGATACGGGCAGGAAAGAGATGGAGACAGAGAACGGATTGAGATAGAAACTGATGTAACGATATATGTATATATGTGAATCTAGAGATAAAGAAATTGATAGAGCTGGTGATATAGATATAGGTAGAGATGCATTATTAGAAATGGAGCTAGAAATATAGATAGTACTATAGATAGATATTGAGGTGAAAACAAATACAGCAATGAGAGTAGGGTTGCCGAAATCGGGCATTTCGGACCAAATGTGGTCCGATAAGTTTATTTTGGGCCGTTGGGCGCCTAATTAATTTGGGCCGTTTTGTAAGCGGATACATTTTGTTTATGTAGTAGCTACAAATTGCTACATCTGTTCAGTGTAAAAGTTTTTTAATGGCTCGAACTTCCTTATGTGTATCCTTGTAGATTGGAGTTGATTGTTGAGAAAAAAATTACTTTGGGCATTTTTTCGGATTTGGTCCGATTTGTTTGATAATTTGGGCTGAAAATTTTTTGTTAGTGGCAACCCTGAATGGGAGTTAAGCAGGAAAGCGAATTCAATATAGAAATTGAGAACCAGGAAGAAATGCTGTAGATCATAGGCCGGCAATTACTTTCATGGGAGCAAAACTCGAATGTTTTAACATAGCAAGTGCTCTTTCCGTGCCGACTACTGATTTAGATGGATATAGCCATTAAAAATGGCAGTAAACTTTTTCAGTTATTGAACTAATTAGTTCATGGAACTAGATCATAAAAGTGATCGCATGAACTAGTTCAAAATTTCAAATGAACTACTTGAACTATGAAAAATTTTCGTTAAATTTATGAAATTTATTGAGAATGGGAAAAATACCGAGAAACCAAAACGAGTGCTAAAGTAAAGTCCCTGCCAATCAGGGCTAGCCATGGTGAAAACAAAACCACAAACTAGTGCTGTACAATACCAAATCAATTCAGTTAATTGCCTCTGGATCGTACAAATCTCATCCGATTTTTAAAAACTTTGCATCCCTGTGCTCTTTAAAGAGTAACGATAATAGTCAAAAAGAAATAAAATTTATGTACTGCCTGTACTACTTTTTACTAGGCAATCCATGCCAAGAAAGCGACCTAAAAAAATTTTGAGTTGTGACGGTTTTTGATTTATATGTTATGTTTCCTTGAAGAGTCAGCTTCAAAAACTAGTGAAAAGTGTAGGAGGAGGCCAAAAGACATCTTTTGATACCCCTCCAGAAGAACTAGTTCATTTTGGTGAGCTAGTTCGAAATCTCTGATCACTTTAACGTACTAAAATTCCAAACTCTTGTAAAATGAAATGAAATGTAAATAAGAATTACCACTATTGATCCACTTGGGAAGTTTTTAACAATTAAAAAAAAAAAAAACATTACAAATAAATATTTAGTATGGTATCTTTGATAAACCGTATGTGCCTTGAGAACAACTACATAATTATTCTTGTGTGTTGTGATCGTTAGTTCCCTTATATTTACCAAACTTCAAAATTGTGGCATGCAACATCAATTGCACCGGAAAATTCCAACTGCAAAAGTAAACACTCCACCAAGATCTGATGAAGTGCTAATCAATTTAGAAGAATAAAATTTCAGTTCATAAGAATTTTATTTGAGTGAAAAGCAAAACGATTAAAAGCCAGCAATTCAAACACTTTGTGTGCAAAATATTCAACTTAAACACATAATTTCCGCTTGATGTAGCAGAACGACCATAAACCACATATGCCACACCTACAAAAATATTTGTTTAAGCAAAAAATGCCAATGAATCAAAGTGCAGGCAGCGCTGTGCGGCAAAAGAATGCCTTCGTGGAGCGACAGTGGCGGCAAAGTTTGTTTGCGGCAAGCATGAAAGGCGCAGAAGCAAAAGTAGCTAAAATGCACTTAAGTGCACGGCTAAGTGCAAAAGAATCGAGGTGCTAAAACATTGATATGCATTGCCCGTTTTTGTTGCATTGCATACGGCATATATTCTGATCTGATAATGATATTTAAGAATGGGCAATAACAATGACAATGATGACGATTTCATTCGATACACAAAATAGC
>CAXKVI010000002.1:17539808-17552308 GCA_964058755.1 Campiglossa producta | reverse complement strand
AAATAAAATAAAATAAAATAAAATAAAATATGAAACAATAACCCTGCGGGTTAGGGGTTTAGAATATGCCCGAGGTAGGCATACCGGTCGTAAGAGGCGACTAATATGCACATAGGTAATTGACGTGCTAACTCGATGGTTGATCTACGGATATGATGCCTCTCACCTCTCATTACCCATCTTCTCCTTCCTCATGGATGGAGGGATGCCATGACCTAGAAGGTTCCACTGGTCATACCAAATCGCTACCACAACAGTCGGGCAGTACCGCAAGGGAGCACCGCAGCGTACCGGGGTCATATCCGGCCAAGGACTGTCAACTTCGGCATCACTCCCCAAAACCTTCGGGGAGTGTTTTGTTGTTAACAACAACAACAACAAGTAAAAGAAAATAAACCTTACCGATATATCTCGATGCAAGTTGAAAATAATTTTCTGCAACATTTTTTGGGTTACATTTAGAAAGAATGTGGTCACCAAATTTGCATGCTCAGCTCACGAAAAATAAGAAAACAAATTTTCTTCCAAAAAAAGTTCTAAAATATAATCTGATAAGCACTAATCTCTTAAGCTTATGCTAAAGTGATTTGTTACAATTTTATCTGTCTCAAAGTGTCACAAAAGAATGTATGCACTACGCTATTGCTCACTTTGCTAGACAAAATATTCATAAATCATAATCTAAGACAACGACACTCAACCATAACTACCCATGAACAGATCTAACAATGTGGATACGTTACACTTCAAATGAATTTACGTTCTGACATTTCAGAGTAACAGTAAAGCGACAACGTTAATTGGACTAGCAGTAAAGTGCATACAACTTCTTAAGCTTCTTAGAAATATTTTGAAGTTAAAAAAAATGACAACGAAAATGCGACACAAAAGTTTTTGGTGGAATGCTTCAAGCAATAACAGCAATTTCAACCAAAAGGTGTTTTAAATTATAACGAACAAATTTTGAAAAAAAAAAAATAAAAATGTGTATAACATATTTAAGCTTTAAGCTTCCTCCTCTCTGACTTGGGCTCAAATTCTCATTATTTAGGCTACCGCGATAACTTTTATTGATTATAATACTATACGGACTATCTCGGGAACCGATATACCGATTTGGATACAATTTTGAATATAGATAGTATGAATCCACTTGGGGGTTGCCACCTGGAGCGGTTTAAAGGGTTGCCACCTATCTCAATTTTTTTTTAAATTTTGTAGCAAAATGTGCCAATACGGATATCAAATGAAAGTTATTTTCAGCGACATGCCAACTAGAATATTTTCAAGTAGGGTTGCCACCTCACAGCAGTATATTTGTATATCCGGAATAATTTCGGGAACCGCTTGACCGATTTGGATTAAATTTACCATATAGATAGTATGATTGATACTAAGACTATCCCCTTGGGGGTTGCCACTTGGGGAATGTACAGGCTTGCCACCTATCTTAATTTTTTTTTTTAATTATAGAGCTGGATATACTAATATGGGTATCAAATGAAAGGTATTTTCGCCCGCATACCAACTAAAATATTTTCACGTAGGATTGCCGCCCAGGGTTACCATATTACCGTATTGTATTTGTATTATATATTATTGGGATCATATTTGGATTATTTTGGGATCATTTTGAAATCATTTAGGGGTTACTTTGGGATGATTATGCGGCTATTATTAGATAATTTTGGGTTCAATTTTGGATTAATTTGGGACAATTTTGATGTCATTTTCGGATCATTTCAGAGTCATTTTGGGATCATTTTTGGGTAATTTTGGGAACATTCGAGGGTCTTTTTGGGGTCGTTTTGGGATCATTTTTGTATAATTTTGGGGGCATTTTCAGATCTTTTTGGATGTCATTTGTGAATCATTTTGGGTTCATTTTAAGGTAATTTTGGGGTAATTTCGGGATTATTTTGGAATCATTTTTGGGGCGTTTTGGGTTCAATTTCGAATCATTTTGGGAACATTTAAAGGTCTTTTTGGGATCATTTTAGAGTTATTTTAGGATTATTTTAGGATCATTTTTGGGATCATTTTGGGTAAATAAAGTTAGCGCTAAGTTAGCGCTAAATAAGGAACCCCCTGAAAATTTGCAATTCCATTTTTATGAATGTGTAGTTCAATCTCTAAAAATTGTGCCAGAAAAACGAATGTGCTAGACATTCATGTTTCTGGCGCAACAGAAATGTATAAAAACTGGATTTTTAAATTTTTAGAAATTTTCGTTTTGCCAGAAACATGAATTTGTATGTTGTCAAGCAACACATTAATGTTTCTGGCATAACAAATTTTTATTAAAAATTTAAAAATTCAGTTTTCAAACATTTTTGTTGCGCCAGAAACATGAATATGTAACAGATTCATTCATTTATATTTCTAGCACAACAAAAATTTTAAAAAATTTGATTTGAAAATTTTTAAAAGATGAATGTGCCGAATATCTGCAAAAACATATTTATTTCTAAATCTAAAATTTTTAATTTTGCGAGAGTAATAAACTTTCAATTTGAAAGTTTCAAATACGATTTCTCAAAAATTAAATTTCGGTACATTCTTGCTTCGGGCAAACGAGCGAAGATATAATACATGTATAAAACAATATTATTTAGGAGCAAATAGGGCTTTCAGGAATTTTTTCAATAACCCTCTGTTTAAAAATTCGGTTCAAGAACGCCCTACCCCTGAGCTTGTTTCAATAACGCCCTATTTCAAATTTTGATTGAAAAACGCCTAAATAACAATGTATTGACTAGATAGAGCGTTCTTAAAGCGAATCTTCAAACAAATTCGGATACCCCTTAACTTTTTTTTTTAAGTTTAAATCAAACCGAAGCCCTTTAAGCCTCGATTATGCTTAGAAATACTCGTAATAGGCAAGGATTTCTATAAAATCATAAAACGTATTAAAGCACACCACAAATACATAATCAGCTTCGTTACTCAGGATGGCGAGAAAAAATTGAGTGTCAGTTAATTATTCGTAATAATAATGGCACTCTCGTCACTATTCGCACTACGCAATCATCATTCCCACCATTCTAAAGTAACACTTAAAAGCTCAATAAAAAGCAGATTAATTACAGGCGACAAACAACGGCTTCAACACGATCCGAGATCAACGCCATCACTCCGATCACAGCTAATGCAACGACATGCAGCTTGCAGAATGAAACCAAATAAAAATCTGAATCTAAAAACAATAAAAGTTTGAAGTGCCGATATCATTGTAAGAAGCTTCATTCAGTGCACGCTTGAAACCACAAAATGAAATTGAATGTGTTCAAGTGCGCAAGTGCTCAAGTACTCAAGCAAGAAGTGCGATCCTTCGCACAGCAAGCACGACATAAGCAATAAGGAATACAAAATCTTTATTGTTTCTTGAGTACTTTTTACAGTGAAATTTATAGCAGAGCTGAGTTCAATAAAATGGAAAATAAACAATCAAACCAAAAAGAGTGCAAATCCAAATTAACAGAAGATCATGTAGAAAGAAGAAAAAAGTTGTAGTCGATGCTTGTTGCTTTCAGTTTGCAATTACATTCTACGAATTGAACTTAATGTTACAGCAGCTGATCGCTCTGATCACTTCAGTAGCACAACAGACTGGAGCTGGGGAAAGATCATCGGATCGATGATCAACAACTTAAGCACAACATGTGGCATGATAACTGCGATGCTGAGAAAGGGAAGGTGGAGAGGCGACAGGCTGCATGTAATGTAGACGAACAGGTTTTGAAATTTTATAATACGGCATTCTGTGCCATAAGATGTTGTACGTGTATGTAGAACTTAATAGCTGACATTATATTTTATAATACGAACGTAATATTGCGAGTGGATTACATAAGATGCATGGCAAGCCAGTGAACTGCTAAAACTGATCAGGACGTAATTTGTAGTGCGAGTGGTTTGAATGCATTTCGAGGTTATGGTGGCATATGCGCACAAACTTATGAAAACAACAACATTTAGATATGCCAAGTTACCTAAATTATATGCTGCGTTTGTTAAATAAGTAAATAATCGTAAACAAAACAAATTACCAAAAGGAGGTTAAAGACTTGCACTTGTGTATCAATTTTGTGAAATAATTTTTAAATTATTGGTTATATAATATCTTTAATACATGTTAAATATCAATTTATTGTTTTATTCATTGACGCTTAGTTGGTTGGCCTATTTTGCTTTTGGCGTAACAAAATACGCCACTCAGCTCTTTTTTGAGACACAGCAGGCGGTAAATGAAAATGTCAAAGAAAGGTAAGGTCATTGATATCAAAAAAATATTTGTAGGTATCAAGCGTTTTGAGTTCTGTGTCAAAATAATCATATCAAGTCACAAAATTTGAGATATTTCCCTAGATACAATTTTTGTGACTTGAGATAACTCTGGTATTCTATAAGAGAAAGTCACAAGAAACTTACCAAAGTCTCTCCCTCTCATTTTAATGTGTGATGAGTACACAAATTGCATACATCTTAAGTAACGCATTTGACACCCGTCTTGTAGATGTCGAAGTAGCCCAGGGCGTTAAGCGTTCGCATTATTATGCAGGAAGTCTCAGGTTCAAGTGCCGGTGCGCGAACAATAAATTTTCTTTAAACATTTTTTTTAAATTTAATCAACCTTTTTTACTTTTACTTATAATTCCTAAATTCATTTTTTTCTCAACGGTTTCTGAAGCTTTTGGGTGTAAAGAGACCAGTTTTGAATTTTTTGTACAGAGACCAGTTTTGAATTTTTTTTTTTTAATAATTTAACAGTTTTTCAAGGGCTAAGGAACCATAATTTGATTTCGGTTTCTATATTTGGCAGCACACAGATGTTCCAAAAGTTGCGGTAAGGTAAGTCAATAAGAAAAAAATTTTATTTTGTTTTTCATTACTACCGATCTCTTTCAAACCTTTGAAAAACTGCAAGTTTCCAAGTTGATATCCAACAACATTCTTCAATTTTCGACTACCCTTAGAGATATTATGATAATATTATAATTCTCAAGTAGATAACCAAAATCATTCTCCACGTATTCTCCAGCTTTGAGATATTTTGATAACTTTAGAGATTTCGAGTTGATATCCAACATCATTCTCCAATCTTCATCCTTAAATATGCGAGCTAAATTAAAAAAAAAACCGAGACTAAAATTTATGTAAATAACAACTAATTCATGACATTTTAAATTATACAAATCATGTTTTATTTTACTTGCGGTATTTTTATTTGATTTTTGGTGAATATATTTCAAAATGATTTTTATCCCTTACTCAATAAAAGAAATATTCATGTACGTTTTCTTATGCGCTCCCTGTTTTTCTTATTACGCATTATGACTGAAACAACAGCGAACAAGTGAAAGCATAACTTCGTGCGTGCACATCGTTAGCGTTGGTTTGTGAGTATAAACTCAAAGTGCACAATGTGCAGTTTTTGGTCGCCGTGGCCGTAGATTAATAGTTTTGGCATTATACTTCCTGCAGAAGTATTTCAGGGCTCCTTTTTGTTGCTGTTCGTTTGTTATTCACTTTCGTATATGTATTTAAGATCGACTTAGTGTCGGGGTCATTAATCTTGAGTCAAACTTCTTGACTATGCACAAAAAAAACTTTAAACCTCAGAACAGCAAACCATTTGTATATGAACTTTTATTTAATTTTCTAACAACCATTTTCTAGATAACAAAAAATATTGTCATGCAAAGCAATAAAAGTGTAAAATGTAAGTTCCTAATCGTTGACAAACATTTTTACTGCAAGCATATTACAAGTTCGACTCCATTCTTGAGTAACTGGTAGGCGTGTGTCATGCATACACGTAAACAACAGCTGTAGGTACAACTTAAATGTTTGTAAATTTGTATTATTTTAAGTACTACAAAATGCAATAAAAACTTTATAACATTTGTTTGCTTCTTAAAATTTTTTTTACACAGCTAAGAAAAAATCCTTCACGTTTTTCTCATAAATTTTTATGCACTTTTGTTCTCGTTTACTGCAATTTCGTATTTGAAATTTTTTTACGTTTACCATTTTTATTATTATCGAATTTATAGCAGATTAGCAGATTTGCATTTTCAATTTTGTCCATAATCGTGAAATAATATTCAATGTCATGATGTCATTATTATTTATTTTTCTTTTGTTAAAAGTAGCAAAAAACAAAGCGAATTTTCTAAGAACTAATTTGTTTGAATAGAGGTGTTCTTTTGCTTCTTTCATACTTACCCAAATCGGTCAGTTTTGTGTTCTTTACGCTCAGAGGAGCTTATATGCCTTGAACTGTTACCGAACTTGGGTGTCGATAGAACCATACTCATGAGACCAACAATACGAATATATTTACAGATCAATTTCTGCAAAAACCTCTCCATCTTTGTTTCCTCTCTAATTACCCAATGGGAAAGTATGTAGGTAATGCATTCGCTTTTTCATCCATGAAAAAAGCAGGAGCAAGGTAATGCATGAAAAAAAGTTTGAAAAGATAGATAAATAAATTACTTTACTCTGGCATCGCTGTAGAAGAAGTAATGCATGAATTCATGTATACATTACTTTATACATTACCAAACATTACCTTTTCCCACTGGGTAGCGTCTCATCTCAGAATCTTTGCGTACAGCCTTCATTTGTTGTGTCTGTGTCTATTTGCACCAGGAAGTAACCAACTCAAAACTGGTCACACAATTGCGCTGCAAAACCCTTCTTTTATTACTATTTTCCTTTGGCCTTTACCACTTCTTTGTGTTCTTCATTTCATTTCACGATCAGCTGTGAACTTCACTGAAAATTGATTTTCATTTCAATCTTTTCTTTTATGTTGGTTTGTTTGTTTATTTGTTTATTTCATTTGCGGTTTTCATTTCACACGTTGTCAGTATCGACGTGTATCGAGTTTTCTCAACATAGAACAAGTTCTGTTTTATTTGCCATAAAAGTGCAATTCAGGAACCCTACCTATCCTATCTGTCTGTGGGAATATATTTAGCTTTGTAAGTGCATACATACAAACATACATATGCCTATAAAGGTATTTAGAAGCTTGCACTGTCTGACGTTGAGAGGTCGTTACGAGTTGCTTTGTTTGAATTTGATGATGCAGTTATGGTTGTTGAGGTTCAATCACTTTTTCTTAGAATATTGTTGTTGGAAATATATGGTGGTGTGTTCTACAAACTTTCATGTGGTACTAAGTAAGCTTGTAGGATAGAAAGTTAATGAAAATGCATTAACAGTTTACTTAGTTAGTTGATTATATATTTTTTAGGATGAGGATTTGAAAATGAGACCTAGGACTACCACTCGCTTCTTTATTTTGCTAATGGGAGCCAATTGTAAACAACAATGGGTCTCAAATTTTCAACCATTTGGTCTGTGAAGGTATAGC
This sequence comes from Campiglossa producta, assembly GCA_964058755.1. Classification (NCBI taxonomy): domain Eukaryota; kingdom Metazoa; phylum Arthropoda; class Insecta; order Diptera; family Tephritidae; genus Campiglossa; species Campiglossa producta. The sequence continues at coordinate 17,544,921 of CAXKVI010000002.1, read as the reverse complement.
TATTCCTGGAGAGCAGTGTAGACCATGAAATAGATGAAACCTCATTTTTTACTGTGGGGCCAAAAACCCCCTTTGTAGGAAAATATAGAACTTCCATGGCTAAATAAAGAAAAAAATCAGTGCTATCGACCATATAATTACACAAAAATAAGCCAACAAAAATTATACTTCATAAATGCTACCTTCGCTACTTTTGTTAGACAAAAATTTTGTGTGCTACAGCGTGCTACACCTTCTAATTATAATAAAATGAAAATTTGGAGTATTTTCTATCGATTCCAGACAAAAAATTTTGCCCATATTTGCCCTCACAAAAGTCATTTAAAATTTTCATAAAAGCGACATGGCGTATGCGTAACTTTTTATGTTGCAATACTACCTATTGGAATGCTTTAAAAACAAGCTGAAGAAGCACGAAATAATAATCACAGAAGGTAGAGGTTTGTGTTTTCTAAGAACAGTAATGGAATCCATACAGATTTGTAGTCAAATTTTTTGTATAGCTGCCCCTAGGGAATGGACGATTTCAACTATGTTTGGTAAATTCAATATCTTTTATGAGGGTAACTTTTTGAGCTGAAACGGAAACCTGCATTAACATTTTTTTATAGGTCCAAGAGCTACTCCTAGGGCTGGGACCGATTTCAAACATTTTTGGAATATTTCTTAACTAGATCACGTATGGGAAGTGTGCAAAAATCAATAAGCAAGGAGCGCTTCTTCTATTTTCTTTTGTTCAAAAAAAGTATGCAGCCGAACCACTGTACGGTCTCAGGTTGAAAGTGAAAAATCGGAAATACTAATTTCTGGTAAATTAATGATATGAAAACAAAATTTGGACTTATCCGATAAGGTTAGTAAAAAAAAATATTAATAAAAATGAGTGGACGATGAAAGTGAACTAAGGAAAGTACGTGCATACATACAACGAACTTGAATTTAATAAAGAGACTGCAGCTAACAAGGAATTCAAAGTAATAAAACGACGAAACTAACCAGCCACAAAAGTCATTTGTCAAAAATAAGCAAATAAGGAGAATGGGAAGAGTTCGGAAACAAGCTACAACGATGGTGGTCTCGTTTAAACCTACGTCCTATAGCAAATTAAAAAAAAATATTCCTAAAAGCTACATACATACCTATCTAAATACCTTTGCAGTCATGTTTCACAAAACATTCAGCGAAAGGTAGTTATGTAAATAAGTTTTATTGCAATGCAGCAACTACAACTCTTTTATGATGGTTTATGTTCTCAAGTTCAATGGCATGGCAGGATTTTTACGAGCAAAAAAATTTAGCTGGTTGTAGTTTCGTGTTATAAATACTTTGTACCTGGTTATACAATCTACATGCTGAAGCAGGTATGTACAAGGATGTAAATAACTTTAGTGGGTGGCAAAGTTGATTTTTTAAGTTTTGTGTGGCCGGGAAAAGACAAGGTGGTCGCGGTGAAGTTTTTAAGTTAATAGTCTACCTGTGTTCCTGAAAAAAAAAGGAAATCTTCAAAAATGTTTTACTGGAGGCTATAGGAAATTCACCCTCAGCACATTTAGAAGAAGCTATGTTCAAAAATATATTGTATTCATTGCGATACTGGAACGTTAGCAAGTAAGTCCGTGAAGTCCGACTCGACAAGGGGTTGTCTTATCACCCTTGCTCTGGTTTTTTTTCGTCAGTAATTGAGTTGCATTTAACTGGTATCTGGTGCATGTATGAAAAATACAAGGTTCGCAATTTTTCATTTATGAACATTCGTGAAAGGGGTTGTGGGTAGAGATCCAACAACTGAGCCTTGGACGTCCAAAATCGCCTAGGCGGTTAAAGACTCAAGGCAGTTAAAGACTATTTTAAGTAACATTCAAGTATGTATGTTCTTTTGCATTCGCACTAACATGAACATTAAAAAAAGTGCATTCACGTGAATAATACACAAATGTCTTCTTGTCGTTCTTCTTCGTACACGTATACATACATATGTTGCGTGAATTAATCACGAATGCATTTCAGAATGTTTACTGAATGCATATTTTGTGTGGTATATTCGCAAAAGGATGTAGTAGAAAATTTGACAAGAATGTGAACCAAAAAAATCTTTTTATGCGACTTCTGGGTATTTTTCAGGGATATGAAGGAACTTTTTAGGGATTTTTCGGGATGATTTTGGGATTGTTTTCGGGAACATTGCTGGATTGATTTCAGGACTTTTCGGGATTGTCTTCAGGACTTTTTCGGGATTGTTTTCGGATTATTTCGGTATTCTTTTCGGGATTGTTTCTTAATTATTTCGGGATAATTTTGGGATTGTTTTTGAATCATTTCGGAATTGTTTTTGGAACTTTTTCGGGATTGTTCTTGGATCAATTCGGGATTACTTTGAGACTTTTTCGGAATCATTTGGGAACTTTCAGTGGATTGTGTTCGGGACATTTCCATAACCATTTCGGGATGATTTTTGAGCCATTTCATGTTCATAGAATTCTTAACCATTACAAGAAAATTTTTTCGGGATGTAATTTTGCGCAATCACATTGCCTCAAATTATCATTACGCATGCTTTTATTTAACAGGCAAATAGAACACAACAATAGTGTAGTTTTTTGTTTGATGCGTTCTTATTTACGAACGCGAACGCAAAGTTTTTTTTTTTTGATGTTCGTGTTCGTGAATCTGACTGAACGTACATTTAAGACAATTCAAATGAATTATCCTCTTTGCAATCATTTCAAACTCGGATCACCGGTTCTGAAGGAACTTAGACAAATCGATTAAAACTGAGAATCACTTTAAAGTTGGTTTCTATCTCCATTGATTTCATGCGATGGCTTGTATCCTATCAAAAAATTGTGCCACTTTAAAATCAACTTCATTAACAAAGCCCCGGGCAAAGTCCGAGAAAATAATTTCACAAACAAATTTTATTAGTTGAAAACACACTTGTGAGGTCAGTAGCCTTGCATTGGAGTCACAATCACAATAGTACTCGTATATGGACTCTCATTCGAAATTCTAAACTTACCGCATACTGCCGTTGCACATTGAACGCCATGCAACGCATTGAATGGAGCCACAATACCTGATTTAGCCTTGAATTATTCAAATACGCAACTGTGTCTTGCATCATAATTAGCTGCTAGTTAATTCAGAAATGCACCATGTGGTGAAATGAAGTAGCTGTAAACTACTACACAACTTCTCTTTACTCAGGTTCCCTTTGTTATTGCATTTCTTTTACTTAACCCACTAACGCTCAATGTACCCATGCGGGTACATCTCCAAAAATATCGAAAACAGCATTTTAAACATTGATAAACTCCAAAAATCCGAATGTTCGAAAAACTCGAAAAACTCTCTGCTTTTCCTATATGTGCCAATGGGATTTTAAATTTTCAACAGCCCCTTTTCTGGCTGAGTAGTAAAGCTGTTAGCTATTCGAGTATACAGATCGGTGTTTATTAAATTGGAAAGCGCGGTGGTATTCCAACCTTCAAAATTTCAGATTTTTTAGTTAGCTCCTTTTACATTTATGTGTGCGATATAATGTTACTACTTTTCGGACTAGTTCTATTCCTTGCTGAGAATTCTACACTCTCAATTTTTCTACAGCGAAAAAATACATACATACGTAACAAAAACGCATAAATTGACGTAACAAATAAAAAAAAAAAGAAAGGTGAAAAGACGGAGAGAGAAAGAACATAATAAAATCAGAAACATGGTGGTAAAAGTGGGATTGATTGAATATTATGAGTATTCGCTGGTTTGTGGACTAAAGAAGGCAGCGCAGGGTGCGGCTAGCCAACGGTCAGCAAACAGGAAGACGTGTCGTAGAAGCAATAAATGCAGTTTTTTATGGGTAGCTTCAAACATATGTCTCTATTTTGTTGCACACGCGTCACGCTTATATATTTTTATTTTTTTATTTGGTGTATGGCAGCGTGATGGTGTTGTAGCGGAAGGCATGAACGTGCTTTTTATTAGGCACCGAGAATGGACTTCAGTTATTCGACAAAATAATTTGAAGAAATGTACGCGAACTATGTACATTAGGGTGTGACAAAGATGCCAAATTCTTACGATTGCAGAACCTCGTTAGAGACTGTGATAACCTGTGGTATATATGTAGCTTCCACTAGTTTTTAAGTTTTTAAGTTTTTTAATTTTTTTTTTTTTTTTTTATTTGTACTCACCAGCAGTGAATCACTTTAAAACTAGATTTCCAACACATTTAGAATATTTACAGCAGGAAAAGCTTACCTGAAAATAAAAAAATTGTTTACTATTAAATATGTATATTGTATTATAAATTTTATTTAATATTACCTAATTGTATTCACTGAAAAAAAAAAAAAAAAACAATTAAATAGAATAAATAAAAAAATGCAGATAGGTGGCAACTCCAAAAAAATTCCAAACATTCAAATTTATTGGCCTAGTAAAAAAGTTTTCGAACTGATAACGGATACTCAAAAAAGAAGAATACAAATTTTTAACGAGAATAGGTGGCAACCCTAGCGGTAACTCAACCTAGAAATATTTTTCTAGAAATGCCACGTAAAATAAAATGTGAGCATTAAAAGTTTTATACAAATAGGTCATGTCCTCTTCGAGTTAATCGGGCTTAGGTATGCATAAAAATCTATATATAAATGCACAATGTTCAAAAGTTTTCTCCCTTTTTTGCAATAACCACAATTCTAATGTATATAAAATTTGAAATGTATAGATAGGTCTCCCCTAGCAGGATGTGCGAAAACAAACCAAAAATTTAAAAAAATTAATTATAATATGAAATGCTAAACAGGTATTCACTCTATTGAGCCGCTGTAATGTGTGTATGTAGGTATCACAACTTGCATTGTTGTGTTTTCATTGTGAGAAGAGGAGATGTTTTCTTGGCAGCAATAATAAACATAAGCCAGCCCCGTCTACTTTATTGAGCGTAGGTTCAAACAGTGTTTACAGAAACAAAATCTGTGAGAAGGTATTCAGAGAAGCAAATGCTTGTCTAGACTTGATGTTACAAAAAAAAAAATACAAATAAGTTACATCGTTCACAATAGCCTTCTAACCACGACTGTGAAATAAAATAAAATGGAAATTGATAAAAAATTTA
>CAXKVI010000002.1:17532308-17534808 GCA_964058755.1 Campiglossa producta | reverse complement strand
CATTACTTGCCACACAGCAAAAGCATTTCGGGCTAAAATCCGATGTTCAACGAATAAACACAAGTGAACTCAACTGCGTGGCAAAGGCGATGGCAGCATCCCTAATGCAAAAACAAAAGCAATGTTTAACCAGCTAATAAATATTTGCTCTGTGGCGGATGACTTTTTTCTAACATTTGTGCAACATGTGGCAAACACGCGTGTACTACAAGTAGATATGTGGCAAGCATTTGTAGAGATGTGTGATTGTGCAACCGGAAAACGTTATTTACTAAATTATCAATGTAGCAGCGGCAGCGACAGCAGCAATCATAGCAGCAAAATACAACAAAAAAGTAGCAGCATTAACTTAAACGCGGCTTTTCCATTATTTATTTCATGCAATGCAAAATGTTTTAACAAATGAATGCAACATGTGCGCAATCATTTCACTCGACAATTGCATGGACAAACAACACACGGACGGACAGAGAGGCAACGGGCGACGGTAGGCAATGGTGTGCTTAGGAAAAACTTTTTGAAACAAAAACAATATGTCGTTCGCTTAACGCAATTTGAAATACAAATAGTTAGGCTCTGCTCAACGCCAACGATTCAGCTTAACCATTTATGCGCCACACAAGAAATATACTCCAAAGCTCCTCTCCCACCATTGGAACCATGATTGAAATTAGTGTTGCCAGCTATTTTCTATACATATTTCGGGCCTTTTGCATCAAAATAAAGAGAATTTCCCCAAAACTTATTTAATTTTTATTCTAATTTTAATTTAATTTAACTTTAATTTAATTTAATTTAAATTTAAATTTAATTTTAATTTAATTTTAATTTAATTTGAATTTAATTTTAATTTAATTTTAATTTAATTTTAATTTAATTTTAATTTAATTTTAATTTAATTTTAATTTAATTTTAATTTAATTTTAATTTAATTTTAATTTAATTTTAATTTAATTTTTATTTAATTTTTATTTAATTTTAATTTAATTTTAATTAAATTTTAATATAATTTTAATTTAATTTTAATTTAATTTTAATTAAATTTTAATTTAATTTAAATTTAATTTAAATTTAATTTTTATTTAATTTTAATTTTAATTTAATTTTAATTTAATTTTAATTTAATTTTAATTTAATTTTAATTTAATTTTAATTTAATTTTAATTTTAATTTAATTTTAATTTAATTTTAATTTAATTTTAATTTAATTTTAATTTAATTTTAATTTAATTTTAATTTAATTTTAGTTTAATTTTAATTTAATTTTAATTTAATTTTAATTTAATTTTAATTTAATTTTAATTTAATTTTAATTTAATTTTAATTTAATTTTAATTTAATTTTAATTTAATTTTAATTTAATTTTAATTTAATTTTAATTTAATTTTAATTTAATTTTAATTTAATTTTAATTTAATTTTAATTTCATTTTAATTTTAATTTAATTTTAATTTAATTTTAATTTAATTTGAGATGAAAGTCGCTTTAACCCAAAAAAAGAGACTTCAATTAACAAACTTCTTTATTTTATTCTCGTTCCCTAATTTATTTCTAGAAATTTCCAAAATCCTTTAAAATTCCTACCCCGGTCAACAATGTTTTCAACAAATGCTTACCAGCATTACGCTTGACTGCTGTCCCTGCTACCATAAAAAGTCATGCGGCGCGTACGGTAAACATGTTTGCAGAATGAATGTTCAATTCATTATCGCCAACAAATGCCGTTCATGTTGTACAGTTCAAAGCACTTGAAAGCGCAAATTATACACGAATGCAACAACAACAATTCAAGCACTACACGAGCGAGCGCGCGCCCAACTCCAACAAACAAACTGTGCAACGTAAACTATGTGGCATGCGGCATGTGGCATGTGCAACAGGCAATTGTACGCGTATATTTATGTCGACAGATCATTGCTTGAGCATTTTCCGTATTTGTGATTCACCAGCTTACTGGAGACCCAGTGTCAAGCGGCACAAATAGCCCCAGGAAGTAGCAGCAAGCTAACGACCAAATATGTATATATATGCGCGAGCTAAGCAAGTAAGCGTGTCTTTGGTGTACGCATTTCTAATTTTGTTGTTCTAACAATAAATTTGTAGCAGTTGTAGTGGTATGTTAGCGCATCAGTGTGCCACTACCAGCATTTGAAAGAAAGTCGCAAGAAAGTTACTTTTGCTGCAGTCAGTGCAATGGCCGTGAGCTTGCCATTGAGCTGCCATTTCACTGGAAGGCGCATCTATATGATTCTTGGCATCAGCGCACGCTGTGAACGTAACGTGGAAGTGTCAATGCCATTCGATAATGAATTATTGAACGCACATTAAATTGATCTATCGATTTTGTGTGTGAATGCCAAGACGTTCATTCCAATTGTCGTTGCAACATTGAGTGGCAGCATTGAATGCTGTTTGTTGCATTGAATTGATTTTGAAGTTGGATTGGTAGGTTGCAGCTGTATTGTGAGGTGTATGAGAGCCTGAGAAAAAGGTAGCGGCA
>CAXKVI010000002.1:17472308-17527308 GCA_964058755.1 Campiglossa producta | reverse complement strand
TTTAAAATTTCCAAAGTAAATTTTTTTTTTTAAATTTTCGATGTGCCAGAACCATAAATGTGTAGCACATTCATATTTTTGGCGCAACGAAAATGTTTGATAACGTAATTCCTATATTTTTTTAAATTTTCGTTGAGCCAGAAACACGAATGTGTAGCAAAATTGTTACGTATACGCCATGGTGTCTGTGGTTCAATGCAATACATTCTTGTTTCTAGCTCAATGAAATTTTTTAAAATTTAGGAATTAAACTTTTAAACATTTTCTTTTCGCCAGAAACATGAATGTGTTGCTACATACACATACTGTTTTTCTGGCACAATTAGCAGAGAACTACACATTCATGAAAATGGCATTACGAATTTCCGGCGATATGTGAAACAATCTGTTTAGAAAATATCTAATATTTTTTTGACTGTTGGTGTCTTATTATAAGAGAAATTCAACTTAACCATGCAATTAAGTTGAGCTGCCTGGATTCCCCTTCACGTTGAGAAAATATATTCACACATGCAAAAATGTTTTCCCTTTAATATCTACTAAATCACTTTCATTTTTGCAACTAATTTCTAAAAATAATTTTCGCTATTTCTTTAAATTCTTAATTACATATGCTTCTGCCACTCCTCATGCATGTAATTGTTAGCTAACTATGTGGCCCCACCCATCACTTGTTTTATTTAGCAAATAGTTTTTAGTATTCATCTTCACCACAGAATTTAACACAACCCTGTAGCGAAACCTCAAACTAGTCAGATAAATACTAGTATTCAACTATAATTTTCTGGCAGAACTCAAACTGGTCAGAAAATATCCATTTCATACTAGTATACAACTAGATTTTTCTAGATGAAATCATACCAGTTAAAAAATACAAAATTCATTCGTTTCGTTTGCTTCTTTCTTTTCTCTTATGCTTCACAGATGCTTTTTCTTGATGGGTTAAATACAAATAGTCGCTGCTTTCTTAAGAATAAACATGAAATTAAAGGCAAATGATAAAATAAAGGGTAAGTCAGGAAAATTCTGGTTGAAATCATACTAGTCCAGGTTCAATGCTTTTTGGACTAGTATGTGACTAGTATATTGCATACTAGTCCTTTTTGGACTAGTGTGGGAGCTAGTTCGTTTTATGGAAATCATACTAGTCCAGGTTAAACTAGTATGAAACTGGTATTTTACAACTAGTATAATTTTAGAATATCATGACTAGTAGATGACTGGTATGATGTGATCGAAATCAGACAATTAACAAATACCAGTTGTTTATATGGAAAAAGACAAAACACTGACTGGGCCCGGTGCACCAACTAGTTGTAAAGTAGTATTATTGATTCTAAAACTATCCACTTGTAGGTTGCTACTGGGGGAGGTTTACAGGGTTATCACCTATCTCATTTTCTTTTAAATAATGGAGCAAGATATGCTAATATGGGTATCAAATGAAAGAAGGGTTGCCACCTTATCCAAATATATTTGTATATATGTATATCCGGCAATATCTCGGGAACAGTTTCACCGATTTGGATGAAATTTGACATATGGGTAGTATGATTGACTCGAAGACTATCCATTGGGGGGGTTGTCACTTGGTGGGTGTACAGGGTTGCCACCTATCTATCAGTTTAGGGTCATTTTGGAATCATTTTGAGATAAGTTTTGGGTCGATTTTGGGCTCAATTTCGGATCATATTGGGAACATTTAAGTGTCTTTTTGGGATTATTTTAGGATTATTTTGGCATTATTTTAGGGTCATTTTGGGATCATTTTCGGTAAGTAAAGTTAGCGCATAACTCCAATGCGGTTGCTATAGAATTGGAGTTTCGCTGTCAGTACATTAACCAGCACACATTTTTCCCTACACATTACTGAAAATTGGAGCTTCATCACTCTAAGCTCGCTTAAAGGTAAACGTTGCAGAATATCAACAATTTCCTAAAACTTAACGCAGCATAGACTATCTTGCGAAGGAATGAAACCAAATTCTCAGGGATAAGAATCAGTTGATTACCAGAATTCTAAAATTATAAAAAGCACAATTTATGTCGGTAATGCGATAAGTGAAGACGTTTTATCGGTATAATGTGATTAAAGTGAGGAATATTTGGACTTACTAACTTCTCTGTTCCACAATTCGTCCCGTTTCTGCCTTAACCTCGTATCTACACTTTTTGAGAAAACTCGTTTTTTATGTGGAAATGCCCCTAAGCCATCGAGAAACCCGAATCGAAAATCTGCTTGGTAAAATATATAAACCTTCGTGGGTTTTTGTACGATCCATTACCTCGTATCTACATTTTTAGTATACAAAACTTGGGAATTTCAGTTGGTTTTCTTCGTTTTCTGAAATATTCTTTTTATGTAGATACGAGGTGAAGGCAGAAACGGGACGAATTGACGACAGGTATAGGTCAGGCTCTGGCAGCTAGAGGAACAATTGTGCTCTGTGCTTGGCCTCTCAAATATTGAAATTGTTGCTGCACCTGTGAGCGCGCTATGTTCGCAGTGACCAATCATTGAATGCCGTTTGTTATACTCCGTCGCTCACTTGCTCAACAACATACGCTGTTGCCTCGGTGTGCTAGTAAGCGAGAGAGGAAAAACAAATAACATAATTTCATTGGTGCGATGATCGCTTTTTCACTAATACACACTCACTTTCATTACTGCCATGCCCTGGTATAGGTAAATGTGTTTCCTAAACACAATTGGCTTTGCTCCAAACATGAAACAGGGTTTCACACCATTATGAGCAGAGTGCTTTACTCAGAGGCTACTTGACTTGGGCTTGAGAATACAGTGGTCATATACCATTGGTACGACCTAGAAGTATCTGAAATGAGTTGAGCTCAATTATCAAATTTGTAAAACGTTTACCCAAAAACACCAAAAATACACATAAAACATACATACATACATATTAGGATGCTGCAATTGTTGTTGAAATATTTGAACAGTTGTAATTTAGACAAAAACACACCCAATTAGATTTGAAACAGATGTGAACATACTCATGCTACATGTAGACATACTAAAAATAAATTTTTAGGTCACCAATTTGCAGGCAGACAAGGGATCAACAATGAAATAAAACATCAACCATTACAACAACATTACATCAATTGCAAGCAATTCAAATTAGGTCACAGCCACAGAGTAAATGAAGATAAAAATGTTTGTTTAATGTTAAAGTTGTAAATAAAACGACCCATAAAAAAAATAAATAAAAAAAAATAGCATCAAACAACAAAACAGCTGAGTGCGTGTGAGTTAAATGAAAAGGCAAAACGCTTATTTTAGCAATTTCATGCTTCCAGAAGTAAAATCAGCCAAAAGAGACCTCATATCTTTAGAGCGATACTGAGTGTGAGCATACTACCGATACGTTCCCCTCTATATCGAGCAATCAATTGCATTCCAATGCAGGTACACGTTTAGAAAGGAGAATGGCATGATTGAATGGGGGCAGCAAAATTTATTTGAATTTTTAATTCACACCACCACCCAAAAATGTTCAATAAAGCCTCCAATTAAAAAAAAACAACAATCACGAAAAATTCGCAAATTTTTGCGCATTGCCCTTGAACTCAAAATAAACAGGTAAATTAGCGCAAAAGTAACGAAAGGCGTAACTTATTAACTTGCTAATTTTTTTTCCCGAAGTTGGTAATTTTTTTCCCTGATCATGTCTTTATTTGGAAAAAAGTCTTATTATTTAAAGCATGGCAGGCGGTTTTAACATTTTTAATTTGTATCAACATTACATTTATTTGCATTTGTATTCAAGTTATTATTGATTTCTTTGTAAACCTTCGTAGCTGTTTTGAGGTGCAGTAGCATTGAATTAGCGCCTTTGTAGGGTTTCTGGGGAGCCTTGTATTAAATTTAAGTGCAAGTAAAATGTGTATTGTCATATCAGCATTTTTTGTAATAGCTTTAATCGTTTTTTTTCACTTACCTAAAAAATGGTGGTAATTAAATTTTGTTTAATTTTATTTTTATTTTAAATTAACTCGTTTTATTTTGATTTTTTTCTTTATTTTAATTTATTTCATTTAACTTTTTTTTTTTATTTTTTTTTATTTCATTTTACTTAGTTTTATTTTTTTAATTTTTTTTTTTTTTTCTTCAGCATATCGGCACAACTAGCACTTGAAATTATAATAAAAAATGGGCAAGAATAAAAAAGATGTGAGAACCAAGTAATTTGATGTGTAAACATATGTAAAATGACATTAAATTGACCCCAAAATCACCCCGGAGATGATCCTAAAATAACCCCCAAAATTATCCCATGTGAACCCAAAACACGACACTAAAATGATCTCAAACTGACCCCAAAAATTATCCTAAAATTATCTCTTAACTTTCCTTTTACTTTCCTTTCTTTCCCTTTTCTACTTTTCTTTTCCTTTCTTTCCATCCCTTCTCTTTCCCTAACTTTTCCTTCCTTTTCTTCCATTTCCTTTACATTCCTCTCCTTTCCTTTCCTTTAATTTGCTTTTCTATCCTTTCCATACTTTACCTTTCCTTTTCTTCCTTTTCCTTTCAGCTCTTCTCTGTTCCTTTCCTTTTCTATCCTTTCCTTCAATTACCTTTCCTTTCCTTTCCTTTCCTTTCCTTTCCTTTCCTTTCCTTTCCTTTCCTTTCCTTTCCTTTCCTTTCCTTTCATTTCCTTTCCTTTCCTTTCCTTTCCTTTCCTTTCCTTTCCTTTCCTTTCCTTTCCTTTCCTTTCCTTTCCTTTCCTTTCCTTTCCTTTCCTTCCTTTTCCTTTCAGCTCTTCTCTGTTCCTTTCCTTTTCTATCCTTTCCTTCAATTTCCTTCAATTACCTTTCCTTTCCTTTCCTTTCCTTTCTTTTCCTTTCCTTTCCTTTCATTTCCTTTCATTTACTTTCACTTACTTTCCTTGCCTCTTCTTCCCTTTCCCTTCCATCCCTTATCTTTCCTTTTCTCTAATTTAATTTCCTTAACTTCCAACAAAAAGAACATCCTAAATCCCGAGTCTAGTGTCTCATGCATTAACTGGATTAACAAAGCGCCAGCAAAGCATTTGGATATTCAGTACTCACGACATAAACCTGACATCTTAACCTTACATCTTACACTTACACCAACATCTACAGGACGAATCCTGAACTATTACTCGAAACACAAAAGCTAGCAAAATCATACTCTTTCAACGTAGAAGAAGTCGAAATAATTTCCATGAAATCCCTAGTAATGGAAAATAAAATGAATCCTGTAATAGTTTTAGATATCGGAACAACAAAGTTTAAATTAACAAGCCGACTCGCGCAACATAAGTCCGATTTTAAATATTGTCGCGAAACAAATAATCGAAAAACTGCATTAATGAGCCCCTGTATAAATCAATTTTGATGGGGGCAACGATACTACAACAAGAACAACACTATAGCAAGAGATTCACACTGGAAATGCTTCACACAGTAAACACATACAAATCTGACACTGATAACTGCGCTCATTTATATCGACACATGTTGACAAACAAAAAGCCAGTGACCAACTCCACGTTAAGCAGGTAAAGACGTGTGAAAATGTATGGTCAATTGTTTTAATGTCGATTAAATATGTTTTTAGCTGATTTTTTGTTTTTATATTTATTATTTTATTTTTTGTATAGTGCATCCTGATGGCGGTTACCGTAGGTGACCGAAATAAATTGGTAAAAATCAAAACTTTGGTTTTAATTGGTTAAAACCCTGACCGCAGGCCGACAAATTAAAAAGTATATTTTAATTTAATTTAATTAATATGAATTCAATTATTTATTTGACTTACCTTTTTCATTTTTTTTAAATATTTTTTTGATTTTATGTTATTTTTTTATTTTTTTTTTATTTTTTATATCATTAAATAGTTCATTAATTTTATTTTTTCTCTATTATTTTTATTTTATCATTTTACCAAGAAATATACATATATCTCCGTAAATCTCCAAAAACATTTCTCAAGTTCGAATCTTGACCATGAAAGTCCTCTAAAAGGAAATCTGTCTAAGAAGAGTTCAGTGTTGGTCTACTATATAAAAAAAAAGTATACACATTTTATAGATGGTCACTCAATGGGACTAAGTCTGGGTTGATTTGCTCCTAATTAACTAGGCAATTTGAGGTCAAAAGAAGGCTTTTCAATCATTCATATTCACACCCAAAAAAATATTATTATTCATTTATGTACTTAATTGCCAAAAGTATACAAATATATTTGAACGCTCAAATCGTTGATTTATCCCACGCATGCTATCGGAAACTCTAAATTTTACACACTCTCAGCTTTTACTCAGCCAAAGCCACGCTCAACGAAAGTAAAAGTGCAAGGAAATTGAGCAATTAAATGCATCATCGTCAAATTGTAGTATACAATAAAAAACAAAAAAAAAAAAATCAAACAAAAAACGCTTTTGAACGCCTTCACATTTTGTTAAACCAAGAAAGCGATAGTAATTTGTTTCGCACGTTGAACGAACGCGTCGTCAATGCAGTATTTAGCGTTTTTGTTATTGTTGTTCCATAGTTGATATAATCATTTTATTGCAACATTTACGGCTGCAGCAGAAAACGTGTTTTTCATCATTCATTCTTTCACTTTCAATGTCAGCCAAAAGTAGTAGCAACAAATAAGGAAGACCTTCAACTTCAAAAGTACAAAATGAAGCCACCACAAAACAAATGCCATAACAACAACCAAAGCGTCGAGAAGCTAGTGCATAACATATTTAATTTGCGCGACTTTGTAACAGTGGCTGTGACTGTGACTTTGGTTTGAATGAAAAAAAAAAAAAAAAAAAAAAAAAAAATGTTTATAAAAAAACAAAAGACTCAAGCAACGAACTTTATGGATAAGAAAAAGCAACCACTTCAGCTACATTGCACTTGACAGCACTTTTGTTTGAAAAGTAAATATAAAACGCTAAAAAAACATTTAATTGTGAAATAAATTGAAATTAAAGTCAACGTACGTCTGCGTAGCATAATTTGAAAATCGTGACACCCCCGCTAAAAACAAAGTGCAGTTGAAAAAAAAACAAATCGGTGACGCTGCTGGCGAAGGAAGCAGAGAATAAATAAAGTAATTGAAAAGTAGAGATAAAATAGTAGTGAGAAGCAGACAAAACAGTGTGTGTATCTATAAGTATTTATATGCTGTATGAAGGTGAAGTGAAACATAATAAGACCATATATTCGCCTATCTTTTTTCTTCTTAAAATCTAACCAATTTTGGAGATGCTTTGCCTTTTTAAATTTTAGCCCATTTAATTTCGTTTTAGCGAATAAAAATAAAATTAAATGAAAAAAAAATAAAAAAAAAATAAAAAAAAAATAAAAAAAAAAATAAAAAAAATAAAAAATTAAAAAATTCAGTTTTAGCCCGTTTAATTTAATTTTAATGAATAAAAATTTACTAAAACAATATAAAAAAATAATAACTTAAAAAAATAAAAAAATGTTAATATTAAATAAAAAATAAAATTCATGAAACAAAAAAATAAAATGAAATAAAACAAAAAAAATATAAAGATAAAATAAATAAAATAAAATAGAATAAAGATAAACCAAAATAACAGAAAAAATAAATAAAATAAAAAAAAAAACAAATAAAATAAAACTAAATATTTTATTCAAATTGGGCCAAATTCTAAATTAGAAAAAAATAACTTAATATTGTTTATTATTAATGAAATAATAAAAAAAAATTAACCAAAAAAAATAAAAAAATAAATAAAATAAAACAAAATAAAATAAAAAAAGATAAAATAAAATAAATATAAATTAAATAGTGAGAAAATGAAAAAAAAATAAATAAATAAATTGAATGAAACCAAATAAAAAAAAAACCGCGCGTTGCCAGTGCACATGAAAGAAGTTAACTTCTTAAATTCAAAAATAACGAAATATGAAATATGAAAGGCGTATTCGAGAATGGCTTAGATTCATAATTTCTTACTTCGGAGAAGTGGGCCAGGGAACCCATCAATTCGAAAATATCTTATACATGGTGCGCTTTTCTTCAAATTCGGTACTTGGGTACAATTATGGCTAAATTTAGAGGGGCCAGTACATATGGGATATAGAGGAAGAGGGGCGTGGTGAAAAGAAAGAGGGGAATGAAGAGAAAAATTGAGGATGGAGAGTTGTAAAAGGGGTTGAAAATTGCGGTTAGATAGCAACCCTGCGTGAAATAGTCATATTTGGAATACCTCTCATTTGATACCCATATTGGTATATCTAGCTCTATATTAAAAAAAAAAAGTTGGGATAGGTGGCAACCCTGTAAACCACCCTAAGTGGCAACACCCATGTATATAATCTCACAATGAAGCAAATTGTCTATATGCCAAATTTTTATCCAAATCGGTAAAGCAGTTCCCTAAATATACGAAAAATTAATAAATTGCGGTAGGTGGCAACCCTAAGTGGCAACCCTGCTTGAAATTATCTTATTTGGAATACGGTCGAAAATACCTTTCAATTGATACCCATATTGGTATATCTAGCTCTATATTAAACAAAAAATTGGGATAGGTGGCAACCCTGTAAACCACCATAAGTGGCAACACCCATGAATTCTGCTCGGCTTAACTATTACAATTTGTGCAATGTTAGCTAGATCCTAGAATTTCACCTCCTATTCGATTTGCACAGCACTTTCTTGAAAACAGTTTTAGCTTAGATTTGAAACCAAATTTGGTTTGTTCATATATGTAGTCCAAAAATGTGGTGAAAATCGCCTACGCCTGAAAGTCGGCTACAATTTCTGTTTCCGTTGCATAATTTCCGTTGCATCATCAGCCGTTTTCTCAAATTTTACTCTCAATCAAAACTTCATATCGCCGCCTAAGAAGTTAACTTCAAAAATAAATAAAAAGAAAAACAAAAAGAAAAAACAAATAAAATAATAAAATGAATTAAAGCAAAATAAAAAAAAAATAAGAAACCACACAAATGAAAAAGATAAACTTATGCGAGAAAAAGCATATAGACGCTGTTATTTAAAACTTTTCCATGGATAAAGACCTCCTGCTTTAATTTTTCGTTAATCTATTTCTGAACAAATTTCTTTCGCTTCTTTATGTTCTTATTGCGGTGCTTAGCACTGTATTTATTTATGAATTTTTCTTTCAAGCCTCAACAGTCTTACCACCACCAACGCAGCTACACAGCGGCAATCACAGTCACCTTAAGTGGCAATGCCAAATGTTAAACACCAACAGCGACACCAGTCAGCACAACAACAAAAAAAAATCAATAACAACACAAAATAATAATAACAACAACAATACCAATAATATTACTAAAAATCACCAGCTAACTGTTTTGAAGCTTTGGGGGCTTTTGGCACCAGCTCCAATGCTGCCAGCAGTTTCAACTACAATTGTGTCTAACAAAATGCGGTAATCGTTTGCTTAGCAAAATTAAATTGTAATTGGCCAACAAACAGCAACAATAAATGCGATGATGTTAAGTTGGCATGCAACTTGCACTTTAGAGACAACAAAAATTGCTTAAAAATTCATAAAAAATTACAAAAAAAAAAAAATTAAAAAAATCGACCAAGAAAAATTTATTTTTTATTGTTTAAACAAATTGCCAACATTGTTAATAGTTCATTAAGTCATGGACGATTTGACTGTCAATTGGCGCATGCAGTCGCTAAATCGTATGGACGGACAAAGCAAGCAAACAATAAACAAATAAATGAACGATAACAATTTCTTGAGTTGACTCTAAGATAAGTATACATAAGTTAACCGATAAAAGTTTATAGACACAGGTGTTGTGACATGAATTATTTGTTGTTGCTGTTTTGCAGCATCTGACACGAGTCTTTGTGGTTGGTGAATGTTTGACGGTAAAAGCAGAAAATAGGTTTAGATTGCTTGCGGGTGGATGAACCTCATAGAGCTCCTACATATGAAATTTCGAGAAAAGAACCGCTCTTTGTGTAGTTTATTTTTACATTTAATACAATTTTCAATTTCATATGGGTGTTTACTGTAGTAGGTACTTAAACAAAAATTCATAGTGGTGATCTTTATTATCATAACTAGTAGACCCGCCAGATGTTATACCGCTCAGAGGTAGACGTAGGCGAACCTTCCACCCTTCTGCTTTTCCGTTTCACATTTTAGAAGATATCTCCGAAACCAGCTGAGATATTTCAATTAATCGCATTACTTATGACAGCACTTTTTAATACCTTCCGTTTGGGCACCACTGGCCCACAATTTGGGGATCTCTGACGTTGAACGTCTACTAATACAATAGTGAAAGTTTCACTTAATTTCTTTCGGCAGTTTTCGAGTGATACGGCTACAAACATACAGACAGACAAACAGAAAGACAACAATTCTAAAAAATGGTTGATTTTGGGCATTATTAGTTTAAAAAATAATAGAAACTTTCAATCGATCTATTACAATTTTTTTTATATGTGAAGTTAGAAGCCAAATTAATAGGTTTGTCGTATGTATGTCTGTATGTTTGTTCGAGCATCACTAAAAACCCGCTGTGTAGAACTTAAAAAAATTTCACCTAGATATTGCTATATATCACACCTAAGTTATAGAGCTCCACTTACAGCAGGAAAATATTTTATTTTAATTTATATATTTTTTACGTATTTTTATCATGAAACCGAAAATGTCATATTATACCCCATTGACTTTTCTGTCTTTCCAGAACTTCCAGGATCCTGGCCACAATTAAGTTTTCTGGGTTGACTTTTCGTTTTGCTGGTCGAAACCATATTAACTAGTCAGAAGAAGTACTACACGGTTAAAAATTTTAGCCTAAATTTTGAATTTTTTCGGACTACATATATGACCAAACCAAATTTGGTTTCAAATTAGAACTAGACCAGTTTTCAAGAACATTTTTTAAATGAAAGGGTTTTAAATTTTTAACCAGAAATGTGTCAAAATTTTTTAAAGAAAAAAAAATGTTTTTCTCTATTGGCTGGGATTCGAACCAAGATTCTCCGCATCATTCCCAACTGCTCTACAACTCAACTACATCGCACACATAAATGTCGTGGACAAAACTCAATGACTTGACAAAGCTTTCAAAAAAAAAAAATGAAAACGAAACGCAGAATTTTAAACCGAAAAGTTTTAATTTTAAACCGAAAAGTTTTAATCTTAAACCGAAAAGTTAAAAAAAAATTAAAAAATAAAAATTGTCGAGTTTGCGGGACTATAGCCGAGATTTTTATATTATTTTGGTTTCGATTTAAGATCTAAATGCGGTGAAAAAATTTTGTTTGGAAAGTCATTGAATTTGCCCCACAGAAACTTCATGTGGGGCATGGCTCAGCGGTACCGCAGTCGGCTGTGACTCCTGAGCGCTCCTGTTCGAATCCTGTCATATGCCACATTTTATTAATTTTATTTTATTTTTAAAACAAAAACTTTTTGGTTTGAAAATTAATATTTTTCGGTTTAAAATTAAAACCTTTTCGGTCTGCAATTTTTGTTTTGTATTTATGTCTTGGTTCGAATCCCAGCCAACGATAAAAAAAATATTTTTTCTTTACAAAATTGTTAAAACATTTCTGGTTTAAAATTTTCTTGAAAACTAGTCTAGATTAAATTTCAACCAAATTTGGGTTGGTCATATATGTAGTACAAAAATGTTCAAAAATACAGCTCAAATGTAGTGAAAAGTTGAACTTTTTTTTTAAATTTTCAAAATATTCATTACCCTAAAATTTATGCAAATCTCAGTTTTTATTACGTCTCATCCCACAGATAAGTGTAGGCAATACATAAATGAAAGGCGAACATCATTTCCTTAATTGAAATTGATTCAACTAAGCTGAGGCTTAAAAAGTCATAAAATATTTATTATTTGTGAAATAGCGTATCTTCATGATGAATAAATTTTTTAATTTTTTAATTAATTATACAACACTTTCGTATATAAATTGGTGATACTCAAAAATTTATTTCACTATTTTTATTAAGATTAATTTGTTATTGCGCATGACCATTAATAATTTTTTAATAACTTCCTAATTTTTATCGCTATTTTCAAACATCTTCACTGCAATTGTAATGTACTTTTGATTTGGCTTTTCAACCTGTTTTACACAGAAAAAAATGTCACTGGTAAAATCAACAATCTCGTACTGTTATCCTGAAATTAACCAAATTTTTTTGAATTGACCAAATTTTTGTTATTTCAACGGAATTTTTTGTTGAAGTAACTGCATTCAACTGTTGATTGAACAGTCATAAAGTCAGTTAATTAACAAAACTTGGCAAAATTGAGAGTATTTCTGTTGATCGAACTAAATTTTGTGTTAAAACAACAACTTCCTCTAGTTAATTCAACAGCAAGAAATTGTCATTTAAAAAACAACAAACTCCTGCAGTAAATCCAACAGCGGAGATACTGTCATTACTGTCATAGAGCAAAGCTGCAATTCGACGCTATCAAGCATAAGTACGCGATGGCTTGATGGTTTACATCTCCGTTCCTCAGTCAAAGCAGCGTAAGCTCGATTCTCGGTGGAGGCAACAAAGCAACGTGGGAAAGTGTCTTTTAGAACAAAGCTGTTATATTGACTTCACTGAGCATCGAACTCAGAACACCTAAATTAACGAAATTTTCTGTTAAAACAACAGCTTAACTGTTAACTTAAGGTTAACAATTTCAATGAAGTTGTTGTTTCAGCATTAAATAATGGATAAGAATTGACCGTGATTTTGGTTGATATGACCAGCTCATTTTTTTCTGTGTATCATTACTAGTTTTCACTAAATTTATCTATAAGTTCATTCGATTGATTACATTCACAGAAAATTCAATTGAACTGTTAAAGTCATTTCGTGGGTCATTAAACTTCTTTTCACAGTATTTATCCATAAGCGTTGTCTGCAAAATGAAGCCAAATTCATGTAAGGAAAGTCAAAGACAAAGAAAAAAGGAAAAGTAAATTTTGTTTTTCAAATGAAAAGAATGAGTACAATGCACATTTGCACACAAACATACCTATTTTAGTGTGTGTGTGTGTGTGTGTGCTCACAAATTGCTAATTGCCGTTGAGGAATATTTTTCTAAGAAATAATTTATAATTGGCAAATGAGTTATGAAGTAATTGGGTTGAGTAGTTGAGTTTCTATGACCAATAACACGCTGAAGACACATAGCTCTGACTATTGTTGCCTTCCTAATGCTCATCACTTATAATTTCAAGACTTAATTGAATAAATCAAAGTTCTAATTCGCACAATAGACTTTGTGCTTTTTTGTTTGCTCTGATGGAGAAGGAGATTTAGGAAGGACAACGTTGCCCAGGACCGACCTACTGGTTGGGGACTGCTACAATTAAAAACATTTGCTTATGAGATGTTCTTCTAGGAAAAACTTTAAATACCAATTCACACGGGTCGATTTTCTGGTCGATTTTTAGTCGTTCCACCGTGTAAAAAGCCATTGGAGCCGATCGACAGCCCCAAAATTATCCCAAAGTGACCCCAAAATGATTCTAAAATGATCGCGAAATGATTTCAAAATAGTTCAAAAATGACCCCAAAACAATCTCAAAATGAACTCAAGATGATCTCAAACTGACCCCAAAATGACCCCAAAATTATTGCAAGGTAATCCCAAATTGATCGCAAAAATAATCCCAAGAAATTTCCAAAATGATCTCAAAGTGATTCCAAATATCCCAAAATGACCCAAGAAATGATCCCAAAGTGGCCCCAAAATGATCCCAAAATGACCCCAAAATTATTGCAAGGTAATCCCAAAATGATCCCAAAAATAATCCCAAGAAATCCCCAAAATGATCTCAAACTGGCCCTAAATTGATCCCAAAATGATCCGAAAATGACCCGAAAATAATCCCAAGACGATCCCAAAATGATCTCAAAGTGATTCCAAATATCCCAAAATAATCCCAAAGTGATGCCGAAATGACCCCCTAATGATCCCGAAATGACCACAAAATAACCCCAGCAGGATTCCAAAATGATTGGCACGACGAAAAAGCAGATGTCAGGGAAACGGCTGTAATGCAGTAATCCTAATATGACCCGAAAATTATCCCAAAATTATACGAAAATGACCCTGAATTGACCCAAAAATAATTCCAAGACGATCCCAAATTGATTCCAAAATTATCTCAAAGTGATCCCAAACTGATTCCAAAATGGCCCCAAAATGACCCCAAACTAATCCCCTAATGATTCCAAACTGATTGCCGTGAAAAAATAGCAGATGTGTTTTCCTGACACGTGGCAGGGTTAAACATTTTTTTTCAAGCCAAGCAAGGTGCCACTAAACATTTTAAGTGTGCAGCAATTTCACAGGGCGTAGCGCAAATCATAAAAGTTTAATTAGTTAAAAATGAATTTTTTGGAAAATCAAATAGTTTGGCGTTTAAAAAATCAAATATTTAAAATTTTTTTTTGATCTTGTACACGGCAAAAAATTTGATCTTAAATTTTAAATAATTTTTAATACTTTAATTGCATACAAGAAATTTTTATTTCTTTTGGTTTCGATCTAAAATCTGAAAGAAAAAGCAGACTACAATTTTTTATCTGATTTTTTTTCGAAAAATTTTTCAAGTCATTGAATTTTGACCACAACATTTTTGTGTGCGGCACAGCTCAGCGGTTAAGCAGTCGGCTATCATTTAGATTGCGTCGGCTCGAGTCCTGTCAACTGACACATTTTTTTATTTTTAAAACTTTTTGGTTTAAAATTAAAACTCTTTCGCTGAAGTTCAGTGTTAAAGCGTTCGAGTGTGATGCAGGGAATCTGGGTTCGTATCCCAGTTAACAAAACCAAAAACAAAAAATTATTTTTTCTTTAAAAAATAGTTTAAACATTTCTGGTACACCAATTTTCTTGAAAACTGGTCTAGTTTAAATTTAAAACCAAACTTGCTTTGGTCATATTCGAAAAAGTTTAAAATTTAGCCTCAAATTTTTAACAGTGTGCAAATTTTTTCAAATAATATTTAAAGCACTTAATTAAATTAACTTTAAATTAAATTTACCTTTTTTATGAATTGTTGTTTTTGTTAAAAACTTTTTCGGAAAAAACACTCAAATCGTTTACTAAGTTAAGAAGTCACAGAGTACGTCACTGAATGCAATCAAAGTTCAAGAATATTTCGTAAATTAATTTAATTTCTTTTGAAAAAGTTTAAAGAAACATACTTAATCACTTTTGCCTTTAAGCATTTCGGTATATTGAGATAGATTTTTAGCACTTATTAATCTTCTCATTTAATTGCGATTAATGGTTATCAAATCGATGAAAATTAGTTCACAATTAATTATTATAATTTTTTTTTTTAAATAATTGTTTAAAAAAATTTATTTAATTTAAAGTTTTTTTCGATACTACATTAGCAGTATATTCATACAAAAAAAGTTTCGTTATTGTCGTTTTTTTTTTTTAATTTCACTCTTGTAATTTTTTTTTTTATCAATTCAATAAATCGGTCACTTAAAATCACTACTTCACAGTTTTGATTTATAAATTTGATTCCATTCAATTTCAATTGTATTTTAATTGACTTTTTCAACTCTTTGAGTTTTTTTTTGTTTTTTAGTTTTCAATTTATTTTTTGCTATAGAATTTTTTAAATATTTTTTTTTTTCAAAATTTGATTATGTACTTTTTCAGTTAAAATCACTTTTTCACAATATCGATTTGTAAGTTTGCATATGTCAGAAAAACTACTCCGATAAGTTTGACTTCAATTAAACTTAATTGTAAGTTAATTGAGTTAATCAAATAATTTTAGTTTTATTTTGAGCAAAATTTGGTAAATCATTTTTTAAAAGGCACTTCAAATTATTTTCTCAAGTTGCTTAAGCATTCGAATAACCACTTTTATTTAACATTTTCCAATTCAATTTTTCTTCACATAAAAATTCTCATATAAAAATATATATTTGTGTACTGTTATATCAATTAAAGCTTAATATGCAGCAATTAACTTTTTAATATTTCATTAATATTGTTAAAACAAGAAGATTTCACTTTTCAAATTTTTATTACATTCATGCAGCTTAGTAAAAAAATTTTTTTATAAGTCACACCGTGTCGTCAACAAACAAACACTTTAGTCAAATTCGTAAAAAAAGGCACTTCAATTCACATTCAAGAAAAAAAAAGCAAAACTTTTTAGATGCTGTGAATTTTTATGCGTTTTATTGTTGCACCATAACAAGTCATCATTATTCGTACTACTCGACGAGTCAAGATTCAGATATGGTTTTTTATCCGTAAAACGCGTCCGCGACCGTCGCTAGTTGGCTTTCGATTGCCTCATTGCTGAGTGACACAAAATGCAGTAACCAACTAACTTGAACTTAACAGCAAAAGTTGAGGCAGCAGCAACAGCAGTCGTTGTGTTGAGCAAATGATTAACAGCGCAAAACATAACAAAAGCCGGCTAGCAAGTAGACGACGAAGTTACGGGCACAACAGTCTGTGCAGCTAGTGCTAAGTTCCAACAAGCATTCAATGCCGGCATCTCGTGCCACAAGTGTGATATGGGTCCCACAATATTCATATATTAACAGCAATGACAACAGCGTTAACAGTGCGACAATGTTGTTTATTTTGTATTTTTATCCCCACGTTAAGATTTTTCGTTGCCTTCTTTTCAGGTTGCTAATGACCACATTTCTTTGCGGTAGGCAGTGTGAACGCAATTATATATCTATCAAAACATTTTTGTGGTTTTTTCAACTTTTGTTATCAAACGTACAGACGATAAGTCATTTCCAACCGTTTGAAAAAGTTACACGGCTGAAAATTTTAGCCTCAAATTTGGTTTAATATTTAAGCTAGACCGGTTTTCAAGAAAATTGGTGAAATGAAAAGGATTCAAATTTTAAACTAAAAATGTATTAACATAATAATAAATATTTTTTTTGCTCGTTGGCAGGGATTGGAGCCAAGATTCTCGGCATCACACCTGACTGCTCTACCATTGATCTACATCGCACTCATAAATGTTGTGGGCAAAATTCAATGACTTAAAAAAGCTTTAAAAAACAAATGAAAAACAAAAAATTTTAAACCGAAAAGTTTTAATTTTAAACCGAATAGTTTTAATTTTAATACAAAATGTTTTAATTTTAAACAGGAAAAGTTTTTTAAATATAATAAAAATAAAAAATTGTGCCGAGCAATTGCCAACTTGAGCCCAGGCGCTCCGAATGACAGACGACGCTAAACTATGCCGCACACAAAAGTTTTGTGGGTAATATTCAATGACTTGAAAAACCTTACAAAAAAAAAAACAAAAAAAAAAACAAATTTTAGGCTGTTTTTCATTGAGATCTTAAATCGAAATCAGAAGAAATTGAAATTCCTTCGTAGGTAACTGAAAGGTTTGGAACAACGTACAAAAACGTTTAAAAAATTGCTTAGACTTTAGACGGGTTTAAATTTATGCTAATTTTTTAGCCGTGTAAGTTTTCTCGACACAGGTTACATTTATCTCAACTAGATGGCGCTATAGTCGCTGTATTTGCAAAATCGGTAATTACAACCCGACTCTGTTCGGTTTTAGCATGTATGTTTGATTCGCAGTCAAAATCTCTGTTACAAAAAAATAAACCCGATAGATGGCGTTGGTGTCGATATATTAAAGCAAGGCTGTGTATATGGTTCGTTTTTCTAAGTATAGCAGACAAAATCGGGGCTATCTGCTAGTTAAAAAAAAACGGCAACCCTAATTCACTTTTGTTTGTTTACATTCAACAATAAAACAACTACTGAGCACGCTGCAACTCAACCGGTTCAGTGCTCCCATCCGCTGTTAACTTTACTGTTAAGGTGCTGTTAAATTTAACATTTGTTTTCATTTACTCGACCAGTTTACTTCCACTAATCATTCATGAGATTCCAGTCACAAATACACTTGCATTGCTTTGTTACAATTTCGACCAGTTTAACAGCGAGCAGGCTGGAATATTGTTGCTGTTAGGTTAGTTGTATATTAAATAAATGTGTGCAATGAGTAGACAGATTTAATGAATGGAGAGGTTTCCATAATTATGGTATAGTTGTGTGTCATATAGACTCTGTGTGTTAGTTCGTAGTTGTTTACTTGCTAATGACTGTTAATCATATCATTTAACATTTAATTAAAAGGTGCAAATTTGTTAAGAGATCGACTGAAGTAAAGAATGAATGAATAAATTCACCAGTACTGGATAGAAAATGACACTAAAACGGATTATTTGAAATAAATAATTAAAATTCAAAATTATCTTAAACAATTGAAACAAATTACGCGGCACAACAAAATTGAAGTTTTTGAAATACCAACGGGGATCCCAACGGTTTCTGAATTTCTTCGGTGTGCTGATTATAGTTTTTTTAATAATTTAAAAAATTTTCTGGAGTCAAGAAACCGAAATTTAATTTTTTTATTATTTTTTTTATTTAAGGGCATACAGATGGCCCATAGTGTAAAAAATTGGGGTATAGTGAGTTATTAAGAAAAAAGTTTTTTGACTAGATTACAAATTTTTTTATACTACTACCGATCTCTGAACAAACCTACCTCTGGAGAGAAAACCTAGGCTGACCCAAAAAATCTGACTTTAGATTCGGATGCAGCACACACGAAAGTTTGGAAGGCAATGAGAAACCGTCTGGGATATTTTGGCTGTTGTACAGTGTTGATTTTATAAAATTGTTGTTTTTTGTTTGATAATAAATTAAACTTTTTCTATCCAGATTTTGGTCCAGATTTTCCTGTAGAGAGTTCATAATAGAAGGACCCATATCTACAATTAAGTATTATTTAGTTTCAAAACCACTTATTGTCTTCAATTAAATGCCCGTCTTTTTGCTGTATTACCTAATCACAACAACTGTTTCAATTAACAACTACTAAAACAAGGCTAAGAACTCTTGTATAAAAACCAATTTGCCAAATATCGCTTTACTTACCTCACCAATGGCATGTCGTTGACGCAACTCTGCAGCAATTTCAGCAAATTTACATAAGAATTGCATTTCGAACGATTGCAGGCAACCAAAGTAGGAACAAACGAGTAAATCACGTGCTTGACGAATTAAAATTGCACGTGTACACGCCGAATAGACAGGATAAATGGTGGCGAGGTGTTTATCAATCAGTGCAGCAGTGCTAGAGTCCTATGGAAATCAATCAAGAGGAAGAGAGAGAAATGGGAAGGTAAGTAAAGACAAGGCTTAACTTTTATAGTCAAAACGAATTGTTTAACATTGCACTTGAGCGGAGGAGATAATAACTTAGGTATGGAGGTGGAGAACTAAATGGGAAAAATACACTGGTGGCAAAAATATTATATACTCATTTAATAACCTCGTAATCGGCGATAGATATATAGTATTTTATTTTGATTTGTTTTATTTTGCTTTAATTTAGTTTTATTTAGTTTTATTTTATTTTATCTCATCTTTTTAATTTAATTTAATTTTATTTTATTTTATTTTATTTTATTTTATTTTATTTTATTTTATTTTATTTTATTTTATGTTATTTTATTTTATTTTATTTGTTTACTTTAATTTAATTTTATTTTTTTTATTTTATTTTATTTTATTTTGTTTTATTTTATTTTATTTTATCTTATTTTATTTTATTTTATTTTAGTTTATATTATTTTATTTTATTTTATTTTTTTTATTTTTTTATTTTTTTTTTTATTTTATTTTATTTTATTTTATTATTTATTTTTTTATTTTATCTTATTTTGTTTACTTTAATTTAATTTTATTTTTTTTATTTTATTTTATTTTTTTTATTTTATTTTATTTTATTTTATTTTTTTTTATTTTATTTTATTTTATCTTATTTTATTTTATTTTATATTAGTTTATATTATTTTATTTTATTTTATTTTATTTTATTTTATTTTATTTTATTTTATTTTATTTTATTTTATTTTATTTTATTTTATTTTATTTTATTTTATTTTATTTTATTTTATTTTATTTTATTTTATTTTATTTTATTTTATTTTATTTTATTTTATTTTATTTTATTTTATTTTATTTTATTTTATTTTATTTTATTTTATTTTATTTTATTTTATTTTATTTTATTTTATTTTATTTTATTTTATTTTATTTTATTTTATTTTATTTTATTTTATTTTATTTTATTTTATTTTATTTTATTTTATTTTATTTTATTTTATTTTATTTTATTTTATTTTATTTTATTTTATTTTATTTTATTTTATTTTATTTTATTTTATTTTATTTTATTTTATTTTATTTTATTTTATTTTATTTTATTTTATTTTATTTTATTTTATTTTATTTTATTTTATTTTATTTTATTATTTTATTACATATTTTTTATTTATTTTATTTTATTTTATTTTTTTTTTATTTCATTTCTTTTTATTTTATTTTACTTAATTTTATTTATTTTTAATTTTTATTTTTTTTTTATTATTTTTTTAATTAAAGCATTATATTTTGTTTTAATATTTTATATATTTTTTAAATTTTTTGTTAATTTTTTTTAATATCTTTTTTTTACTTAACTTTATGTTATTTCATTTTTCTAATTTTTTTTTAATTTTTTTAATTTTTATTTTACTTTATTTTATTTATTTTTAATTTTATTTTATTTTGTTTTATGTTTTAATTTTATTTTATACATAAATTTTTTAATTTTATTTTTTATTTTTTTTGTGTTATAAAATATTTTATGTAAAATAAATTACATTATTTTTTTATATTTTTTATTTAACTTTTATTAATTAAATTTTTGGTTTGTTTTATTTTTATATTATTTCAATACATACCAATATTTTACTTTAATTTATAATTTTTTTATTTATTTTATTTGATTTTTTGCCACCAGTGTAATCATAGTTATCCCAAACCCAACCAAAATGCTTAAGTCCAGCAGACGGTTAGAATAGTTAGTTGTTGTTGTTCTTTACTCACCATTCGTATAGCACACGCCAATTGTTCTTCCTTGACAAGTGTTGGACAGCTGTTGAAGTTAGCTTTGTGCAGCTGCTGTTGCTTCAAATTTTCTTCTTCTTCTTCTGCCTCCTCTTTATTCTTCTCATCAGTTGCCCAAACATCTGCTGCCACCAAACGCTCTAACATTGTAAGCGGTGCACCCACAACTTGTAGTTGTTGTTGTTGTTTGCTACTCGTCTCGCTTTCGACAGGTAAATCGTCCAAGTCATTAACTTCATTGGCCAATGTGGCAAGGGTGTCGCTGTCGTCTTGTCGTTTACGCTCAGAGGTCAACAATGTCGATTGGTGTTGGTCGACACTGACATTCGAAATGCTGCTGTTGTCCATCAATGTTGACGTCAAACTAAAGTCAATATCCTCGTAAACCAACTCAGTTAGCGTGCCATCTGTTTCGTCATCTTCCGCTGCCTCCTCAGCGCTACGTTCCTCGTCTTCTAATTTTTCAATAAGTGTTGATAATAGCTTTTGTGGTGTTGCATGTTGATCCTGTTGCACTGCAGTTGTGGCAATTAATGCAGTGGTATACGCCTCCTCCTCATCCGCCGCCGCCTCTACCTCTTCGCTGCTGTGTTTGGAATTTAATTTGGGTGCAGCTTTTAACACTTTGTCGGCATTGGCAGTGAATTCTTTAGACTTTTCGTCTTCCAAATGCATAGTGATTGATGGTGTTGCTGCTGTTGGTGTTGTTATTGTCATGGCATGTGTGGCACTAGGTTCATCTGGTGACGAAGCATTTGTGCTCGCCTGATGATGATGATGATGACCCGTCAGTCGATCTTTGCATTTTTTCAAATATGTGCGCATGCGTGATGTGCTGCGCTGCGCTGACTTCTCTGCTGCTGCAGCTGACGTCGTCGTTGTCGACGTTAGCGTCACTGTCACTTCGATCGTTGACGTTGTTTTATGTGGTTTGACATGTGTTTGGCCATCACTTTGGCAACCCTGTTCGTTTGCTTTGCACTCTTCTTCCTCCTCCGACGTCCACACCTCCTCTGTGTCGTCTTCTTCTCGTGCAATGGGTGCAATGGCACTGCTGTTTGGCTCCGCTTTTGTGGCCTCATTTGCTGCCATGACGTTGCCACCACAGCTGTTTGTTGCGCCCCCAATTAGGCATTCGTTGCTGCCGTCACCGATATCAGCTGTGTTGTTATTTGTTTTAATCGCCACCTCCACCTCTGCTGTTTCCATGGCGGTTGTTGTTGTTCTTGTTGCTGTAGTCATTTTTGTGTCATTCACTGGCACAACAAACACCTCAGCCAAGTTTTCCGCGCTGTAATCATCATGTGTCTTGTTAGTATTATTTATTGGCTGTTCTGTTTCTCTAGCTATTGTTGTTGTTACAATTGCAATTCCATGCTCTTCACCCTCAGGCGGCCTAGTTGTACTATTACCACTGATATTGCTATTTTGACCGCTATTTTCGTTAGTACCATTGTTGTGGTTGTTATTGGCGTTGTTGGGTTGTGGGCTGGCCTAAAATTGTTGAGAGAGAATGAGATTAGGAAAATGTTTACCGCAAAAAGAAGTTTACAAATGTGTTTTGCGCATATGTTCGTGCACTCGAGCATTTACAGCACTTAGTTTTTCAAAGAAATCCCTTTCCGAACTCACTTAAAGTTTGCAGGAGCCCCTGAAGTATGTAGTTATGTCCCAACTTGTTGTATAAGCCCAATCGATATAATCAATTAAAATTGTGTTACAATATAATCGTACTCGGATAGAATGATTTTTTATCGTAAAAGTAGACTAGAAGTAGGAAGAGGCCATGGGGACAAGATATTTTTATAGAGCTCGGGTTCTCTGAAATGCCCTTTGAAAAACAGATTTACAAACCTTCTTTTCAAAAGTGATGTAAACAGGTTTCAGAAATTTTCCACCCATTTCCGAAAACACACGGCTGCGAAGAATCCAAGTAATGTCGCACATCCGGTCCCTTCTTTGGAAGCCGTGACCCTTTCTGTAAAAACCCTGCCAAGTCACGCACTGGCCATAAACTAACTTAGTTCTGAGCAAGTTAAATTTTCTCAATGGTAAAGGCTTTTCTGTAACTTTTTTGGAATCATAAAACTAGCGTTTTGGAGAGCTTGATTTTATCGTAATTTATGCCAATCCTAGACCGGTGAATTTTTTGAAGTCGGTGAATTTTTCGGTTGCGGTGACCATTTTAGAGCAAGTGATCATTTTTGGAATCGCCCTGCGAAAATCGAGAGTACTCTATTTCCTATCCAAAGAGTACTCCAATTGGATCATCAGAGTACTCCAAATGTAATCCTTTTTCATATAAAAATTGTGCTCCAATAAACATTGCGTTTTCCTAGGACTGGACCACCTACTCCAACCTTCGCTTTGTTTCCGCTACTCCATAGAGTACCTACAGTCAAAGTACTTTATAATGTACTCCAATGTTGTTACTCCATGGAGTATATACTGTCAGAGCGATAGTGGAGTGATTTTCG
The DNA here is from genome assembly GCA_964058755.1 of Campiglossa producta. Lineage (NCBI taxonomy): Eukaryota > Metazoa > Arthropoda > Insecta > Diptera > Tephritidae > Campiglossa > Campiglossa producta. The sequence continues at coordinate 17,503,846 of CAXKVI010000002.1, read as the reverse complement.
TCGATAAGGCACGAGCAATGATCGGCTTTCAAAAAGCTGAAGGTGGTCCGATGAGGTATACAAAGGATTACTATTGGAGTACTCCAATATCAAAAAATTGGAACACATAATCCAACGATTTTTGCAGAGCGGTTACTTTTCTAAGAACAGATAACTACAATAAAACCAGTGAGCTATCTTGAAGCCGCTTCTTTCCTTGAAACCCGTGGCTTTCTTGGTAGCATAGACTTTTTCTTGGAACCGGTGACTTTCTTGGAACCGGTGACTTTCTTGGAACCGGTGACTTTCTTGGAACCGGTGACTTTCTTGGAACCGGTGACTTTCTTGGAACCGGTGACTTTCTTGGAACCGGTGACTTTCTTGGAACCGGTGACTTTCTTGGAACTGGTGACTTTCTTGGAACCGGTGACTTTCTTGGAACCGGTGACTTTCTTGGAACCGGTGACTTTCTTGGAACCGGTGACTTTCTTGGAACCGGTGACTTTCTTGGAACCGGTGACTTTCTTGGAACCGGTGACTTTCTTGGAACCGGTGACTTTCTTGGAACCGGTGACTTTCTTGGAACCGGTGACTTTCTTGGAACCGGTGACTTTCTTGGAACCGGTGACTTTCTTGGAACCGGTGACTTTCTTGGAACCGGTGACTTTCTTGGAACCGGTGACTTTCTTGGAACCGGTGACTTTTTTTAAGCCGGTAACTTTTGTTTCTTGAAACCTGTTACTTTTTTGGAACCTGTTACTTTTTTGGAACCTGTGACCGTTTTGGAACCTGTGACCTTTTTGGGACCTGTGACCATTTTGGAACCCGTGACCTTTTTAGAACCTGTGATCTTTTTAGAACCTGTAACCTTTTTGGAACCGGCGAATTTGTTGAAAATAGTGACATTCTTGAAACTAGTGACTTTCTTGAAAATAGTGACATTCTTGAAGCTAGTGACTTTCTTGAAACTAGTAACTTTCTTGGAACCGGTGATTTTCTTGAAAATGGTGACTTTCTTTAAACCGGTAACTTTTTTTTGGAACCGTTGACTTTCTTGGAACCTGTTACTTTTTTGGAACCTGTGACCATTTCGTAACTTGTGACCTTTTTGAGACCTGTGACCATTTTGGAACCTGTGACCTTTTTAGAACCTGTGACTTTCTTGGAACCGAGGACTTTATTTTAAGCGGTGACAATTTTCAAAACCTGTGAATTTCTTGGAATAGTTGACTTTTTATGGGAGCGATAACCATTCTTCGAACCAGTAACCTATTGGACTTCTCGACTTTCTAGGAATCAGTGATAATTTTCCGAACCGGTTTCCAACAGACGGCTTTTTCCGGCCCGCCACCAGTTCGCTGAATTTTAAATCATTAGTTTACCAAAAATGCATCAACTAACACAAAAAAAGTCACAACATGGTTTCGAAGGGAGCCTCCAAGTAGTTTGGAAAGCCATATCGAAAAACAAAATGACAATTCTAGCGAAACAATGACGAATAAAACATTAGAGTAAATTTAACGGGCAACCCTCTCTGGCTGCCGCTCCAGTAGTGCCGAAATTTTCTACCGCTACCATCTTTAGTACCGAAATCATTTTCTCGAAACCATCCAGAAGACAACTCCAAAAAAAATTTCAAAAATTGTTTCGAAAATAGTTTCTAAATCAATCCGGAAATGTTCTGTCAAAAGTGTGACAGTAAAACTTTACTTGTTCCAAAAATCCACATAGAGAACCCAAATTCATCATATGCTGTTGAAATGGTGGCCATATCAAAGTTTATGTAAATAGATCGATTAGCATTAAAACAATTTCCTTAGACAGAATTTTACTTACTGCCATCGCATTTTAGAGGAAAAAGTTTTGACTACATACATTTCACAGATCAAATTTTTGAGGTTACTCATACGCCTTGCTGAACTTTAGTGTAACGAAAAAAGGAAATAAAACAAGAATATACATAACAAAAATTATGCGCCCATTTACTTCTGGGTAATTCATTTATTATCAAAAAAAAAAAAAAAAAAATTTATTCATTTTCCATTTACTTTCAAATAATAATAGCGTGTTAAAAACATTTCTCAATCTGATTTTCATGAGCCAACAATGGCATGCCATGTTATCAATATGTAAATAAATCAACATTTTAAAACACCCTACATAAAGCAAACAATATTATACTTCTTTGTGTGTAGCTTTGTGGCAGGGGCGGATCCACGGGGGTGGTTTCAGGTTCAAACCTCTACCTTGGAAATCCAAAAAGTCATAATCAAAGCTGTAATTCACAGCAACAAATATAGTAAAATTGAAGCAAAAAAACCATAAAGGGGGCGTGGCACCTCCCATACGAATGAAATACTTTATAGTCCATATCTCTGGAGGTATTTAGGTTAGACCACTGAAATTTGGTAAGAGGTTAGATGAGATCGATCCACCTCCAAAAAATCTGGAGATAACGAAAAAGGGGGCGTGGCACCTTCCATACGAATAAAATATTTCATAGTCCATATCCCTGCAAGTATTTATGTTAGATCACTGAAATTTGGTGAGGGTTTATATGTGATCAATCCCCGCCACCTCCAAATAGGGATTTGGATTAAAATAGATATAGGGATCGGGTTAGAGAAACATGCAGGGAAATAAATTTGCGGCAGGACAACGTCTGCCGGGTCAGCTAGTGTAGATATAAATATTTTTTCAAAAACAATCATAAAAGGCCAGTTTTGCGAAACTGTGAATGAAAAATTCACTTGAAATTAAAAAAAAAAACAAAAACCCTTTCCCAAAATCCTGGATCCGCCACTGATTTGTACATACATATATAAATGTATACTTATGCATGTACATTAAAACATAGCAATCATTCACAGGTATGTGAATGTTTGCAGAATAAATGAGGACAAACATCGATCGGGCTGTATAGGTGTGGTAAAACGGGGACAAGAAAAGGGCAGTCCCACAACATATATTTACTAAGCATTCTAGAAAAACAGACAGAGCGCTCACTAGCGGAAAACTAGAAGTGTCTAGTAGTGGAAATAATAGAATAGGAGCAATGTAAAGTGCAAAACGGTAATTTATAGAGTCTAAAAAAAGAGAATGCTTATGTGAGTATATACTTACATATGAGCCGCTTAAAGCACAAGTGGTATAAGTCCAGTTTTCGTTTTTTTTTTTTAAGTTAGATATGGCGCTATTTTCCCCTACAAATGTGTTCTATATAACACGCTAACGGGGTAACTCCTAGCTCCCATAGCAACCGCAGAAAAAGAAGAACTAACTTGTGAAATCAAGGGTACCCCCTATTTGTTGACAACACAAAATCTTGAATATCTCAGTTCGAGAAAGGGTGGACTTATACCACTTGTGCTTTAAGGGGCTCATATGTACCTGAAGTGCATTGCATGTAAACGCAGGTTATAGACTATTTGAATAATGCAACTCATTTCGAATTTTTGACTGGCAATTACGTACCTTTATTGTACTTGTGATCTACTAGGGTTGTCAACCATATAACCCCGAGATTTTCGGGATTTCTGAAGAACTATGTATATTAGAGCCTATCGGCTTACAGGCATAAAATAAAGTTGGCCGTACCTCCCCTCATATTAAGAGTTTTTGAAAAACATTTAAACAAAATTTTTTTTTTGTGGCAACCCTAGATGTCGCCCAATTACATTTTTCTTCAAATCTTTTGTATTTGTTATCGGATTTTAAAGTTTGACACATCAATTTTTTCGTTTTTTCTCAAGAAAGTTCATTGAGCTTCTGCGTTTCGTTGTGGTACCACACTTTAAAATCCGACAATAAATGCCGAAGATATGAAGAAAAATGCAATTGGGCGACAACTGGGGTTGCCAGAAAAAAATACAATTTTTTTTTAAATGTTTTTCAAAAACACTTCATATGACGGGAGGTACGACCGACTTTTTTTGGTGATACGCTCTAATGTATATATGTATTAAGTATTCAGCATGAAAATGTCTGACTGTAACTGTAACTTAAGAGCATTCATTGCATTTATGATAACAGTTCCGGCTAAAGTTACTAGATAATGCATAGTGCACTTACCCACTTTTGTGGCTCAGAATTGTGTGGGAAAAACTCGATTTGAATGTAAAGGCCAAAGGACCCCCCAATTTATTGAAGAAAACACATTTTTTTAAATCTGAATACTTACAAGAATACAATTATAAAATTTCTTAAATTTACTCCTTCATAGAAAGTTATGAAAATTAAACCTCGTTGAGCGCCGCCTTCCATATATTCCACAGTGCTAAAATTTTGCATAGATTATTCTTTTGTTATTTGAATGTAAAAAGTGTTCCAAGGTCTCTAGAAAAACATTATTTTTTCGAACCACCCTAATGCAAACACATTCAGTTCAACATTATCTACAAAATATTGTTGATCATCTTTTAAAAATATTACCAAATCGAAATGTAGGTGGTTGAAAAAAAAGTATACCTTAATTTCGGTATCGAAAATAGTTTCAAAAACTTTCATCTCTAGTTCATTCATATATATATGTACACAAATAAATGGGTACGTAAACTGCACTTCCCGTTCGCATGCAGCTAATAGCGATATTGTCGTAGGTCAAGAGTAGAATTCACTTTCGGTTCGAAGTAATGGAAAGATTAAAAACGCTTTTATTTGGTCAATTATTTCTATTTTAAGAGCTTTCGTGGCTGAAGGAGGTGACTGTCGCATATTAAAAAAATATGACGTGTGTAAATTATGGCAAAAATTTAAAAAAGTAAATCTAATGGGTTACACGGGAACAAGAAAAGAATATCGAATGATATAAATAAGGTCATAAAAACCATGAACATTTTATACCGAAATAGTTTATGAAGAAATTTACCTGCCACAAAAAAATAACTGGCGTCTTGGATTCTAGACTTAATTAAGATTGAGTCAAAATATTTCACTAAAGGTGTGCTTGAACGATATCCTTGTTCAGAGAACGCGATAGGCCGGACATAAAAATTATTGCATACTTCAAGGCTGGAACATTCCTAGATTTCGGAAAACATGTCAAAATCAAACGCCTAACCTTATGCTAACATAATTGCCACAGTTTACCCATCTTAGCACTTCAACCATTTCTTCATGACACTAATCTGAAAAGTGAGTCAAAAAAATCCCCAAACTAAAACAACAACCATAACAGTAGGCTTGGGCACTTTTTTAACTACAGAACTAATGAACTAAATATTTAACTTGAAAGTAGTTCTTAGTTCGTGTAGTAATGTGGTCCAAACTTTCTGTGGTAACTTTTCTGATGAAAATTTATGTAAGTTATCTTGAAACCTGACCTCTTATTATCAATTGAAACCGCGACAAGAGCAAATAATTTTATTTTTTGTAACTAAATTTTTCTTTCGCTGTCATAACAAAACAAATTCAAGCTTCTTCAAATAATTCAAGCTTATTTTCCCCAACAAATAATAATGATAATAATAATCATCACCATCATCATCATCATCATCATCATCATCATCATCATCATCATCATCATCATCATCATCATCATCATCATCATCACCATCATCATCATCATCATCATCATCATCATCATCATCATCATCATCATCATCATCATCATCATCATCATCATCATCATCATCATCATCATCATCATCATCATCATCATCATCATCATCATCATCATCATCATCATCATCATCATCATCATCATCATCATCATCATCATCATCATCATCATCATCATCATCATCATCATCATCACCATCATTTATTGGCGCTTAATCGCCTAAGCAATTTTGGCCATTACCTATCAAAGGGTCATTGCTTTTTAACGATAACTGACGCCAATTGGAAACCCCAAGGGAAGAGGATGACTTTCTCCACCTGTTGTTTCCATCTCAGTCGAGGCCTCCCCCTTCCTCTGCTGTCAAATTCAGGTGACGATAGGAAAACCTTCTGTGCTGGATTTTTTTTTTTTTTATGTCAAACAAAAACTTTTTATTTCGAAATTTCCACAAAAAAAGTAATTTTTGACTTCTATTATTGCCTCTTTATACACCAAAATCTACGCCGAAGTTTATCAAATATGTGTAAACTTCGCTCCATACAAATTTTGACAGTTAATTTACACACTTGATAAATTTATACATTTACACGCCTATAAGGTTTGATGAATCCACCTAATATAGTGGTTAAAAAACAGTTATTCCTACAGAGCCAAATTTTGGAGAGAGCTTAGGTACGCCGTCAGAAAGAAAATTTCAAAAGTCCTCATCGATCCCATGTGTGCTAAAAAAGTTATTGGCGGTCAAAGGTCAAAATTTTGGGTTTTTTGGACTTTTCCCGAAAACGGTCAGTTTTTTCGAAACCAAATTTCGAAAAATTTTAAAGGTTTTTTTTTAATTTCCTAGACTTTTGACCCCGAATAACTTTTTTAACCCAAATGGAATCGATAAGGACTTTTGTAGTTTTCTTCCTGGGGATGAACCCAAATTCCTGCGGGAACTTTTGTTTATACAAGATAGACTTGGAGAAAAGGTGGCTCTACCTAGAGAACTAAAAATAAACGAATGGCGGTGATATACCAACAGGTTATCATAACCTCTAACGAGATTTTTACCGAGCTTTTCTTTCCAACTTGTGGTGTGTTGCTTTTGAGTTTTCCTACAAGTTGGCGGAACCTACAGTTTTTTGCCGACTCTGAACGGCACTTGCAAAGTCAATGAGTTTTTGCTGAGAAGCTTCTCATGGCAGAAATACACCCGGAGAGTTCGCAAACTACTGCCGAGGGGCGAACCCGTTTAGACAATTTTTTTTTGTCTAAATAATTTTTGATGTTACTTTTGCCGGGCATTGAAGCGCCACGACTTGGTGTATAAGGCCGAACACTTAATCGCTACACCACGGCGGCCGTGCGAGAACTAAAGGCTTTACAAAAAACTATTTCCCTGTCGATGGGGAACTTCGAGACAAATAAACGGTAAAAGAAAATTTTTCTAAAAAAAATCCTGAAAGTCCTTACGTGGCATATATTTTCATATAATTTCTATAGCTAATTTTCCAATCGCGATATCTCAGAATTGGTAACTCTTAGGGAATTTCCGGGTCTAAAACTTAGTCTTAGGTAATTTTTCGAAAAACTTACCGTTTTCGAAAAAATTCCAAAAAAAATGTTGACCTTTGACCCCGAATAACTTTTTTAGCACACTTCGGATCGATGAGGACTTTTTAGGTTTTCTATATGAAAGTTATATCAAAAGTTAGCTCCTCCCAGACAAGTAATTCATTATTAAATTGACTTGAAGCAATACCCAAAAACAATCTTGTACAAATTGCTTTGATAGTAAACACAAACACCACTGTAAGTAAGTACAAATGCATGTCCGTGTATGCGTTCATACGATTGTAAATTTCAATTGTTTGTAGAATTTTTCTGCTAGACATTTATCTGTCTGTCTGGCGACCGGCTCACCTTTTTACGCATAAAAAGCATTCCCAAACACTTCTTTCACTTATTCCTTAAAAAACTGACATACACTAAGTTTATTAATTAAACAAATAAATATTTTTATTCATCTTTTTCAAAAATATTCACTATTTTATTCATAATTCACATTTAAACTTTTAAAATTTATTCACTTTTTTTCACTTTCTTTTTATTCCGCCGGTTTCTTGAGTGCGCACAAACTCGAGTTGAGCATTCACGACGGTCGCGTTTTGTTTACTGTCGCATTTCTCTTTCGTGCAAGGTTATTTTCGTCTTGGCCATATCGCTGTGCAATATTTTGGGAGTGACGTACGCCACTAACATTACTCATCCCCCCCAGTCTATTAGAGCCAAACCCATTTGTATGTTTGTTTGTATGAAGTAGTTGGTTGGCGTGTCAATATCAAAGTGGCGCTTAAAATGTTCTAACTAGCGTTCGCTATGGGGCGGTTAACAATTCTATGAAATATGCAAAATGTTAGCACTTCACTGCATTTCCTTGGCAACACTGTTAGTAAAAGTAAGTTGTTTGCGTGTTTCAGGCATTTAGTTAGCAGCATAGAGAAGCTTTTCATATATTCTAGCATGTGTTTTATTAAGCAGAAAAGTAAAGAGCTTTTGCAAAAACTAGTATGGACTCATATAAATTTTTGCTAATTGGGAGATATATGAACTTAAGAACTTATAAAAGGGAGTGTTGTTGGGAAAGTGATTTGAAGGAGATATTGTGCTAGGTATATCTATACTTAACCTAGGGGCTGGCTAGATTCCCCTACAATAGACAATTCTGCCTAGGGCTTGCCAAGGCTCTAGTATGGAAAGCATATGTTTCCTAATTTACGGGCAATTTTTTTTTTCAGAATAACTTTTTTGACTGGAAAATGGAAATGACTTAGTTTAAGTTTAATTTTATACTAGTGCAGACGCAAACCAAATTTATTAAAACCTAGAGAAAAAAGAACAAAAAAATATCATTATCGAGGTAGATATACCGGCCATAAGAGGCGACTTATATGCACATAGGTAATGACGTGCCAACTCGATGGGTGATTAACGGATATGATGCTTTTCACCTCTAATTTCCCATCTTTTCCTTCCTAACGGATGGAGGGATGACAAGACCTAGAAGGTTCCAATGGTCATACCACATCATTCCTGAGACAGTCGGGCAGTACCGCAAGGGAGTACCGGAGCCTACCGGGTTCATTTCCGGCCAAGGACTGCCAATTTCGACATCACTGTCAAAATCCTTCGGGGAGTACTTTTGTCTTAACTCCAACAACACTAATGCCAACGCCAACAACAACAACAACAACAAAAACAACAACAACAACAACAACAACAACAACAACAACAATAACAAAAGTAACAACAAGAACAAGAACAGGAACAAAAGCAACAACAAGAACAAGAACAGGAACAAAAGCAACAACAAGAACAAGAACAAGAACAAGAACAAGAACAAGAACAAGAACAAGAACAAGAACAAGAACAAGAACAAGAACAAGAACAAGAACAAGAACAAGAACAAGAACAAGAACAAGAACAAGAACAAGAACAAGAACAAGAACAAGAACAAGAACAAGAACAAGAACAAGAACAAGAACAAGAACAAGAACAAGAACAAGAACAAGAACAAGAACAAGAACAAGAACAAGAACAAGAACAAGAACAAGAACAAGAACAAGAACAAGAACAAGAACAAGAACAAGAACAAGAACAAGAACAAGAACAAGAACAAGAACAAGAACAAGAACAAGAACAAGAACAAGAACAAGAACAAGAACAAGAACAAGAACAAGAACAAGAACAAGAACAAGAACAAGAACAAGAACAAGAACAAGAACAAGAACAAGAACAAGAACAAGAACAAGAACAAGAACAAGAACAAGAACAAGAACAAGAACAAGAACAAGAACAAGAACAAGAACAAGAACAAGAACAAGAACAAGAACAAGAACAAGAACAAGAACAAGAACAAGAACAAGAACAAGAACAAGAACAAGAACAAGAACAAGAACAAGAACAAGAACAACAACAAGAACAAGAACAAGAACAAGAACAAGAACAAGAACAAGAACAAGAACAAGAACAAGAAAAAGAACAAGAACAAGAACAAGAACAAGAACAAGAACAAGAACAAGAACAACAACAACAACAACAACAACAACAACAACAACAACAAGAACACCAACAATAACAAAAGCAACAACAAGAACAATAACAAGAACAAGAACAACAACAACAACAACAAAGCTAATTTTACAATCGCGATATCTCACAACTAGTGACTCTTAAAAAAAGGTGCTAGGACAATTTTTGTAGTGAATTTTCAAGTCCAAAACTTGGTCTGAGGTAATTTTTCAAAACAAATTTACCGTTTTCGAAAAGAATCTAAAAACCAAAATGTTCACCTTTGATACCGGTTAAGTTGTTTAGCACACATGGGAGTTTTTTTGTTATAGCGAACCTAAGCTTTCTACAAAAATTTGGCTCTGTCGGAATTTTTGTTATTTCAAATGTCTATCACTCTTCGTAGATACTAACTTGAAATCAAAACATGTCATGTCATGAGTTTAGGATTTATTAAAAAAAAAGAAAGTGCCACTAGTGAAAATTCGGAATGCGAAATCGCGCGATTTTATTTTCCAAATTATAATTTTTATTGTAACCTGAAATCAAAAAATATTATGCCATGAATTTGGTGTCCGAATCCCCAGGACCCCAACCCTGAATACGTTTTACAGCTGCTGAGAGCAAAATATATAACCTAGAACCTGATTTGAGTACCTACAAGTAAATTCCTCAGAAGCAGGAACCTAGCGGGGACTACATACGATCAGACAGATTTTATTTTCATGTCCTTCACGCCCTGGGACCCAACTTAATAGAACTTTGTTTTTGGCCCCCAGATCATTAAGGACTGATACGTATTCATCAACAAGCTTCGGAAATGTTGTGTAAGACTACAAGGCAAGTAGTGGGGCCTGACTGTCCGACATAATGTATATTCGCCTAGAGGATAGTTCTCTTCGGAGGCATTCTTTGTCACAGACTTTTATTGCATGGATTTCTGCTTGAAAGATAGTGAGGTAGTTACCCATTCATATGTCCTGCTATAAAGTCTAGGCGAAAATGGCCCTCGTTGCTTTATATATGGTAGCCTTCAAATGAGCATTCCATGTTCAATAAAACAATGCTAAATTCACATAACAGATGGCGCAACACATTGAGCATGCGCATTGTTGAAAGCTCTACAAGTGACTCCCACAAAGCTTCATCCAAATTTGAATTAAAGGTTGGATAAAGTAACTGTATAGATTTCGATATTAAATATGTGAAACAAGGGATTCGGCAATGTTGTGACTAAATTTTTAGCATGATCGAATTATTTTAGAAGGCATTTTATGTGAACAAAGCATCAAGTCATGGGTGTTCCTTTTAAACCAAAGCACTAGTTTGTAGGATATTAAAGAATATAGTTACCTACATAGGTATATGGGTAGATTTTTTACCTGTATAATTAGGCATGAAAAAGATTTAAAGCTCTTTATTTATTTAGCATGGAATCTGGAGATATGCATACAGATACTGATTACTACAATTAAATAAATACACCCTTCACAAAAAAGGTGGAGTATCAGTGTCATTAATACACAAATTATGACACATACACATGCTATTAAAACACGTCATGATACTTTGGCAAGCTCCCCTTAGATGTATGCTTATATGCAAATATGTATGAATGTCCCACCAGTCACCAGGCTACCAACTTTGATATCTTCCGCATATTTAAAACGGCTTACTCTTCGCTTACCCTAAATAAAATAGTTTTCTTGTATTGCAATTTATTTGAATAAGCCTGGCGTGTGATGTGTTTATAAAGCTTGCGTGTCCTCATAAACAAATAACCCAAAATAAAACCAAAAAGTAAATAATAAAAAAGACGCACACAATTTGGTTGGCCGAATTGAATGGACAGTAGCACATATAAAAAGGAACATGCTCCAAATATTGTAATGCTATAAGAAATCATGCGTGCGGATACTCTTACGTACCTACATATGAACAAAAAAAATTACGACTGTTTAAAGCATGGGTCGGCAGATTTGTAAATGCAGGTGTATAAGTGAGAACGCTAACATTCGCTGACCAAACAAGCGACACCCCCACGCGATGTGGTTTCGCCCCTTGCCCAGCGATGACTAAATCATTTGGTAAACAAAGAGCGCAACGTGTCTGTGTGATGAATCCAACTTGTTTGACTGATCTTAAGATCTATGGGGCGCCGATGCTTGGTTTAAAGAGATTGTTAAGAATGAAACGGAGCATTAATTTTGGCACTCTGGATATCACTTCATATAGGTTTTTACAGATGCAACATGCACTCACTACTGTATTCAAATAAGAAACTTTATCTTTTGTGCTGAAATTACTGGTAGAATCAGTCCCAGGTTCTACTTTTTTCGGATTTAGACTTCTTTTTTATTCAATTTTATTTAACTCTACTTTTTTTCTTTTGTTTATTTATTTTTTTCCTTTTTTATTTAATTTAATTTAATTTAATTTAGTTTCATTTTATTTTATTTTATTTTATTTTATTTTATTTTATTTTATTTTATTATATTTTATTTTATTTTATTTTATTTTTTTATTTTGTATTATTTTATTTTATTTTATTTTATTTTATTTTATTTTATTTTATTTTATTTTATTTTATTTTATTTTATTTTATTTTATTTTATTTTATTTTATTTTATTTTATTTTATTTTATTTTATTTTATTTTATTTTATTTTATTTTATTTTATTTTATTTTATTTTATTTTATTTTATTTTATTTTATTTTATTTTATTTTATTTTATTTTATTTTATTTTATTTTATTTTATTTTATTTTATTTTATTTTATTTTATTTTATTTTATTTTATTTTATTTTATTTTTTTTTATTTTTTTTTATTTTATTTTATTTTATTTTATTTTATTTTATTTTATTTTATTTTATTTTATTTTATTTTATTTTATTTTATTTTATTTTATTTTATTTTATTTTATTTTATTTTATTTTATTTTATTTTATTTTATTTTATTTTATTTTATTTTATTTTATTTTATTTTATTTTATTTTATTTTATTTTATTTTATTTTATTTTATTTTATTTTATTTTATTTTATTTTATTTTATTTTATTTTATTTTATTTTATTTTATTTTATTTTATTTTATTTTATTTTATTTTATTTTATTTTATTTTATTTTATTTTATTTTATTTTATTTTATTTTATTTTATTTTATTTTATTTTATTTTATTTTATTTTATTTTATTTTATTTTATTTTATTTTATTTTATTTTATTTTATTTTATTTTATTTTATTTTATTTTATTTTATTTTATTTTATTTTATTTTATTTTATTTTATTTTATTTTATTTTATTTTATTTTATTTTATTTTATTTTATTTTATTTTATTTTATTTTATTTTATTTTATTTTATTTTATTTTATTTTATTTTATTTTATTTTATTTTATTTTATTTTATTTTATTTTATTTTATTTTATTTTATTTTATTTTATTTTATTTTATTTTATTTTATTTTATTTTATTTTATTTTATTTTATTTTATTTTATTTTATTTTATTTTATTTTATTTTATTTTATTTTATTTTATTTTATTTTATTTTATTTTATCTTATTTTATTTTATTTTATTTTATTTTATTTTATTTTATTTTATTTTTTTTTTTTTATTTTATCTTATTTTATTTTATTTTTTTTTTGAAATAGAGCAGAAGAGCTCTTTACACCTTAGGACCTCTCAAGCGAAAGCCAAACTTGAGTAGTAAACTTTAAATAATCCAATAACAGAGCCACCTGTTACGGTAACAGTTTTACAGTCGCCACCATCAACTTAATCCGACTTGTAAACACATTGTTAACAATTTACTTAACAGAGCATAACAAATTTGTTAACAATTGCAAAAGCTAATTTTATTTGATCACTTAAAGTCGCAATGTGAATGAAATAGACAAATTTATATAAATGAATTATCAGATTAAATTTTGTCTACCATTTATTGGATTATTACTTGTTGCGCTGCTTGCGCGCTGTGTTGTACAACAAAGCCACATAAATATAAAAACAATATTAATTGTCAAAGTGGACGATCGTAATTGCGATTGTGGATCATAAAACATTTCACCACTAAACGCTATCACTATCACTTGTGGCAAATGGCAAATAATCGTTCATAAATACATACTCGCTTAGATATATTTACATACATACGTATGTGGCAGTTAAGTAGCAAAGTGGCAAATAAGCGACGCGATAGCAGCGCATATGAAGGCGGATGGATGCGCGGTGCCGGTGGTGAGTGCATTGTGAGCAGGCGTACCGTTGTAACAGCGCTATTGCATGCCACACATCCGAAATGCATAGATGTTGCACGTAGGTATTCATATTACAAAATTGCCGCAGCGATAATAACATTCACGAAAAGTAAAAGATGCTATATTTCATGGGCAAGTGTTAAATTGTCGATATTAATTGCATAGCGGTGCCGTTGATAGCGCTTTGGTGCCGATGAACGCGCGCTGCATCCAACATGTGTGCTGTCAGCGCTTACAGTAGCAACAAGCTGCCGCGCGCTATTGCCGCCAATCATAATTTAAAAACTGCGCGCGCCTATTAAAAGCGCAATGCTTTATTTCATGTTTTCGTGGTGTTGGTTGTGGGAATGAAAGCGAATGCAAAATAGCTACATATTTTAAATGCGGTTCCCCTTTTATGGATGACGCGCACATGCTGTGTGTGTGGTTTATGGTTAAACAAGCGCGCGCGCACGCTCATCCACCCGACGCGTTTGCTATTTTTACATATACATATTTTTTTCTAATTAATGTTTTATATCAGCAGCTAATTTGTTGTGGCTAATAAGCAAATCAAATGTGGCGTATGCAACCACTTACATAAGATCATATATGAGTGGTTGAGTATGAAATGATTTATGACATGCTATGTTTTTTTGCATAGATAATTACGGCGCGTTATTTAACATTTGAGCGCCGCATTAGATGAAGTAACTACCTTTAATTAGGCGCGCTGTGATAATAGCGCTGGCTAACATGCGTGATCGTTTGCGCATCCCTATTACAGATGCAAAATGAAAAATGTGAGCAAACGCGGAAACGTTAAGGGCGAAACACAATACTGGCGGACGAAGAAATTTTTTAAAAATTAAGCAAAACAAATATTAGAAAAAAAATAAAATATAAAATAAAATAAATTGAGATGAAAAAATTTAAACAAAAAAAAAATGAAAAAAATAAAATAATATTAAATAAAAAAAAAACTAATAAAATGTGATAAAAAAATTCCAAAAAAATAAAGTAAAAAAATTAAACTAAGAATAAAATGAAATAAAATAAAATAAAATAAAATAAAATAAAATAAAATAAAATAAAATAAAATAAAATAAAATAAAATAAAATATAATAAAATAAAATAAAATAAAATAAAATAAAATAAAATAAAATAAAATAAAATAAAATAAAATAAAATAAAATAAAATAAAATAAAATAAAATAAAATAAAATAAAATAAAATAAAATAAAATAAAATAAAATAAAATAAAATAAAATCAAAATAAAATAAAATAAAATAAAATAAAATAAAATAAAATAAAATAAAATAAAATAAAATAAAATAAAATAAAATAAAATAAAATAAAATAAAATAAAATAAAATAAAATAAAATAAAATAAAATAAAATAAAATAAAATAAAATAAAATAAAATAAAATAAAATAAAATAAAATAAAATAAAATAAAATAAAATAAAATAAAATAAAATAAAATAAAATAAAATAAAAAATAAAATAAAATAAAATAAAATAAAATAAAATAAAATAAAAATAAAATAAAATAAAATAAAATAAAATAAAATAAAATAAAATAAAATAAAATAAAATAAAATAAAATAAAATAAAATAAAATAAAATAAAATAAAATAAAATAAAATAAAATAAAATAAAATAAAATAAAATAAAATAAAATAAAATAAAATAAAATAAAATAAAATAAAATAAAATAAAATAAAATAAAATAAAATAAAATAAAATAAAATAAAATAAAATAAAATAAAATAAAATAAAATAAAATAAAATAAAATAAAATAAAATAAAATAAAATAAAATAAAATAAAATAAAATAAAATAAAATAAAATAAAATAAAATAAAATAAAATAAAATAAAATAAAATAAAATAAAATAAAATAAAATAAAATAAAATAAAATAAAATAAAATAAAATAAAATAAAATAAAATAAAATAAAATAAAATAAAATAAAATAAAATAAAATAAAATAAAATAAAATAAAATAAAATAAAATAAAATAAAATAAAATAAAATAAAATAAAATAAAATAAAATAAAATTAAATAAAATTAAATAAAATTAAATAAAATAAAATAAAATAAAATAAAATAAAATAAAATAAAATAAAATAAAATAAAATAAAATAAAATAAAATAAAATAAAATAAAATAAAATAAAATAAAATAAAATAAAATAAAATAAAATAAAATAAAATAAAATAAAATAAAATAAAATAAAATAAAATAAAATAAAATAAAATAAAATAAAATAAAATAAAATAAAATAAAATAAAATAAAATAAAATAAAATAAAATAAAATAAAATAAAATAAAATAAAATAAAATAAAATAAAATAAAATAAAATAAAATAAAATAAAATAAAATAAAATAAAATAAAATAAAATAAAATAAAATAAAATAAAATAAAATAAAATAAAATAAAATAAAATAAAATAAATAAAATAAAATAAAATAAAATAAAATAAAATAAAATAAAATAAAATAAAATAAAATAAAATAAAATAAAATAAAATAAAATAAAATAAAATAAAATAAAATAAAATAAAATAAAATAAAATAAAATAAAATAAAATAAAATAAAATAAAATAAAATAAAATAAAATAAAATAAAATAAAATAAAATAAAATAAAATAAAATAAAATAAAATAAAATAAAATTAAATAAAATTAAATAAAATTAAATAAAATTAAATAAAATTAAATAAAATTAAATAAAATTAAATAAAATTAAATAAAATTAAATAAAATAAAATAAAATAAAATAAAAAATAAAAAAAAATATAATAAAATAAAAAAAAAAAATAAATAAAAAAATAAAATAACAAAGAAATCCACCTTTGGAAAGTTTGCGCTAGAAGTTATAGAAGTGGTAGCTGGTTGGCTGCGCTTATTTTTTGGTTGGTTTTCAAGGCGTTTAGGTTAAGTCACAAATCGTTAAATTAAATATGACAGTCGTCGCTATTGTGTTTTGATCTTTACACAGAAATAATGGCATGCTAATAATTTTATGCGGTGTGAATGTTGGGAATTGATAGCGCGTAAATTTCACATTTGGCTATCATAATTAGCAGATATTGCTTCCTTACACCTTTGTTAATTTTATTATGGGAAGTTCGTCAAACAGAAAGAAAGCGCTGAGGAAGTGAAGAAACAGTGAAAGTGCAGTATTCCAGGTTTCCAGTTCAGTTCTCTGAGCATTTTCATTTTTTTACTAACTCATCTCTATTTTCGGGATGTTTGAGTATGGAAAAAAATACTGAGCTAATACCTCTCAGTCATGATGACGAGCTAAATGCACAGATCACATGCTATCACATGATAGAGATCACTAACAAGTGATCGTGCTAATTGCACTGGCACACATGAAAATAATTAGCACAGACAATGGAAGTAATTAATTCATTGAAAAAAAAAATTATAATAATAATAAATAAAAAATCAAAAGCAAACAAAGTAATTTGCAACTGCAAAATTTATTCGAAATTTAAAAAAATGGGATGTGAAAGAGAGCAGCACATTAAGAGCTAGACAACTATTCAGTGCTGCGCATACTTATAATGATTTCATTAATTTCGTATTCAAAAAATCAAAACTACAAAGGAGACAATGTAATTGTGAGTGTACATATGTATGAGAGGCATACTCATTTCTAAACGCAGTTTTACTACTCACCAATAAAGCTGGCTGATTGTAGGGGTTTGTCAGTGGGTGACTTATAAGCAATGCTGCTGATCTTGGTGTTGTTGTAGCCAAATCAAAATGAAATCGCGTATATTGCTTCATAAATATTTTCCATATTACATAAGACATCGTTGAACACTTGATATTACGCGACGGTACAACAAACTAGTGGGAGGACGTGAAGCGACGCGGTGTAGTGTATGAATTGCAAAAAATTAAAGATCTAGCAATTCCTGCTCAAATGTTGATCCAGCGGCAGGTTGCAAGCACTCTATCAAAAACACATAAACACTCACATTTAGACACAGATATTATGTATGCTTGTTAGGCTTATCGTTGCAAAGCTTTTGGTATTTTTTTTTTTTTCAGATGCAAATAATTTTTGTGCAACTTGCAATCAAAACGTTTGAATAAAGAAATGCGTAACATTTGATTTGTTGTCTGCTGCGGTTGCTTGGTGATGATGCTGCCAAAATTGATTTAAATCACAAAAAGCTTATGCGCATGAGCAACGTGCGCACACACACACTACCAGCATTGTTTTTGTTGTTCACTTGAAAAATTGTTGAAAATTGCACTTAAATTTAGATGAGCGTCAAAGCGCGTTTACTATTCACTCGATTGTCGTTGATTTTTTTTTGTTTTGGTTTGATTGTGCAGAATTTTAATGCGATTTTCATTACGCGCAATTTTTGCAATTCATTTTTTATGTTAATTTTTTTGAAGATTGAGTGTTATGCAATTTGTGCCAATCTAAAATCAGATAATTGAACTAGCATCGTGTGCTAATTGAAAATGTTTGCTTAATAAAAAGGATTTGAAAAATTTGAAAGAAGGAAGCTAAGTAATCGCAATAATGTTGGTCACTATCTCAAATTATATTGATTTAACGTTAATCTGGAATTTTCCAAGTAATCCAGGTGTGAGAAAAATTTTATTCAATCAAAACTGCTAAGCATTTTTGGTAAATACAGCTATATATTTTATGTGCTACACCTTCTAACCATAACAAAATGAAAGTTTGGAATGCCTTTGATCGATTTCTGAAAACAAGTTTTGCCTATATGTGCCCCACTCTACGTTAACTTCATTTTAATGCCGAAAAGTCAGTTCAAATTTTCATAAAAGTGGCATGGCGTATACGTAACATTTATTTTGTAGACATAGAGAAACAAAACAGAGGGTTGTTTTTTTTTAGTTCAAATTAAATTATGAAGTAAAATTTCTATTTAAAATTAAAACAAAACTTCCATTTAAATTATTTGAGCAATATCAATAGCTCCTTTAAAGCTGAAAAAAAATTGAAGAAAGTTAAAGTAGAAAGAAGTATTCTATAAAATATCAAATAAGAATCGAGGCAACTGCGCCGCCTTGGCAGCCAGGTCCTCATCTAAGATGTTAGGTATTTAGTTTCACTGGAAGCTCACGGAATTGTGGTGTATATTAAGTTATCGACATAATTGTTATCACTAAATTGCAACACTTCGATTTCTGAAGTGATTTGTCGTCTGGTAAAAAAATGTACTTTGCTACTCGGAAGTAAAATTTACGATGACTTTATGCAACACTTTTACTTTCTCGCTAATTCATAACGTAACATAAGCTAAGTTAGTTCATAGAGTATGTCCGACATATAGAAATAGGTGGAAACCTTATACAAATGTTACATATAATGTTACTGTGTTTTATTTTTGTTCATTTGAGGTAAGGTATTTTTATTTGAAGCTGGACTTTCTATTCTCTAATTCGTTAAGTGGCTAGTAAGCTTTATTTTTTTCAAAAAACTGGTCGCTGCTATTGTTATACCTAGTGGTGCTTTGCACAGAAGCTATAATATGATAATTTGTGTTCATATTTTACTTTTTTATTTAATTTAATTTTTTGTGTTGTTTTCTTCCATTTTTTTTTTTAATTTATGTCATTTTATTTTATTTTATTTTATTTTATTTTATTTTATTTTATTTTATTTTATTTTATTTTATTTTATTTTATTTTATTTTATTTTATTTTATTTTATTTTATTTTATTTTATTTTATTTTATTTTATTTTATTTTATTTTATATTATTTTATTTTATTTTATTTTATTTTATTTTATTTTATTTTATTTTATTTTATTTTATTTTATTTTATTTTATATTATTTTATTTTATTTTATTTTATTTTATTTTATTTTATTTTATTTTATTTTATTTTATTTTATTTTATTTTATTTTATTTTATTTTATTTTATTTTATTTTATTTTATTTTATTTTATTTTATTTTATTTTATTTTATTTTATTTTATTTTATTTTATTTTATTTTATTTTATTTTATTTTACTTTATTTTATTTTATTTTATTTTATTTTATTTTATTTTATTTTATTTTATTTTATTTTATTTTATTTTATTTTATTTTATTTTATTTTATTTTATTTTATTTTATTTTATTTTATTTTATTTTATTTTATTTTATTTTATTTTATTTTATTTTATTTTATTTTATTTTATTTTATTTTATTTTATTTTATTTTATTTTATTTTATTTTATTTTATTTTATTTTATTTTATTTTATTTTATTTTATTTTATTTTATTTTATTTTATTTTATTTTATTTTATTTTATTTTATTTTATTTTATTTTATTTTATTTTATTTTATTTTATTTTATTTTATTTTATTTTATTTTATTTTATTTTATTTTATTTTATTTTATTTTATTTTATTTTATTTTATTTTATTTTATTTTATTTTATTTTATTTTATTTTATTTTCTCTTATTTTCTGTTTGCAAAAATATTACATAACTCAGGTCACGTCGGAAGTCGCCACTATGCAATCTATCAATAATAAACAATAACAAGCAAAAAGTAACTACAAAACAAAAATATATTTTATATATTTTATGCAATAAAAAATTTTTAAAACACAATAAAATGCACTGCACTAACTGTGCGGCCAGAGTCTGACGCCTGATCAAGGGATCAAGTCAACCTGACATTCTTTGTGCACAAAACAACCTTAATGGATTACAATATTTCCACAGAGTTCGAATAGAGAGCTCTTTAAAGCTGCAGGCGATAACTGTGCTCGCGCAGGAGATGACGACGCGTTCGCTTTTAAATTTGTTATTTTTGTTTTTGCCACAACAACCTCACTACCACCTTCCACCCACTTTCGAGTTTGCGCCACTCACTTCTCGGCAAAAGACACTTCACTCAATACACTTATTCATTCACTTGTTTGATCGTGCTTTAATAAAAACTGAATTTCTTTAAATTTAAATATCCTCTCAGATGCAAATGTGGCATTTTCTTAACGGTATTGCGAAACTCTCGATATCTGACTTGTAGCCTTGATATGCGAACAACACTCAGCGAACTGTGTTTAACTGCGAAGCTGACTAACTGACCGAATGTTCAAGTTATGATTATGATTACGCCGATTTTAAACGCCCGCACCGTTTGAGCAGATCAACTATAATCTAACCCTCACAACCAATCCCCACACACACCGTTTCTTGATATGCGCCCCTCGCTTCTTCGGCGCTCAACCTCGATTAAATGTTTTCCAAAACATTTCACTTCTCAGCAATTCGTTTTGATCCTAAGCGGCAATGTCTGTGTTCATACTAGACTGTCTAGTCACTGACTAGACTTTGTATTTTGCTAGTTTTCCAACAACTGAATTTAGTTTGTAGTCAATATGTAAAAATATTGTGGCTTTCCACTAAGCGCTAAGCAATAAGCTAGTACATATGTGTTCATAATAAAACAGTTGATGAAAAGCAAAGGAAATATATGCGAATGACGGAAAAAACAAGACAACAAAATAATAAACTGCTCGTATTTACATAGCAGTTAGTAGAGGGGTCGTTGCAGAGAGGTAGTGAGTATAGGCGTGCATGCAACAAGAGAGCGGCAAATAAAATGAAAGTAGGAAAGGTATTTTGGGGGAGGGCGAAATCCTCCAATGCAGTCTATATACATCGTAGTACACGAATTACTATGAATGCATGAATGAGTTTGGCCGACGAATATAAACTGTATGAACTGATGAGGTGTTTGTATCAATGAATAATTAAGCACACTGGTGAGAAAAAAATTAATATATCTATGAACTTTACCTGCAACCAAATTTTTTTTTTAGGGTTCGGAAACATTTTCATTTGTTTCTATTCGCGAACGTGAACATTTCATTCGCATTCGAATAAGAACGTATTAAAAAGATAAATCGTTCGCGTTCGCGAATAATTCTCGAAACAATGTAGGAACGTTCTTCTTGGCGTTATTCTTCAAAAACGAACTCATATATTGCTTGAAAATATTCGCAGGAGGTTGAAGTAGGATGTTTGAAAAATGCTATTGTATATCTGCCGAACAAAATGTGAACAAAAAAAAAATATTGAACCTTCTTGAGTACCATTTTGGGAAGTTTTCGAGATCATTTTTGGAATTTTTCGGTTCCATTTCTGGTTTATTTTGGGACTTTTTCGGATAGTTTTTGGAATAATTGCGGGATTTTTTTAGGATAATTATTTCAGAACTTATCCGAATAGTTTTCGGAATCATTTCAGGATAATTTCAGGACTTTTCCGAATAGTTTTCGGAATCACTTCACGACTATTTCAGGATAATTTCATGATTTTTTTACACCATTTCGGGTTTATTGTCGGGATCATTTCGTTACTTTTTCGGAACCATTTCCGGGTTGTTTTCGGAGGCGAAATGGGACTTTTTCGGGATTGTTTTCTGATCGTTTCGGGACTTTACGGGATCGTTTCGGGCCTTTATTGGATTTTTTTCGGTTTTTTTTTCGTAATCATTTTGTTACTTTTTCGGAACCATTTCCGGGTTGTTTTCGGAGTCGAAATGGGACTTTTTCGGGATGGTTTTTTGATCGTTTCTGGACTTTTCGGGATAGTTTTGATCCTTTTTTGGAAAGTTTTTGGATCAATTCGGGACCATTTAATGTGTCGTTTAGTACTTTTAATAATTTCAATGGAATTTCGCGGCAACTTAAGTCAAAGTATCCACGTCGTTATATCTGAGGTCTACCGCGGAGAGACCATTTCGGGTTTATGGTCGGAATCATTTCGTTACTTTTTCGGAACCATTTCTGGGTTGTTTTCGGGGCGAAATGGGACCTTTTCGGGATTGTTTTATGATCGTATCGGGACTTTACGGGATCGTTTCGGGCCTTTATTGGATTTTTTTCGGTTTTCTTCGTAATCATTTTGTTACTTTTTCGGAACCATTTCCGGATTGATTTCGTAGTCGAAATGGGACTTTTTCGGGATTGTTTTTTGATCGTTTCTGGACTTTTCGGGATAGTTTTGATCCTTTTTTGGAAAGTTTTTGGATCAATTCGGGACCATTGAATACGTCGTTTAGTGTTTTTAATAATTTCAATTGAATTTCGCGGCAACTTAAGTCAAAGTATCCACCCCGTTCTATCTGAGGTCGACTACTTAGATACCATTTCGGGTTTATGGTCGGGATCATTTCGTTACTTTTTCGGAACCATTTCTGGGGTGTTTTCGGAGTTGAATTGGGACTTTTTCGTGATTGTTTTCTGATCGTTTCGGGACTTTTCGGGATCGTTTCGGGCCTTTATTGGACATTTTTTTCGGTTTATTTTCGGAATCACTTCGTCAATTTTTCGGGACCATTTCTGGGTTGTTTGTGGAGTCGAATTGGTACTTTTCCGGGATTGTTTCCGGTCGTTTCGGGACTTTTCGGGATCGTTTTGGGGCTTTTTTGGAAAGTTTTTGGATCGTTTAGTGTTTTTAATCGTTTCAAGGAAATTTAAACTTAAATCAAGGTATCCACCCCGTTCTATTTGATGTCTACCACGAAGAGACCTATAACTTCTACGAAAATATTCCCTAAGACTGCTGTTGAATCTCAAAAGGGGTGGGACCAGAGCGTAAGGCCTTTCGATTGATGTAGGGCAGTGGTTGGCGGACAAAATGACCCCTCTCCACCAGCCGACCACTAATTTATGGGGTGTAAGAGTAGGTCGCCTCCCCGTTGGTGCAGCCTGGGTAACGCTAAATGACCTACATGGCGTATACGGCTAGTTTCTCGTATTTCCGGTTCTACGAGAACGGAACCAGTGCTTGTGCTGTATCCATCGTGCCGAAACGACCCGGGCCGTTTTTTTATATCGACCCCGCCAAGAGCAATACACACGGGGTGACACTGTCTGACATTTGGGCAGGGCTACATCTCGTTACAACAACAACAACAACAACAACAACAACAACAACAACAACAACATATCGAACAAAAATGGGAAATCCCCAAGATCATGCTGTTGATTTCTCTATGTGGTGCGGGAAGATCTCCTGAAACTTCACGCGATTTTCCCCATTGAAAATAAAGACATCTGCATTACCGACAAGGATCGTAAATAAAGTCAAGGAGTTTTACGAAGAAAACTCAACTTGAGAATATTATTTCGGATATTTCACCAAAAAAAATAAAACTTTTTTTTACATAAAAAAGCGTTTCCTGCTCGTATCTTATTGCACAAAACTGTATATGTAGTAAATAAATTCAAAGAAATGTATATGGAAAACGTAGAGAATGCGATAGATTGTAAAAAGGAGGAGATGTGTAACTAAAAAAACTAATATTCAACAACTTAAACGGGAAAGTAGCCACAAAAGCAGCTGTAATAACAGAGACATAGAAACATACACAATTACTTAGACACAAATATTAACAGTGACAACCACAACAAACCACTGACAGTATGTTTGTTGTAAAACCTAAACAATTATGCGAGCTAAAAGTTTAACTAATTGTTAGGAAGGCGTCAATATTTAAGTTAAGAACCTGCACTGCGTTACACTTAATCAAACAAAAACAACAAGTAAGGAAGTCTAAGTTCGGGTAAATCGAACATTAAATAACCAGCGTTAGTTTTCAGAACGGGATAACGATGATATATGTAGGCCGTAGGAGGATTTATCTAAAAGTTTATACTATTTTAGCTATTTACTTTAACGAATTTTTGAAATGTTCCATATCGAAAGTGGGCGTTGTTTGAGGGCGATTTTATTCAATTTCATCAGGTGTACAACGATATTAGTATGTCTTGTGCCAAATTTCATCGTTCGATCTATGATTTTCGAAATTTTCGATATCGAAAAAGGGGCGTGGTTATCATCCGATTTCGCTCACTTATAAAATCAACCTACCTTGGCCAGAAAGTTACCTGTATACCAAATTTCATGCAAATATCTCCATTTTTACTCAAGTTATGTCAATTTACATTTGTGATTTTCGATATCGAAAAAGACGGCGTGGTTATAATACGTTTCCACCCATTTCCAATAGCAACTCACCCTGGCCAAGAATTAACCTATGTACCAAATTTCATGCAAATTCGATTTCGACCATTTTTGATAGCAATCTACCTTGGCCAGAAAGTAACCTGTATACCAAATTGCATTCAAAAATCTCAATTTATACTCAAATTATGTCAATTTATGTGATTTTCGAAATTTTCGATATCAAAAAAGGGGGCGTGATTATCATTCGATTTCGCCCATTTCCAATAGCAACCTACCTTGGCCAGAAAATGACCTGTATACCAAATTTCATGCAAATATCTCAATTTTTACTCAAGTTATGTCAATTTTTGGGATTTTCGAAATTTTCGATATCGAAAAAGGGGGCGTGATTATCATTTGATTTCGACCATTTTTGATAGCAACCTACCTTGGCCAGAACCTGTAATCAAGTCGTATCGTGTACACGGACGGACATACTTAGGATATCTATATGAGTACGACGAAAAGGTTCTTGTAGGATCTGGTCTCGTTGGCGACAACCGGAAGTCAAAACTTAAGGAATGGAATCGGTTGAAATTGAGTTCTGGTCTCCGCTGATATGGGTAGTCTTAAAACTTTGGGTGCTGAATTTCTTCTGCTTCTCGAAGGTTTTTTAGGCATTAAACTTTATTTCGAGTGAAACTACCCCTTTTCTAATATAAATCCATATCACCCAATAAAAATGTTTTTATACTGTAACTGAACTTAAGTGTTGTCAGCCAAAGCCTAGAAAAAACCCGCCAGCACTATCACCAAATCTGCATATAAAACACAACCAAATTAATTTATTTATTTATTTCAGTAGCACCCACCTATTCGTAGCTTTTAGTAAATTGGTTGTAAACTCAATTGAGTTGATCAACTTGAAGCGTGCCCTTTTTTTCGCCTGACTACTTTCAACCCTTAGTTAATTGCTTGAATATTAGTTTCATGTTTTGTCGTATGTCTTAGCTTCTAATAAGTGAATAAAATAGTTTTTAGCAACGCGACTATGTATTAAGGTGCATAATTCTGACGTTTAGCAAAGGAAAAAAGGCGTCCCTTGCTTTATCTTTATTTGTGTTCTTACCGAATTTAGACAGCTGTGTGAATTTCTTGTGTCAACAACCAGTTGCAGTCTAACATAAATGACAACTTAACTGATGGCTAGATAGTAATTGTTGCTAGCTATGATATCAAGAAACAAAAAATAACTAGAGTATACATTTATACCAGCCATCGCCACCTAGTGGCTCTTTTGCCCCACTGTGGCCCTACAACAACATTATGTGGCTCTTTTGTGGCCCACAAAAACAAACCAGATTCGCAAGAAAAAAAGAAAAATTATTGCAATATTATTCTTAAAATACCGTAGGCGGCTCGGCCACGACTGCACTCATTCTTTGTATTTCATTGTCTTTTTTTTTTTAATTGAGCTGCATTCCATCTACAGCTACCTTTTTGTGTCTTAGTTGAAAAATAATCCTTGGAGTAATTTTTTGTATTTCCAGGAACGATGTTGTTGTAGAAAGTATGAAAGTATGGCCCAGTAGGTTGAAAGACCTGGCGACCCCTGACTGAGAAGATAGGGTGGATTACATTTAGCAGTAAGAAATATCCCCTTCGTATGGGAGGTGCCACTCCCACCTTCCCCTTCCTCCCCCTTTTTCTTGGGTTGTTAGAGATTAATCGCATTTAATTCTTTCACCATTTTTAACATTCTAGCATTCGGAGGACATAAAGTTTTTTTTTGATCAAATATGAAATTGTCAACGTGATTTGAAGCATGTGTCAAGTTTCAAGTTTCCGTGGAAGTTACTTAAAATTCGATCGGAGATTAACTCCGTTTTTAAGATATGTTCAGAAGCTTTCAATAATCTCGATCGGCACGCCGAATTTTGGATTTTAAAAATTGCATTGTCATCGAGTCCTGAAATATATCCTTAGTTTTAAAGCTCTACCGCAATTTTTTGATGAAAAATTGCATCGTCTTCGGGTTTTGAAAAATGTGTCAAGTTTCACGTTTCTAGCTTACCGCTATGTTACTCAAAAATCGATAGCAAGACTTCCCGCTGTATTTAAGAGATTTTCAATTATCTTGACCAGCGCGCCATCTATCGAAATTTTGGTTTCCATAAGAGGTTTTGCCATGGTGTCCTGAAATTTATGTATAAGTGTCAAGTCCCTAGGTTGCCAGGAATTAGTAAAAAGTCGATCGGAAGATTCCCAATCTCAAGCGAGTTTTCGAAGCAGCTAGATCCATGCGCCATCTACCAGACTTTTTTGATGTCCCCGGGTTCTAAAAAATGTGCCCAGTTTCAAGTCTCCAGCTTACCAGCAAGTTACTTAGAAATCGATCGCAAAATTCTCCCCTTCTTTCATGAAGTTCTCGAACAGTGCCCCATCTAGCGGAATTTTATTTCAAGTTTCAATAATCTAGGTCATCGGAGAGTTACTGAAATACGGGTCACAAAATTTCAATTTTTAAATGACTTTACTGTATATATCGCACCAGCCCGCTAGGTGGCGGATTTTTTTCTTTGCAAGATTACGAAATTTCGTATGGAAATGTGGCTGCAAAGGCGAATGGCACTTTATATAAAAGTAGTAAAAAAGCAATAACTTTTCTCGGCAAATAACAATTTCAAGTGGGGCAGCTTTTATTGACAAATTTTTATTTGCTTTTAAAATTTTATATTCTCCTTATGCAAAACTATCAACCTAAATACTTTTCAATAATTATTGCTTCTTTGCTATGCCAATATTTTTACTTTCAATTATGGGGTAAAATTCCTCAAGCGGACCAACTAAAAATTCGATTTGAATGAAATTTGGTGCTATGTAAAAAAAAATATCACCACAGGTCGTGTATAAATATTGGTTGGTTATCGAGATATACGGGTTTGAATTGGCAATTTCTTTAATGAATTGTTATCTTAAAAAAAGCACACAAAATTCACCATAAAACGCAATTAATTTACGGAATTTTTTTTTTCAAATTTCCGATTTTATGGTGTCCGATTTCTTTGTTAAAAGATCAAGCTTTGAATTAAAATTAAATAAAAAAATATTACAAATATCTAATTTTGAAAAAAAATTTTAGAAATTCCTTTTTTAAAATTTTTCTTAAGGTTTGCAATAATTTTTTGAAGTTAACTTCTTAGACGGCGATATGAAGTTTTGATTGAGAGTAAAATTTGAGAAAATGGCTGATGATGCAACGGAAATTATGCAACGGAAATAGAAATTGTAGCCGACTTTCGGGCGTAGGCTATTTTCATCACGATGGTTAGCTGTGCAAATCAAATAGGAGGTGAAATTCTAGGATCTAGCCAACATTGCATAAATTGTAATAGTTAGGCCGAGCAGATTCATGGGTGTTGCCACTTATGGCGGTTTACAGGGTTGCCACCTATCCCAATTTTTTTTAATATATAGAGCTAGATATGCCAATATGGGTATAAAATGAAGGGTATATTTGACCGTATTCCAAATAAGATAATTTCAAGCAGGGTTGCCACCTAACCGCAATCTATTTATTTTTTCGTACATACTATATCTCGGGAACTGCTCGACCTATTTGATAAAATCTTCCATATAGACAATTTGACGCAGTCTAAGATTATATACATGAGTGTTGCCACTTGGAGCGGTTTACAGGGTTGCCACCTATCCCCTTTTTTTTAATATAGAGCTAGATATGCCAATATGGGTATCAAATAAAAGGTATTTTCGGCCGTATTCCTTTCTATCTTTCTTTGTCTTCACACTATCTCCCTCCCTTTTTGTCTTCATTCCCCTCTTTACTTCTATCACGCCTCTCTTCCTCTATATCCCATTCGTATTGGCCTCTGTTAATTTAAGCATAATTCTACCCACGTACCAAATTTAAAGGAAAAGGCACCATGTATGAGATATTTTCGAATTGATCGGTTCCCTTGTCCACTTCCCGGAAGTAAGAAATTGTGAATCTTAACCATTATTTAAGAAGTTAACTTCTTTCACGTGTACTGGCTACGTGCGTTTTTATTTTTATTTGTACTTTTCTAATATTGGTACGCGAACTTTAGTGATAACTTTTTTTTGACACACATAGCAGATCACTTTCACCAAATTTCATTCAAATCGAAGCAATAAAATTTTTGGGTGGTCCGGTGACGAATTTAGCCCCTTATGTCTAATGACTTTTTTCAAACAACGCATAGGCCGTTAAATCAGAGTTTCACTGATTGTTAGTTGAATTTTTCGCATATTTATATATATGTCTGTTTGTCTGCCTGCGTGCTAGAGTATTTATAAGAGTTTTTTTTTTTAGATAAACGGTATTTTATTAAAACAAAAAAACTTCAAAAAAAATATTTGCATGCATGGAACGTGCAACCAAAACGGCACCCACATTGTGAATATGCTCATAGCAACGTTGATTTTTTTAATGATGTTGTTTTTGTTACGATTTTCGTGTTTTAAGTTTTTACCTTTTTTACAGCGCATCACTTTGGCAGGAATTTGCTATGGTTGCACATCATTCGGCGCATATCGAATTAACACCAATTTGGCATACCAAAGCAATTTGAAATAGGAAAAATTTCGATTAAATATGCAAAAGGCAATGTGCAGGGGAAAAAAACAGAAAAATATGTTGTCTGAATACCATAACATTATTTTTTGTGCAAAGTATGATTTTAAAGAAATTTATGAATTTTTTTGTTCCAGCGAAAAAAAACATAATGAGCGAAATAAGTCTCCTCTTTTTTTGGCTTTGAGTAATTCATTTGCCTAAGTAAGTAATCGTGTACTCGTGGGCTCGAAATAATGGTAAAAGTTATGAGCGAAGTTCCCTATAAATCAAACTCCACGAACTTGAATCAAAAAGCGCACAAAAACTAACCTTATTTTTAAGCTGTCTACTATTTTTAGAACGTAGAAACATAAAGCTCCCCTTAGGAATACATAGCTGCCACTTACTAGACATGTCTGCCGCACCTTGAAAGTCTAATGTAAAAGGACGTTTGGCTAGCTTGCTTATAGACACAGGCTTTTATGTCACTGCTGTACTTCAGCAAATATTTTTATGGCTGACAGGTAACAAGGTCAATGGAAATAGTGTCAATTGACTTTATTTCGCATCGCAAATGGAAATAGTGTCAATTAATATTATTTCTATTTTGTAAAGAAAAGTAAAGTCAATAGAAATTTGGCAATATAGTTAGTAATGTTATTTCCTAATTGAAATGGCAATAGAGTCAACATTGCTTAAGACATGTCAACTGAACATCACGTGATGTTTAAGTTTAATGATGTGATTTACAAAAAGCGTCGCATCTTATAATATGATTTCAATTTGAAATACTTAAACTCAAAATGGCACGATTTTTAATTCCAAATTTTTAATTTTTTTTTTTGTATCATAATATGATTTGAAAATATTGAAAAGATTTTCATACATTCAATGGCAACACAACACATTCAAATCATATTTATTTAAAAGAGCGCCGTGGGGAAAAATTTGAGATTAAACATCGCGCGATTAAAATAAATTTGAAAGTCAAACCATGGAATATTTTAAAATCATATCATACAAAAAAAAAAATTTGAAATTAAAAATCGACTGTGGCGCATATTTAAACAACTTTGAAAGCTAGATGTACATATATTGGAACGATTTTTCGTCATCCTTTGTCAATTTTGGTTTTGTAACAAACCGGTTTCGGCGATCCGCATCTTCAATGTTTGATGTCGTTCTGATTTATGTACATATATCTCTTGTTACGTATTTATAGTCTGGATGCTGTATCAGGTAATGTTAGTATGTGTGTATATGGTTCGTGTGTTACGAATGTTTCCGAATGGGTACCTGTAAGAAGGGTTTGCTTTTTCGTTAGTTAATTGGTGTGTTTAAAGGTTGTTTTCGACGTTCGTTAGCCAGATAAAATTCGGTGATTTTCGTCTTTTGGTTGGCTCTGTGTGTTCGCTCGTTTATTGTTACCTGTTTGGTTATTGTACCTGCGGTTTTTAGTAAATTAATTTTAGCGGTTCAAATATTGCGTCAGAAACGGTTTTTGTTTGTTCGTTTATTATTCTACCGTCAAATGTCTTTAGTTTGTATATTTCCAGCACATTTAGGCGACGACCTTTTCTTTGTATGTGAAGTGTTCTGGCTGTGTTTTTAATGTTGGCCGGGTGCATTTGTTTTCGAACATGTGATTTGCATAGTTCGATTCTGGTGTAATGGTGGGTTTCCGTGCTTTCTTGTTGTAGTCCCTGATGTGCTATCGGAATCGTGTACTTATTTTTCGTTTTGTTTGCCCTATGTAGCTGTGTTGATACTCCCAGGTAAGCTTGTAGATTCCATTTTCGGTAAACGGCTCCTCCGAGTTAGTGTTGGTTCTTAATTTTTGTTCAAAGTTGTTCGATGTTCTGAACGCTGTGTTGATGTTGTGTTTTTTTTTGAAAAAGTTTGCAAGTTTGTATGTCGTGTTTCCAGTGTATGTCATGGCGGTTCAGATCGTGGATTTTTCATCTGCGTTGTTCCTTTCCTGCGATCTATGCTTCCTCCGGAGTTTGTCCACTAGTGTTTTTTTTTTTGTCTCCGTTGCACGTTGCTATGTTGTATATGGTGGTAAGCTCCTTCCTGTATGATTCCTGGGTGAGGGGTGTTCTTTAAAGTCTGTCCACTAGGTGCCTTAATGCTA
The DNA here is from genome assembly GCA_964058755.1 of Campiglossa producta. Lineage (NCBI taxonomy): Eukaryota > Metazoa > Arthropoda > Insecta > Diptera > Tephritidae > Campiglossa > Campiglossa producta. The sequence goes on along the minus strand of CAXKVI010000002.1, from coordinate 17,472,312 downwards.
CATT
>CAXKVI010000002.1:17429808-17467308 GCA_964058755.1 Campiglossa producta | reverse complement strand
TTTTTACTTTATTTTTATTTTTATTTTATTTTTATTTTTATTTTATTTTTATTCTTATTTTATTTTTATTTTATTTTTATTTTATTTTTATTTTATTTTTATTTTATTTTTATTTTATTTTTATTTTATTTTTATTTTATTTTTATTTTATTTTTATTTTATTTTTATTTTACTATTATTTCGATTTTATTCTGTGTTTTTTTTTTTGTATGTTTATTTTACATATTTACTTTTATTTTATTTAATTTTTTTATTTGGTTTTAGTTTGTTTTTTTTTTTTAGTTTCTTATATTTTATTTTATTTTTATTTTACTTTTTTATATTTTTTTATTCCATTAAGTTTTTTTATATTTTATTTTTATTATTTTTTTTTTATTTTTATATTTTTTTTATTTTTATCTTTTTATTAATATTAATTTTATTCTTATTTTTATTTTTTTTTTATTTTATTTATATTTTTATTTTATTTTTATTTTTTTTTATTTTTTTTTTTTTATTTTTTTTTTGTATTTTTTATTTTACTTTATTTTTTACTTTTTTTATTTTTTTTTACTTTATTTTATTTTTTTTTATTTTAGTTTTATTTTTTTTTTTATTCCTAATTTTATTTTTTTCTTTCTGAAAATTACGCCCACATTCTTTCTTATATAAAAGAATAAAATCTAAAGCGGAAATCGTACACCCTAATGAGTAAATTAAATTTTGAACGTAGAAACTTACCCAATTGTGTATCCGATTTAGAATCCGCTTGAATGAGTCGAAACGGCAAAGAGATGACATTATGATGCGGCTGAAAAATGTTGAAATCACAGCAAAAATTCGTTGAAACAAAACGCTCTTAGAGCGGTCTGGATGACAGGTAAACATTGACGCGGCACAGGTACACAAACGCGTTAAAACACAAAAACTAAACTGGGTAGAGATAATGGATTGAAATGGACATTAAAGTCACATTACACGAGAAAACTGTACAAATATTACAATAACATATATGAAATAGACATAAATGTCAAAAGAGATGATGAAATGCACATAAACAAACGAAGAACAAAAATACGAAAGCACGCGCACAAGGATAACAAACACAAAACAAACTTAAATAGGGAGCTTTCGGCGCGAAATTACAATAGAAAAAAACACAGAAATGCATTCAATTTATTGACCAAAGACTCACTTTCTCCTAAAGGGCGCGATATCCATTTCTATGTTTATTTTGTAAGGATAAAGATAGGTCAGAGGTTTTTTTTTTTTATTTAAGATTTATGCTCGTATTCAATAAATAAATATTTGAATATTTCAAGACTAATATTCCTTTGCATTTCTGCGCCACACTTTCACTTAGAACTCATTGCATTCAAACATTTCTGCATTACAAATTTATTTTTCCACTTATTTTTGTTATTGCCAAATTCACTAGCGAAATGCGTTCGTATATACGTATACTTTAAATTAACTCAACTCGATTACTTCGATTGCGTTTCACAATTGCGCCTGGTCTGTTTAAGTTAACTAAAGTTACTGAGGAGTGATTGTTGATTGTTTGGTTGGGCCAGCTAGCCGCACTTCTACCTTGCAAAGCGGCTCGTTGGTTTGATTTACTGTATTGCATGTAAGTATTGTTGTATATTTGTATGTAGTTTGGTGCCTACCTGCCCACCTCGTTGGGCGGCTCACTGACATACTCACGTGCGAGATGACGAAATGTCTTGCTGACTGACTGTCAGTGCATATTTGACAAAGCTAAATGCAAAATAGGTACCTGACGTACTCTCGCTATTGCTTTAACGCCAATGTTACTCCACCCACCCCACTCTTAGAGCACATCACCTCCGCACTTGTACTCGTTTTGTTTGTGGTGCTGATTGTCAACCTCAGCGAAGTAAGCTGATAGCGGATTTATTAAAATTACATTGTTTATTGGTGTTGTCTTTTGTATTTGTTGTAATTGCGTGTCGTTGTAGAATTTGTTGTTAAGCAAAATAGTGCAGAACATTAGACTGATTAAAGAAAATTTATCTTTTTCCTTCTTGTATTTATATTATTATACTAGCTGGTGCCCGCGAGTTTGTAAGCGCATAATTTCTGTTTTTTTTTTTTGCTGCTGAGTTAGCAAAGAATAAAATCCAACAAAAAGCAATGGAGTGCAGCAATTAAGGGTACCAACACATTTTTGTGGAAATATTCGTCGATAAATCCGAAACCGGTCGAGCTATCGAAATTTCAAGATATCTCCTAAACCATTTCAGATATTTCAATGAATCACATCGCATATTATAGCACTCATTGGCACCTTTCGTTTGACACCCATATTGTACTAAGACATTTTTTGTCACCCCTGGTCCACATATTGGGCGATAACACCAAAACCCGTTGAGATATCGCAAAAAATGATATCTTAAACTTTAAGTTGTGCGTCTAGCAGTCCAACAATTCAATTGCATTCAGTACTTTTAGAGTGTTACGACCACAAACATACAGACAAACATGGTCCACATATTGGGCGATAACTCCAAAACCGGTTGAGATATCGAAAAAAGTAATATCTTAAATTTTAAGTTGAGCGTCGAGCAATCCAACGAAAAAAGTTTCATTCAATTCCATTCATTACTTTCAGAATGATACGGCCACAAACATACGGACAGACAGACAGACAGACACAGAAAAATTTTTAAAATGGTTGATTTGGGTTCTACTCGCTTAATAATGCTTCTCCCAATAAATTTTTTGTTGATATCTGCTATGTACAGACATCGACCAGTTACAATTTTATTATATGTAGAGATTATTTAATTTTTTTAGCTAAATTGATTTTATTTTTGGTTTTATATATCTTGTTTTATCTTATATTCATCCAGTTTTATTTTTATTTTGTTTTTCAATTTTCGAATTTTTTTTAGGTCAACATTTTACATTTTTTATTTTGTTTTGTTTTATTTATTTTTAGTTAATTTAATTTTTTTTGTTTTATTTTTTTTTTTTTAATTTGTTTTTATAATTTAAATTTTTTTCTTATTTTTATTTTTTATTATTATTTTTCTCTTTATTTTATATTTTATTTTTTCTTATTTTTTTCTTATTTTTTTTTTTATTTTATTTTATTTTATTTAATTGTTTGTTTATTTATCTTTTTTTTTTAATTTTACCTTCTATTTAATTTTTTTTTTATTTCATTTTATTTTATTTTTTTATTTTTTTTATTTTTTTTTTTTTTAATCTTATATTATTAAAAAATTTTTATTTATTTTTACCTTATTTCATCTTATTATATTTTATCTTACTTTATTTAAATTTAATTTAATTTATTTACGTATTTTGGTTCAGTCTAATATACATATAAACAAAACAAAAATGAGAACAGTCACAACAACAATAGTAAGAAGATAGTAATAACAATAATAAACAGTAAATAATTCGATTCGTGCTCGCGTTAAGCAACAAAGTTTCCGAAACACGGACAAAGTGAAATGGAACTTGGCGAGTGTTTCTAAGGTGATGGACAGTGGGTCGTATACGTTATTTTAAAAGTCAATTATTACTTCGACTTTTTGCAACCAAGTTTTGGGTGACTTTGTCATCTTTCAACTTCTTTACAAAGAAAACGATTTATCACAAAAAAAACGCGTTCGAGCAACATTAAAATAAAAAAAACGAGTGATGTGATATGATAGCGTCACATGATGTCACATCATCCCATTTCGCACACAAGGATCTCATTACCTAATCACTAAATGTCGACGGCTGGCGGGGGCTTCAGTTTCTATGGTGATGTTAAATTCTCACCACAGTATGTTTTTTGGATTATATTACGTTTATCAAATCACAATTCCATGTATCAAAACAATAAAAAAACTGAGCGATATCATATCGCATTACATAACATCACATCGACAAATAAGTTCCTCGATCCCTAATGGTAGTAAATCCTGCCCACAATATGTAGTTGCTTTTTTGCTTCGCCTTGGTTATATCAAACACAAGGCCATTCCTCAAAACATCACATGATATCACGTCATAATTCATAACGAAACATTTAACACTATCACATCATATGTATCAAAACCATATCATAAAATCAGATTTCAGATGTGGAATTCACCAACTGCTAAATGGAATAGAATGAAACATTCAATGTTGCATTACTAGACGTTTAACTTAAAATTGAGGATATCCCTTATTTCGATAACTCGATCGATTTCAAAATTATCGGAGTTATCGACCAATATTTGGACCAGCCGTCTACCTTTAAGCGGGATAGCATCTTCCTGGTCTACTAATATGGAAAAATAAAAAATGTTGGCTGATTTCATATCGCGTGACATGATATCAAAATACTTGATATCACATCATGATTATTAATAAACATCACAGTAGCAGGTTTCAAACCACCATTTATATATCACGTCTTAAGGTTCATTTACGCGGCTCGATTTCGTGGTCAATTTTTATACCCAGCTGTACTTGTACACAGGGTATTATAACTTTGTTAGGATAACGGTTGGTTGTACAGGTATAAAGGAATCGAGATAGATATAGACTTCCATATATCAATATGATCAGGATCGAAAAAAAATTTGATTGAGCCATGTCCGTCCGTCCGTCCGTCCGTCCGTCCGTCCGTCCGTCCGTCCGTCCGTCTGTCCGTTAACACGATAACTTGAGCAAATAATGAGATATCTTCACCAAATTTGGCATGCGTACTTATTTGGGTTCAGAATAGATTGCTATTGAAAATGGGTAAAATCGGACCATAACCACGCCCCTTTTTCGATATCGAAAATTTCGAAAAACGTATAAAATGGGTTAATTCAATATTAGAAGCAGCTACAATGATAAAATTTGCAATATGTATTGATTTAGATGTTCTAAGGCCGATTTTATAAAAATTTTTGAAAAGGGGGCGTGGTACCGCCCACGTATATTTGAAGAAATTTTAAAATTTTGACTCTTAATAACTTCAGAACAGTTTATGCTAGTATAACGAAATTTCGTAGAGGACATACTATTGTTGTGGTAAATTCAGCTATAGAAAATAAACGAAATCGCTTCGCGACCACGCCTACTTTTTCATAAAAGTTATATTGAAAGGAGGTGGAAATATTGAAAAGTCCATATCTAATTAACTGATTTCGCTATAATAATATAATTTGGTACATACATCAACTTTCATATTCTTTACATAATTTTTTCAAAATTTTGGAAAGTGGGCGTGGCACCGCCCACTTATGAGTCAAGCAATTTTTAAATTCGACTGCTAACAACTTCAGAACGGTGTGAGATAGATTTACGAAACTAGGTACCAGGCATGTTATGTTTATGTAGAGTACTACCACAGAAAATAAGAAAAATCGGTGAACGATCACGCCCACTTTATGTGCACAGCTGGGTATATAATGTTCGGTTTCACCCGAACTTAGACTTCCTTACTTGTTTGTCATTCCACTGTTTAAATAGCAATTCCATCGATCTTCACTTTGTATTTGAAGGTAGAAGTGGAACGACAAAAATCGACCATGTAAATGAGCCTTTATGCAATCACATCAACGTGGGTGAACAAAAATTATAAATAATTCAGTTCCAGCTAGATGTTTTGCTATTTAGATGATTTTGGCCAACTTTTCTTGATTCTCAACTACCGCCTCCTAAAAAGAGGTGATCTTCTAAGGTTGCGTATCGATATGAACCATCCATGGAATAAAGCCCTTTTACTAGGAACAAACTGCATGGAAATTTCAATAACCATTTACCAGCTTCTATCCACTGTAAATTAGCCCAGCATTTGCTTACTTTGCAATTCTAACAAAAGTCTCGCCTCACGCCAAAAGTCGTATGAGCTATGAATGCTCTCAATTTTTACAGCAAAAGTCTAAAAGCGTGTAGAATAGAGCGTGGAAGCTAAGACTTCGTGTGCATAGTGAAATTGGGGCTCTTGTGCTAAATCGCAGGTGATGGGCGGTAGCGATGATGGCGCTCAAATGTCTGATGAGATTACTACAAGGTAAGCAACACTATTGAGCATATGTTTACAAACTATTGTATGTAGGTAAGTAATGGATTGTGAGCTCCTTTCATAGAATATTTCAGCGTCCAATAGACAAAGTAATAATAAGCAGCGATAATAAGTACCAACTAGACAACAACAGCAACAACAACAATCAAGTAAACATGAAAGCAACATAGCACTTTGCATGTAAAAAAAAAAGTTGAGGCGCAAACCAAAAAGGAGGACACCGAAATACGAGTAGATAGAGACGGGTACAATGTGCACCAAACTGTTGGAGGCCTCAAATGAATAAAACGAGCCGCGCACCAATGTGTGCGAAGTGACGTGAAGCGCATGCAAAATAGGCGAATCGAATTGCTGCTATGGAATGCAAAGCACCCAAGTCTAGTGAGCAAGAAGAGCAGGTGGAGAGTAGGCGCGTTGTTGGTGTTGGTGATATCGTGTAGCTAAGTGACGTCTCTTTTTCCAAAGTAGAGTAGGTATGCATGGTGTACTTCTTATCTACGTGAAGCCCTACATTTTGTTTATGGTTACTTCCACTGAATCTTGTTTTGATTTTTTCCACAGTCTCATGGTTAATTATGTATGTATATGATTTGTTGTTTTATTTTTGGAACTTGCTCGCTGCAATTGTTTTATACGAAATTTTGTACTTGATATTGTCTCCATTTTTTAAGTGGTGACAATCACCGATTGTATTTTTAAAATGAGAAGTCCGTGGCTGACACAAAAAGCGAATTCTTTCGGACACGAATAGCGCACGTTGAATGAATGGGTAATGATAGTGGCAAGAGTGTGGGAATTTAGCTACTACACGTTAGAAAATTTTGAAATTCAAAGAAATTGAAAGAGATTAGGCGGTATATAATTGATATAAAGATATACAACACACTCAACATAATGGCAATAAATTAGCCAAGAGAAAAGTGAAATGAGAATTTATCAAGAAAAGCACTCAGGTGGAAACATAAATCTATCTCAATTTGGGCTAAATCTATAACTCAAAAAAGGTTTCAGAAAAAAATAAAGTATTCGTGTATTAGAATTTGTAAACATGCAAACATTGAAACTAGTACTCCTCATTTTCGATAATTCCAAAGCAGCCCCAAGCTTTGGACATTTTGTTTATTGTTCAACTTTTTTTCTTTATTCTTCTTTAAGATATTTCTAGATGATCTAGAAGATGCCCACTTGTCATACAAATGTTTTTGAAGTTCACTTCTTAGGCGGTGATATGAAGTTTTGATTGATTTTAGAAAATGGCTGATGATGCAACGGAAATTATGCAACGGAAATAGAAATTGTAGCCGACTTTCAGGCGTAGGCGATTTTCACCACGATGTTTAGCTGTGCAAATCAAATAGGAGGTGAAATTCTAGGATATAGCTAATATTGCACCAATTGTAATAGTTAGACTGAGCAGAATTCATAGGTGTTGCCACTTATTGCGGTTTACAGGGTTGCCACCTATCCCAATTTTTTTTTAATATAGAGTTAGACAGGCCGATATGGTATCAAAGGAAAGGTATTTTTTACCGTATTCTAAATAAAATAATTTCAGGCAGGGTTACCACTTATGGTTGCCACCTAACGGCAATTTATTTATTTTTTCGTATATCTCTTTTGACCGATTTGGATAAAATTTGGCACATAGATAACTTGATTCATTCTAAGATTATGTACATGGGTGTTGCCACTTAGAGCGGTTTACAGGGTTGCCACCTATCCCCATTTTTTTTTTAATATAGAGCTAGATATGCCAATGTGGGTGTCAAATGAAAGGTATTTTCGGCCGAATTATAAATGTGATCATTTTAAGGAGGGTTTCCACTTAGGGTTGCCACCCAACCGCAATTTATTAAAATTTTTTTTTTTTTCGTATATCTCGAAAACTGCTGGGCCGATTTGGTTAAAATTGGCATATAGACAATTGGATTCACTCTTAAATTATATACGTACGCGTTGCCACTTAGGGCGATTTACAGGGTTGCCACCTATCCAAATTTTTTTTAAACATACAGCGAGATATGCCAAAATGGGTATGAAATGAGAGGTATTTTCTTTCGTATTACAAACTGATAATTTGAAGCAGGGTTGCAACTTAGGGTTGCCACCTAACCACAATTTATTTATTTTTTCGTATATTTCGGGAACTGCTTGACCGATTTGAAAAAAAATTTGGCACATAGACAACTTGATTCATTCTAAGATTTTGTACATGGGTATTGCCACTTTGGGCGGTTTACAGGGTTGCCACCTATTCAATTTATTTTTTAAATATAGAGCTAGATATTCCAATATGGGTATCAAATGAAAGGTATTTTTGGTCGTATTCCAAATATGACAATTTCACGCACGGTTGCCACTTAGGGTTGCCACCTAACCGCAATTTACAACCTCGAACTTCAGCGCCATCTATCGGGATAAATAGAGCCAATATCGAGAGTTCATATCCAATGAATAGACGATAAAAAATGTGGCAAAACTCGGTGCAGTAGTTTTTGAACAATTGCGGAGAGCTCTTGATAGTCAACTAATCGACTAGGTGTTCCTGGCTAGTTGCCGATGCTGAGCGCCCTGCTCACCAACCAATTTTTTTAGTCACACAACCTGAGAAGAAAGTTTTAATTGCAAAAAAACAGGTAATTTTTAATTTGAACTCCTTCAGTGTTTAGAAATGACGTCAGCTGTCGGTGAAAAGGGGTGACCGATGATACGTTGTCATTCCCCCGAAAAAATCGCCTTGAGTAATGATTATTATAAGGCCTTATTACAGCGCAACCATTAGTACGATCTAGCGTGTGATTGAGTAATGATATTGAAGTCACAATCCCTGGAGGGTACGAGATATCCGTTGTTCACGTGATTTCTGGAAAAAAAAATATGCCCGTTATATTCCGATAGGTTAAGGATGTAAGATACACATGTTGTACGATTTTTTCAAAGTGTATTCAATCATATTTAGAGAATAACTGTGGAACCGTTTTATATGCGCCTCAAGATATTTTGCAGGTACTGAAATTCGACACTTATAATTTTTGAGTTTGCAAATATCAGTCAAATATTTCATAATATAACGATACAATACAACTCACAGAACTGTATACAAATAAAATCACTGAAACAAATACGCATGGCAATTACAATAAGAAAGTTAAAGTCTGCTGATAATGACATTAAATTATCAACTTTATGGCATAAACATCATAATGTCGCTCGCTTGCCAGAGGCATGAATGTGCCAATTTTACAGGTTTGAACTAATAGGCTCACGTGATTAACCTCTCGTTTTTTTACGATTCACGAAAATTCTGGGTTTCCAAAGTACAGGGAACCCCAGGGCAATCGCAATGCCATTTTCGTGAATATGTAGTTTCTGGCTCACAAAAATTTTTAAAAACTGAATTTTTAAATTTTTTTAAACTTTCTTTTCGCCAGACAAATGAATGTGTAGAAAAATTGTTACGTATACGTCATGGTGTCCTTTGTTGAGGACAACACATTTATGTTTCTGGCACAATGAAAATTTAAAAAAATTTAAAATTTCAGTTTTTAAACATTTTTGTTGTGCCATTCATGTTTCTGGCACAACGAAATTTTTAAAAAATATTCTTTGGAAATTTTTAAAGGATGAATGTGCCGAACTTCGAGAAATTGAAGGAATATTAACGGAAAAGAAGAATAAACTTTCTAGCACGTTTTACCAAAATTTTAATTTTAGCACATTCATGCTTCTGGCAGGCGAGCGACGATAAGCTTTGTTATTGTTATTGTTTTATTAAAGCTACTCCGATAGAACAATATTTTTTCGCAATTGCAAATTTTTGTGTAAACAAAGACATTTAGCTTTATTGAGATTATTGTTTGCTCATATTAGCTTATTCATGATTGTTTATACTTAAAATTAAATAAATTTTGCAAGTCAAATTGGTCAGCAAATACATTGTTTTCAAGGACAAATATTCGAGTGTTAGAAAGAAATAATATTTTCAAAACCTACGTTTATATAAATACACCAAAAAGCTACTACACCATGCTACTATGCATAAAGGGAAGGACAATAAAATCTTCCGGAGAAACATTCTCTCAAATACTTTAAGGATTATCTCATTTTCTGTTGATACTGTCCATGATTCCGAGCCATACATGAGAACAGGTATGATGTGAGACTTTTAGAGCGTGATCTTTGTTCTACGAGGGAGGACTTTAATTCTTATTTGCCTACTCAATATGAAGTAGCACTTGTTGTCAAGAGTAATTCTCTGTTGGATTTCTAAACTGATATTATTTTCGGTGTTGTTACTGGTTCCCAAATAGTAAAAGTACCTCACAGTTTCAAATTTGTAACTGCTTCCATATAGCAAATTCCCCTTGCTAAAGGCTTGGGGCCATTTGTAATTTTTTTTTTCCTCGTATAGTTTGTTCGTGCATTTTCCGAATTGAACTCGGCTTTTCAGCCAATCACAAGGCTTCCTTCCTTTCCATCAATGAATCAGGAGTCTTCCTTCCAACCCATTAAAACCGTTCGGTTTCAAATTAAAACCTTTTGGTTTAAAATTAAAAACTTTTCGATCTACAATTTTTTTTGTTTTAATTTATTTTTTAAAACTTATTTAAGATTGAATTTTTCCCACAACATTTATGTATGCGATGTAGCTCAGTGGTGGAGAGCAGACGGGCATAATGCAGGTAGTCTTGGTTCGAATCCCCGCCAAACGACAAAAAAATTATTTTTTCTTTCCACTATTTGTAAAGACCGCTCAAGAAACTAACCTGTGTCTAAGCGACTTCGCAACTTAATTATACAATTACCAGATAGAAATAATCATCTTATTTTTTATTGTTCATCGATTAAACAATGATCAAAATCACCATCTACCAAACCTTGCTGACCCAACAAATTGTCTGTTTTATTTTTTTTTTTACAACAAAACCAAACTTATTTTATGAACTCTAACAATTGCACTTAGCATAACCCAAACGTAACGGGAGTTTAAATAGTAAACATTTGTTTATTTAGCTGAATCAGCGCGGTGTAAGTCTTTGATTAGGCCAACAAGCCACATGCGAATATTCGCCAAATCAAACAATCACACGACGGTGTAGCAAACTGACCAAAATTCAAATAGTAAAAATACAAAACATCGAAAAATCAAAAGAAATTTTCCAAAAAAAAAAGCTAAACAAAAACTTGGAGCCACAAATTATTATGTAAATACGCGTGCGCGCAAGTGCAAGTGCAATGCTGAGAGTAAAGCGCGCGCAAGCTGTGCTCAAGCGCTGTGAAGCCACTCAAGGGCAGAGGTGCTTTCAACTTAAAGCTAGCAAATGATCATCGGCTAGTGGTACAAATAGTAAGTAGTTGGCGCAATGTAAATGTTTATAAATTTATAAATAAAGAAGAGCCAAATTATTGATTTTTGCGCAGTGTTGTGAATGGGTCAAAAGCACGTAAATAAATCTGACTGCTTGATTGTGCGCATGCGTAATCACAATTCACGCAAAGCTGTGTGCAGGAATCGCAAAAGATATACCAAAAAAAAAAAAAAAAAAATATTAATATTTCGAATAAATGCGAAATCGAAGAAAAAGTCAGCCAAATCGCTTCCACAAACAATGCGAAAACAAATTGTGGGAGATTTATGCGGTAATCAGTGGCAATTTGTAATGCTTTTTAGCCAAAAGCGATTACAACAATTTTTTGGGGGATTTTTGTTGTTGTGCTCAATAAACAATAAAGAACATGCAATGCGTTAACGAAACACACAAATGAAAGTAATGCGAATTGGTGCTGGGAATTATGCAATTTTGTGGCGGGCTGTTGTGACAAAATGAGATAAATGAGTCTTCTTTTTAGATGACCGAAATAAAACTTTTAAGCTAAATATTTCCTTGTGCAATCATGAAGCACCAACTGTGCGAAAATATTGGCAACGCATAATACATAACTGATATAAATTAAGACAAAGTAAGGTGGTGACTGTCTGTGGCCGCGGTTTTTATAGCTCAAACGAATGTTACTGAACATAACCTCAATGAATGTGGAAAAAATATAACAAAAACTTTTAATCCGTTAGCATATCCTTGACAACAGGATCCAATTCAATGGAATTTTTGTTGGTCAGAACTTGCCAGCAGTCTATTAATACCACCTATATTGGCTGAAGTGCTATCACTTTTCCTAGAAAACTTAAACGTAACATTTCGTCGCTTTTATGAAAATTTTAAGTAACTTTTTGTAATTCAATAAAGTTTGTGTAAAGAGGGGCAAATATGGGCAAACAATTTATTCAGGAATCGATAGTAAATCTACCAGACTTTAATTTTATTATATTTAGAAGGCGTAGCACGCTGTAGCATCCAAACTTTTTGTCTATCCAAAGTAGCAAGTAAGCATTTATGAAGTATAATTTATTGCTGGCTTATATTTGTTTTTGCTATTGGAATGTTTTTTTTTTTTATTTTTTTTTAGCCAAGGAAGTGCTATGTTTTCATCAATTATTATTTTTATAAGGCCTTGTTACACCACGACCATTTTCACGATCTATTGTGTATCTATGACCTTTTAGCTTTTTATAAATTTGAAGGGATTTTAAGTGGGACCACCTAGGTAATAAACTATCTTTCTTGCTAATGCATGAAAATATGAACTGGCGTTTCATCGCCCTGTTCGCAAAACCGACAGAATTTTGTGTCTGACAGATTCAACTTACTCAGGTGATAACGTATAATACCCAGTGAGGGTTATTAGATCCTCCCTGTTTTAATAAATGAGCCTAGGCGATGTTCCTTGTGATGGTTCTATAGTGTTTGGCCTACCTCTGTCCTAGGCTGCTAAGCCAAAGCTGGGTAAACTGTTTGTTTTCCCAGTTTATTATGGTCTCCATTACGTGAGCCTACAGAAGGGTTCCGGGCCATAAAATGGTGTTAGAGCATCTTGTTTTGCAAAGTATGTGGCTTTTTCGTTGCCCTCGTGCCCTGGGATCCAACCTAACAAAACTTTGTTTTTGGTTGCGATATCCGTAAGGACCGCGACGCATGTAGGGTGGCCTGAATGTCCGACACTAGTAGATCCACCTAGAAGATAGTCCTCTTCGGAGGCATTCTATTTCACAGATTTCTATTGCATGGATTTCGGCTTGAAGGCAGTGGGGTAGTTACCCAAAGGGTATCGATTTTTTGTAATTTTGTTCTTAGATACCAGCTTCCATTTTACCATCTTCCAGCTTCGATCCACCCGTATACCAAGTCTCCGAATCGTATGCGGCATATGGGTAACCTGTTCCCCAGAGCAGTCGATCTCCGATTACTGATAGGGTATCGATTTTTCTGTAATTCGATCCATAGATACCAGCCCCGTTTTACCATCTTCCAGCTCCGATACCCTCATATACCAAATCTCCGAATCGGATTCAGCCTAGAGCACTCGATCTACGATTAAAAGCCCAAAGTTTCGCGTGATCCTGAGCGTAGGAGTTATTGCATCAGTTACTTGCAATATAGGACAATATATGAAGTTCTTGACTATCTTCATATGGCCTGTCATATTTCCAAAATTATAGATAGGAAATATTTTAAGGTCTTTATTCAGCAAATTTGGCTTCCTTCCTCTATTCCCACAGGGGTACTTAAAGCATAAGCTTTAACCCTTTTTTGCTGAATTTTTAAACAATGTTCTTATACAAGAGCTTCATATTAGAAATAATTAAAATAAATACAAGGCCTCATTTGAAATTGCCATACAGATTCAAACATATTTCAGCTAAAGTAGTGCTCCGAAAATAATTTCATAAGTGCCATATAGGGTTTCCATCAACAAAAACATAATAACAAACTGTGCCAATTCTTAACGCTTACCTTACGCTTTTCAGTTCACAATATCTCAAATTTAACTCAATACACAAAAATATATGCAACTGCATACAGTGCATAAACGCGTGCGTCATTTACATATGGTGCGCATAAATAATAACTATTGACATATTTGCATGTTTACACCAGATAAAAAATATAAATCCAAAAACAAACAAAAATTAAATAAAGTGACAAAACGAATTGGTGCAATTCGGTGTTTTTGCTTATCAAACACACACTTATGTGTCGGCATGTGTGCATGGATAAGTTCATAAGCTACCTGAATGCAGCAGTCAGCCGGCAGCGTCAACAACAATTGACAAGTCGAACAAATTGACGTGACTGCCGGAGTCACGATTCGACAGAAATGCCGGTGCAAGATTATGTAGTGTAGTGTGTATGTATGTTGAAATTATGAGTTATTTGTTGTAGTTTTTATTACACGCTTTATATGTATATATCTTCGCTTTTAAAATAATAACTTTTTTTTTATTTTATAAATTTGGTTACTAGATAAAATTTTCTAGCTTTGCAGTTCATTGTTTTTTTTTTTTTTGTAGCTTTTAATTTAATTGCACGGATTTTTTAGTTACAAATAAAACTAAATAGCAAATGTCTTTATGCTATCACGTTTATATTTTAATTTACTTCAGCACGCAGCGCATTCAAGTGATTTTATTCAATTACAAGTTTGTTGCTTAAGTCTTCTGTTTCATTGATTGCGGGTTGGCGCGCTGCATTAAAAAAAAGTGACTACAGATTTTTTATTGATATTTTTTTCACAAATAGTTATTGCTTGTTGTTTTTGGCTGCATGTTTCTCACTCTTATTTTTTGTTGTGGTTTTTTTTTTTTTTTTTTGACTATATAAGGATTATGCAACTTTTGCTTAAATACTTGCCACAGCGCTCGTTTAACTTTGCTTTTACAACGCAAATCTGTCATCCAAACTTAATCTCACGTCTATTTAGTGTCTGACATATAAATATGACACATTTATTTTGTATGTTGTCCACTTCAACGGCTACTACAAACAGACAACAACACACGTTTTTATGCTGGATCGCAACACTTTCGTTTTCGTTTTCGCTGCAACCGATATGATGGCAACCTCATCGCCCCATAAAAGCCATAAGTGCTTGATAAAAGCAAATAATATGGAAAATACAAAGCTTCACAATTTTTTAGTTTCAGCACAGTTAAGTGTGTGAGAGTGTAGAGCATAGAGAAGGTGTGTTGCATTCATTTTATTTTTTTTTTTCATGCTTTTAATTTGAATGCATTAAAAACAATTTTTTCGTGCAGCTGGATTATTGCTTTGATGCCGGTATTTTTGTATTCTCCGCTGTTGTACTTTGCGTCCTCCGTTCGTTGTGTGCATGTATGCTGGTGGTTTGGTTTACCAAGAATTTGTCATCTTGTTAAAAACGTGACATTTGCATATGTCCACGTCGTCATTTGCTCGTCAACGCAACGATTTTTTCAATTATCAATTTTGACAATTTAATTTGGATTATCTGTGCGGCAACAGCACATGAATTTCGTGAGTGCTAAATATGCCAGTTATGTATTATGTTCATCTGTGGTCTTCCGCAATAATCGGTTAAGTCGACTTGACAAAATTATCGGTTAAGAATGCTACGGCAAAGTGCGTCAGATTTTAGTAATGCAGTGTTACAAAGAAAGGTTAAACAAGTAAGGAAAGCTGTCTTCGGCTGTGCCGAAGGCTAAATACCTCTCATGAATAAGCGTAACGATTTTCACTATTTGATCCCAGTACAGCCTGTGTGAATTTAACTTCCGCTCATACCGAAATTATCGGAACTATCGATTATATGGGAGCGATGTGTTATATTGGTCCAATCTCATTGATTTTTAACATCGACATTCCACATTCTAAAATAGCAATAGTTACGAAATTTCACGTTCCTACCTATATAATTACAGGAGTTATCTACCAAAATCCGTTTATCGGAACAATCGATTGTATGGGGGCTATGTGAAATATTTATCCCATCTCGATGATTTTCAACATCGATATTTCACATATAAAAATAGCGATGCTTCCAAAATTTCACGTTCCTACGTGTTTAATTACAGGAGTTATAGCCCAAAATCCGTTTATCGGAATAATCGGTTGTACGGGAGCTATATGTAATATCGGTCCGATCTTGCTGGTTCCGACAAATGATTCCTATATTGGAAAATGGTGGCCGCATACAAAATTTCAGCCAAATATCTCAAAATATGAGGGACTAGTTTGCGTTCAAACAGACAGACAGACAGACGGACAGACGGACATGGCTAAATCAACTCATCTCGTCATCCTGATCATTTCGGTATACTTATTGATGGGTCTATCTCTTCTTCTTCTCATACTTACAAACATCGGACCAAAGTTATAATACCATTTCATGTTCATGAAAGGTATAAATATGAACAATTCATTACTACTATATATGAAGATGCAATTTTTTTATAAAATCACGGTATCAGAAGTCAATATAGCACTTCCTTGGCTAAATAAAGAAACAAATCAGTGCATTCGACAAATATTAAAGAAATATGAACCAGCAAAAATAATACTTCATAAATGCTATCTATGCTACTTTAGATAGACAAAAATTTCGCATTCTACAGCGTGCTACACTTTCTTACTATAATAAAATAAAAGTTGGGAATATTTTCTATCGATTCTAAAGAGAAATGTTTGCGCATATTTGCCCCAATTGATTTAGTGACGAAAATTCACTTACAATTTTCATAAAAGTGACATTGCGTATACGTAATATTTTTTTGTAGAAAAATGTGTAGACATAAAGAAAAATGCTTTAAGGAAAATTGAAACTTGCATTTACATTTTATTAAGAGATCGCAGGGAGCTACCTCTAGGGGTTCACTGACTTTAACAATTTTTGGTGCAGTCATGAGGGTAACTTAAGTTCTAAATTTCATGCAGATATCTTGCTTTTTTGAAGCTGAAACTTAAATTTGAATTTGAATTTTTTTTTGATAGGTCCAAGGAAGGCACCACTACGGGGTTCACCGATTTCAACCATTTTTGGAATAAATTTATAAATGATCTAGAAAACCTCTTCAGACATACCGAAGAAAAGCAATCAACACCCTTAGCAAAACCATCTAAGATATTCGAACGCTGTAAAATTGCAGAATTATTTTGTTAAAATTGAAACTTTATAATTGGGAGTGATTATCCGTTTAGATAGATCTTGCTTAGTTGTCAATTTCTCACTGCCCAAATATAGACTTTTGCATGAATGAACAGATGGATTTCCATAAACATGCAATTGATTTGAATACTCATTCATTTCAATAACAGCCAAGTTGTTGAAAAGTGTGTGTTTGGGCCATTAACGCTGCTGTTTCTACTAAAATAAGTTTATTTATACATGTCCTCTACTACTACTGTTATTTCTTTTTGTTTTTTTTTGCCTCATTTTTTGTTATTGTTTTTGTTTACTTTATCGTTATTTTTGTTTCGTATGTCATTCATTCGTACTGCAATTTCAATTTCAATGCGAATTCAGAGCACCACTCATTTACATAGACAAATCAATCAGTCACCCACGTTCAATCAGCAGATCAACAAAGTGTTTGGCGGGCGCTGCAGGCTAAATGTGAGCGTTTATGACCGTATCGGCAACAGGAGCGGCGATTGTCAAGTACATTGGCCCCACTTAACACTGAAAACAATAGCAAATGTATGATCGTAAACAAGTTGGCATGGCTAGAGCAAATGGTCGAACAAAAATGAGGAAAAAAAGATCAAAAAAGTTTTTGAATAAAGAAATAAAAGTTAATAAAACAGAATAAAATAAAAAAATAAAAAAAAATAAAAAAAAAATAATAAAAAAAAAATAATAAAAAAAAAAATAAAAAAAATAAAAAATAAAATAAAATAAAATAAAATAAAATAAAATAAAATAAAATAAAATTTAAAAATAAAAATAAAATTTAAAAATAAAAATAAATTAAAATAAATTAACATAAAATAAAATAAAATAAAATAAAATAAAATAAAATAAAATAAAATAAAACAGAATAACGATAAAATAAAAATAAAAATAAAATAAAAATAAAATAAAATAAAATAAAATAAAATAAAAATAAAATAAAATAAAAATAAGATAAAAATAAATAAAAATAAAATAAAAAAAATTCAAAAAAATAAAATAAAAATAAAAAAAATAAAATAAAGATAAAAAATAAAAATAAAAATATGTAAGTAAAAATATAAATAAAAAAAATTTAAAAATAATAAAAAATAAAATAAAGATAAAAAATAAAAATATGTAAGTAAAAATATAAATAAAAAAATATAAATAAAAAAAAAATAAAAAAAAATAAAAATAAAATAAAATAAAAATAAAAATAAAATAAAAATAAAAATAAAAATAAAATAAAATAAAGTAAAACGAAAATAAAATAACAATAAGCCCTTCTGGCATTAAAAATTTATTTATTGTGTAGCAATCAAAACAAAAAAAACAAAGATAATTTTACGCGTAAAAATGTGCTGCTTCTTTTCTTTACGCATGCCAGGTTGGGTTCAAAATCTCTAGGCATGCAAGAGAAACAAAGTTTAGCAAAACTTAAACGTAACAACAACAACAACAACAACTGTAAAAATAATTGCCACCACAAGTTCATACCTTCCAAAAAAAAAACCCACAGTAGCTAGATCTGTCGCTGCAGTTTGATATCGCAAAACAGTAGCAAGTCACAGGAGCTAAGATGCTTGACACTTGGTAGCACAGCAAAAACTGCAGCAGTAACAACAGCTGTTCAAATTATCCACCAATTCTAAATAAGAAAATTTCACTTTCGTTTGCGGTCAATAACACAGTTATCCATGTATGCAATGCAGTTTGCCACCAAATCGCTTTGATCGCTTGTGCGACGACGTGCACCCACTTTATCGCCATGACCAAATCAGTTGTATTGCAATGAGGCGAAGAAAGCAGCTCATCAGCTCGAGTGGTGAAGCTTCTTTTGTGTGTTATGCGCACAGTGAAAATGCTGCTGAAACGTTGAAATGCCAAAATTTGCTATTTTCTCAACAAATCAAGGTGACCAGACCACAATACAAAGGCAAAGCAGCGCAGCTCAGCATTGAACGCGCATCAAGATAACTCTAACATAACAAACGATTTAGTAAGTTTTAAGGAAAATGTTTATGTGCTTGTCAGTTGTAGTTGAGCAATATCAAATAGCCTATCTGTGCAGAAACAGGGGTGTAGGTGGTATTTCAGAGACTCAGTGTAAGATCACGCTATCTACGCAATTGATTACGAATAGATGTGGCACGAGTCGGTTCTTCGTGTTCTGCGGACCCTTTTGGGTTTGCTAAGGCGGCTAAGTTATACCTCGCCATCGTTATTCTGACTGAGAACTGCCCAATGAAGGCTATAGAGAGCCATTAGGGAAGTACCCCCTCAATGTCAGCTTCTTCCTATAATTCTAAGCCCGGTCAGCGTTCTTATTACCACCTAAAAGCTAACAAATAACAATACTAGATGACATCCAACGCAGTCCTACTTTCTTTCATGCCTATAAGGACATACACTGCTAGCTCGCGAATTCAGATCGCCTGTAGTATCCCCTCATTATGCGCCCATGGTCATAGAAATAAAAACAAAAGAAAACCCAACTCTGCGCGCATGCTTAATCGCCTAGTTTGGATATGTGAGGCACACATGCCGACTCCTCCATATAAGTATCTAACTGTGTTTGTTGCTTTGTTCATGTTGTGTGACGTTGACCAAATTTGGTGCTGAAAATGTAGCGGCGATAACGATGCTTCTCGCTGTCTTTAGGCCAATGTACTCTTCGCAACATACTTTTCCATATGTGTATATGTATGGTTTGTGCATAATAAAATACAATGAAATCGAAAGTGGGCAGAATTTAGCAATTTCGCATTTTTCTTAACGGTCCAATGAAAGTAAAATGCAAAATAGATTTGTTGTTGTTTCGTGGGACAATACGCAAATTACGATTATGAGTGGGCAGTTCATAATTGAATTTAAGTAGCTGTCAGCAAATATGTGTGAATTGGTAAGGGATCTGAGGTATGGGCGAAGCTGAACATTACATATATCTATGATGAGTTTTCATGTGGCAGAAAGGTCAATCCTTGACTCGATAATTCGAAAACTTCCAACACTACTTGGCACCTTCAACATATGTCGAAAATGAACCTCGCTGAACAAAATTGCCCACTTTTTTTATCCTCTTTTTTGGTAAACGTGACCCAGTATTTACCCAAGACTTTATCCGGTGCTGGTTAGCAGGGATGTTTTCAATTGGATATGCCGGTCGTAAGAGGCGACTACAATCCACGAAATCTTTCCCAAGACAGTCGGGCAGTACCGCAAGGGAGTACCGTAGCGTACAGGGTTCATTGGGCAAAGGACTGTCAACACCCGTACAACCCTGTCAGGTCTGTCACGTAACTTTTTTTAAGTGGATCTTCCGTCTATGCAGGGCAAAGCATGGCTACAACAATAACAACAACCAAGGACTATCAATTTCGATATTACTCCCCAAAACCTTCGGGGAGTATTTTTGTCGAAAATAACAAAAACAATCTTCTCTTGTACTCTCTTCTTGGTAGACCTCGAAACAAATAGACAAGCACTGTGGTGTTAACAGAAAATTGTGCGGTTTAAGTTGTTGCTCTATATATAAACTGAAATAAGTGTTATTTTAACACCAAAAGAAGTCAAAGTGAAAAAAAATAAAATTAAAAAAAGTTATTTTTCAGAGTTTCTATTCCGACTTCAACCAGAATCGTATGCAGGTTTCTACCATGATAACATCGTATACTTATGCATATCATAGTCTAATTACAGTTTTTTTCTAAGTGACACAACATTTTCACGTGCTTTGTTGCCTTCTCCGAGAATCGAGCCCACAATATTTAACTGCTAAACGCAGGTGCCTACCATGATTCCATCATGAACTTATGCTTGGCGACCCTCAAATTATAGCTTTGTTGATGTGCAAACATCTTTGCGCGGGAGTCATCCAAGAAAGTTACGCTGTAAGCTGTAGTAGGTGTCTTGAACGCTCAACTCATGTGTCTACCATATTGCCATCGTATACTTATGCTCATCATAGTCTAATTACAGCTTTTTTCTAAGTGACTCAACACTTTCACGTGCTTTGTTGCCTTCACCGAGAAACGAGCTCACAATATTTAACTGCTAAACGCAGGTGTCTACCATGATGCCATCGTGTACTTATACTTGCCTGCGTCTAATTACAGCTTTGTTGATGTGTAAAAATCTTTGTGCGGGGGTCATTCAAGAAAGTTACGCTGTAGGCTGTAGGCTGTAGTAGGTGTCTTAAACGATCAACCCAGATGTCTACCATGTTACCATCGTATACTTATGCTCATCATAGTCTAATTACAGCTTTTTTCTAACTGACTCAACACTTTCACGTGCTTTGTTGCCTTCACCGAGAAACGAGCTCACAATATTTAACTGCTAAACGCAGGTGTCTACCATGATGCCATCGTGTACATATGCTTGCCGGCGTCTAATTGCAGCTTTGTTCATGTGTAAACATCTTTGTGCGGGGGTCATCCAAGAAAGTTACGCCGTAGGCTGAAGTGTGTGTAGGGTGTAGTGTGTAGGCTGTAGTGTGTAGGGTGTAGTCTGTAGTGTGTAGGCTATAGGGTGTAGTGTGTAGCCTGTAGGGTGTTGGCTGTGGGTTGCTGTAGGCTGTATATTAACTAAGTATCTGGGCCCAAAAATGTAAATTGCATTAAAAATCGTGCATGCGTGAAAAGCTAGTGGGGAAAGCCTGCATTGATTTCCACGACTACAAACCAATATTCATTAAGAAATGTAGTATCAAGCCGAAGATATATATTCGAGGAGGTGTTGCGACCTGTGCTGAATTGTGGCATTCTAGTGTAGTACTTCACCCAGGAAGAATTGCAAACGCACCAACCTAAAGCTTGTTTAGCACTGGAACTAACTGCACCGGAGCCCCAGAGTGGCTAGTTCTAATAACTAATAGTTCAAATGAAACCCCTGGTCAGTTGAAAACCAATTTCCACCCCTGTGAAACTCTTCGTCATATCGAAAACTCATATAAACCTATTTGTGTTACCACATATTGCCTCACCCAAAGTAAAAGTGCAATTTTCACTGCCATCATTACAACAGTCTGCCCGTGAATTTCGCATATCCATACATAATATAGATATATTCATGTATGTTGTATATCTTATATTAGCAAGATGAAATATCAAAGTTTACAACATCATGTCAGAAGTTTATCAAAAATCGCCAATCACAACATTCAACTTTGCTATGCTCTTTAATAATCATATTTTGCTTATATTACAACAACAAAATAAAGCAAGTTTAAAGAAAAAAAATTATTTCTTCCCAACGCCTTTTTGCTTGTTACTTGCATTCATGTTGTACCTGCTGTGCTGTTAAGAGGACGGCAGTCTGACTCGTTGCACTAAACAAAGCTATTCCTGGCGCCAAGAAAGTTGCTCACGTTTGCGCCTTTGCTACGAATATTTTTGTTTATTTTTTGGTCACTTTTTTATTATTTATACCTTAAGGTAGTCCGGGTATTATACAATATAATTACAAGTGTGCTATATTTACATATTTTTGCATGCAAAATATTCAAGTCAAGTTTGTTACTTAAGTCTTTCATTTTATATCAAGGATGTTATGTTCCTTTCGAGAGTGAAAATTGAAAATATTTTTTTGCTGTGCAAAAATATCTCTGCTCACGGTATGGGGGGATCCAGTGACTTTTGCGTAAGCACATTGTAGAGATGAGCTCAGTTACCCACCCAAAGAAAAAAATGAAAAGTGGAATTGGAGTAATAGGAAGAAGATGTTAGTCAATTGGGAGCGGAATCTTAGAGTCGCAAACATTTAAGCAGAGACCATAGCCATAACCACCGGAACCATAAACATAACCACAGCCACAACCATATCCGCAATAATAAATATAGCCAAAATCACACCATAACCGTAACCCGCAACTGTGAAAGTAGATGTAAAATAAATTAAATTATCAATAAACGTAACCATTGAGGTGACTATAATCTTAACCTTGGCCGCAGCGGTTAGGCTAAATCGTAGTAATGGTAGGCTGGTAGGCGAGCGTAACTGTGAGGCTTATACACCTTATAGTTTTCGATACGGATGCGGTTACGGTAGTGATAACGTTTAATTTTAGATTATGGTTATGGTTTTGGTTATGGCTTTGGTTATGGTTTTTAGTTATGGTTTTGGTTTTGGTTATGGTTTTAGTTATGGTTTTGGTTATGGTTTTGGTTATGGTTTTTAGTTATGGTTTTGGTTTTGGTTATGGTTTTAGTTATGGTTTTGGTTATGGTTTTGGTTATGGTTTTAGTTATGGCTTGGTTATGGTTTTGGTTACGGTTTTGGTTATGGTTTTGGTTATGGTTTTGGTTATGGTTTTGGTTATGGTTTTGGTTATGGTTTTGGTTATGGTTTTGGTTATGGTTTTGGTTATGGTTTTGGTTATGGTTTTGGTTATGGTTTTGGTTATGGTTTTGGTTATGGTTTTGGTTATGGTTTTGGTTATGGTTTTGGTTATGGTTTTGGTTATGGTTTTGGTTATGGTTTTGGTTATGGTTTTGGTTATGGTTTTGGTTATGGTTTTGGTTATGGTTTTGGTTATGGTTTTGGTTATGGTTTTGGTTATGGTTTTGGTTATGGTTTTGGTTATGGTTTTGGTTATGGTTTTGGTTATGGTTTGGTTTTGGTTATGGTTTTGGTTATGGTTTTGGTTATGGTTTTGGTTATGGTTTTGGTTATGGTTTTGGTTATGGTTTTGGTTACGGTTTTGGTTATGGTTTTGGTTATGGTTTTGGTTATGGTTTTGGTTATGGTTTTGGTTATGGTTTTGGTTATGGTTTTGGTTATGGTTTTGGTTATGGTTTTGGTTATGGTTTTGGTTATGGTTTTGGTTATGGTTTTGGTTATGGTTTTGGTTATGGTTTTGGTTATGGTTTTGGTTATGGTTTTGGTTATGGTTTTGGTTATGGTTTTGGTTATGGTTTTGGTTATGGTTTTGGTTATGGTTTTGGTTATGGTTTTGGTTATGGTTTTGGTTATGGTTTTGGTTATGGTTTTGGTTATGGTTTTGGTTATGGTTTTGGTTATGGTTTTGGTTATGGTTTTGGTTATGGTTTTGGTTATGGTTTTGGTTATGGTTTTGGTTATGGTTTTGGTTATGGTTTTGGTTATGGTTTTGGTTATGGTTTTGGTTATGGTTTTGGTTATGGTTTTGGTTATGGTTTTGGTTATGGTTTGGTTATGGTTTTGGTTATGGTTTTGGTTATGGTTTTGGTTATGGTTTTGGTTATGGTTTTGGTTATGGTTTTGGTTATGGTTTTGGTTATGGTTTTGGTTATGGTTTTGGTTATGGTTTTGGTTATGGTTTTGGTTATGGTTTTGGTTATGGTTTTGGTTATGGTTTTGGTTATGGTTTTGGTTATGGTTTTGGTTATGGTTTTGGTTATGGTTTTGGTTATGGTTTTGGTTATGGTTTTGGTTATGGTTTTGGTTATGGTTTTGGTTATGGTTTTGGTTATGGTTTTGGTTATGGTTTTGGTTATGGTTTTGGTTATGGTTTTGGTTATGGTTTTGGTTATGGTTTTGGTTATGGTTTTGGTTATGGTTTTGGTTGTTGTTACGACTTTTTTAATATTTAGGACCTCCCTTTGCAAACATGCCAACTTTTTGGTCAAGACCATAATCCTCATTCATAGCGCAGTTCATATGTGAAGTCATATTAAACTTATCCTCCCTACAACTTTAATTATTAATCATATGCCTAAATGCAACTATTAACACTGACATTCGACGCTGTGCCTGCGCGCATGCGCTTGGTTATTTAAAATTAATTAACCTTTGATGCCATAGCTGCTTTCTGCTGTCTATTCAGTGTTAGTTTCTTTTACATTTTGCGTGTGTTTTTGTTGTATTAAAATTTCACGTAAATGCATTCGCCCTGCCACATCATTTGTCTGTTTTCTGGTTTGACTTGTTTGCTCGCTCGCCTCGCTTGATTGAGTGATGTGTGCGTAGCCAGTGACGGCTAACTCCTAAACATTTGATTATATTTATCGTTGGCATAGACTTTCGCCTTCACCACCCTTCTTGACACACCCCTGCTGATTGTTTGGCAAATAGTCTGTCAAAATAAAGGCACACCACAGCAGTGAATTGTGCGTGTGGCGCTTAGATTGCTGTTTATCTTCAACAGCAGTCACGATGCCAATTAGTTGGGTGGATCAGTAGTGACAGTTTTAAATTTGAAAAAAAAAAAAAAGTTGGTGTAATTAAATTTGAATGTGGGTGCTGCCTCAGTAGAGGGGGTTTTGTGATTACAAATACTTAAAACCGGTAGCCCAATTGTGCGTTGGGCTTGACATTGCCTTCGTAAAAAAAGATCCAATAAAAGCACTAAAAAGCTTCTAACGACAAACATGGGAGATATTTTAAGGTTATTAATTCTAGCAAATGAGCAGAACGTGTATCTGATTACTGTCAAATCAAATCAAGTTAGATTTTTCTGAGTTAAGTTTTTTCAAGTTTTCAAGTTCAGTGAGCACCGTAAGAGAAAAGTTCTCCAAACAAAAAATTCTCCAATTATTCAAAAAAATTGATGGTAAAGGATATGTTATATTTACGGTCATAGATTCGGTTATAGTTACGGCTTTGATTATGGTTATGGTTACGGCTATGGTTATGGTTATGGCTACGGCAATGGTTACGGTTAGGGAAATGAATATACGAGTACATAGTTATGGTACAAGAAATTATCAAACCTTTCTCATATAACTATGTATATTTGTTAGCACATCAAGTTCAACGAGCATTTGGTACTTCAACTATATTAGGAACCTCCCTATCTTAATTTGATTTTATTTAATTCTTATTTTATTTTGTTTTATTTTTTTTTTTTTTTTTTTTTTTGATACTATTTTAAATTTTACTTTTTTATTTATTTATTTTTTTTTTATTTTTTAGTTTATTTTATAACTAGCTGGTGCCCGGGACTTCGTATGCGAATAATTTCTGTTTTTTTTTTGCAGCTGGGTTAGCAAAGAATAAAATCCAACAAAAAGACTGGAGTGCAGTAATTAAGGGTACCATAATGTACCAACACATTTTTGTGGAAATATTCGTCGATACCTCCGAAACCGGTCGAGCTATCGAAATTTCAAGATATCTCCCAAACCATTTCAGATATTTCAATGAATCACATCGCATATTATAGCACTCATAGACAAATTTCGTTTGACACCTATATTGTACTAAGACATTTTTGGTCACCCCTGGTCCACATATTGGGCGATAACCCCAAAACCCGTTGAGATATCGCAAAAAATAATATCTTAAACTTTAAGTTGAGCGTCTAGCAATCCAACGATTCAATTCTATTCAGTACTTTTAGAGTGTTACGACCACAAACATACAGACAGGCATTGTCCACATGTTGGGCGATGACTCCAAAACCGGTTGAGATATCGAAAAAAGTAAAATCTTAAATTTTAAGTTGAGCGTCGAGCAATCCAACGAAAAAAGTTTCATTCATTTCCATTCATTACATTCAGAACGATACGGCCACAAACATACGGACAGACAGACAGATAGACACACAAAAATTTTTAAAATGGTTGATTTGGATTCTACTCGCTTAATAATGCTAGTACTCTGTTACGCAATTTCAAATTTGCCTAAGCGATTAAGTGCCAATAGACGATGACGTTAAATTCCATCATAGAAAATACTAACATATTTGTTAAAAACTTTTCCTACACTTTCTAAAATAATTAACTTCAAAAATTTTCAATAACATAACACCAATAACATAATTCACTCCAAATTAGTCATGGTTACAATTTAAGTTATTAAAATTAGTGACGACACCGCAGCATGGTCTTAGTTATTGCTGGTGGTGTTTAAACAAAACACACATTTAAAAAATACCAACAAAACCATGCATTACATAATGACCTCAACAGCCTAGCCTGCTTAACCTATAAAAATGCAAACGAGTATATTTAAATATGTGCCTAAGATGATCATATGTAATAGTTAAACTCTTTCACTTGCAACAGCAATATCAGCAGCATCAACACTTAAGCAATAAAATAAAGTAAGCAACAACAACTATTTGCGCGCATCAAAAAATAATGCAATAAAACTAAAAAGGAAATACCTTTTAAGTTAAGAAGCAACTTAATTACTTTGAACGTTAGGTGTACTGTAAACTGTCGTTGCTGTTGTAACTAAATATTTTCCATATCGCTGCTGGTGTTGCTAGTTAAGCAACAAAACAATGGCCCCAATAATAACAACAACAACAACAACAATCTATAAGTATGCCATTGTCGATTACAACATTGGCCGTGTGCCTTGATTGTTGCCGGCTATTGCGACTGGCCTTTCAACAGGCACTGATTTTTTTTTTCGCTTTGGACGCGGTAACTCCCATAAACTCTTTGCTTGCTTACTTGCTTAACTCGTCGTTAGTATCAGTATTGAATTGTTTTATGGTATTATGGCATTTTGTAGGCAAATTGTGTATTTAATTTTTATTTATTGTTTTGAGATGTTTTTATTTGTTCACGTTTCCTGGCCATAGGTAATATTTTATTAGCTTTTGTCATCGAGGTGGAAAAAAAATTTTAAAATATTTCAAAAACGTTCTATTTCAGAATTTTATTAATAACGACGTCTTTCAATATTTAGTCGCTCGAACGCATGAATGTGCCAATTTTTAAGATTTGAGTTACTAGGCTCACGTGATTAATCTCTCTCGTTTCTCTACGATTCACGAAAATCCTGGGTTTCCAAAGTACAAGGAATTCCCGGAAATTTGCAATGCCATTTTCATAAATTTATAGTTCAATCTTTGTTCATGTTTCTGGCGCATCAAAAATGTTTAAAAACTAAATTTTTAAATTTTTTAAAATTTTCGTTTTGCCAGAAACATGAATGTGCGGCAAAATTGTTACGTACGCGCCATTATGTCATGCAACACATGCATGTTTCTGGTAAAACAAAAATTTTCACAAATTAAAAAATTCAATTTTTAAATCTTTCTGTTCCTGGCACAACGAAAATTTCAAAAAAATTCCGAATCTCGGGGATTTGAAGGAATGTAAACGTAAAAAAACTATGTATATCAGTGGAAAGAGTATAATCTTTTAACTTTAAACGAGCTAAACTTGTATATTCGTAAATTTGTATACTTGTATATCCGGTACTATCTCGGGAACCGCTCGACCGATTTGGATGAAATTCGGCATATAGATAGTATGATTGATTCTAAGACTATCCACTTCGGGGTTGCCACTTGGACCGGTTTACAGGGTTGTCACCTATCTCAATTTTTTGTTTAAATATGCAACAAGATATGCCAATATGAGTATCAAAAGTAAAGTATTTTCGCTGACATATCAAGTAGGGTTGCCACCTTACCGCAGTATATTTGTATATCCGGTACTATCTCGAAAACCGCTTGACCGACTTGAATGAAATTTGGCATAGAGATAGTATTATTGATTTTAAGGCTATCCACTGGCGGGTTGCCACTTGATGGTGTTACAGGGTTGCCACCTATATCAATTTTTTTAAACTACGGAGCAAGATATGCCAATATGGGTATCAAATGAAAGGGATCATTTCGGGGCCACTTTGGGATAATTTCGGGGCTATTTCGGCATCATTTTGGGTTAAATTTTGGATCATTGTGGGATAATTTTGGGGCCATTTTCGGATGATTTTGGTGTAATTATGTAACCATTTGGGGATTATTTAGGTGTAACTTTGGGATAATTTTGGGGCTACTTTGACATCATTTTGGGTTCAAATTTGGATTATTTTGGGACAGTTTTGGGATTATTTAGGGGCCACTTTGGGATAATTTCGGGGCTATTTAGACATCATTTTGGATTCAATTTTGGATCTTTTTGGGATAATTTTTGGGGTCATTTTCGGATGATTTTGGTGTCATTATGTAACCATTTTGGTATTATTTAGGGGTGACTTTGGGATAATTTTGAGGCTACTTTGACATCATTTTGGGTTCAATTTTGGATTATTTTAGGGTCTTTTTCGGATAAGTTAGGGGTCATTTTCGGATCAATTTGGGTACATTCAAGGGTCTTTTTAAGGTCGGTTTTGGAATCATTTTGGGGGCCGTTTTGGGATCATTTTTGGTTCATTTTGGGATCATTTTCGGGTCACAACTAAAATTTTAAATTTTGCGAGAGGCATAAACTTTCAAAAACGATTTCCTACAGTTTTAATTTTAGCACATTCATGCTTCTGCCAAGGGAGCGACGATTTGGTTCAAGGACGCCCTATCACAGAAGGAGTTTTAAAAACACCTTATCTTAATGAAAATTTAATACGTTTTCAGCTATAATAGGGCCTGTTTTCCACGCAGTAGTCGAAAATGATCTTCCACGCAGCAGTCGAAATGTAATATACAGCCAGTTGCATACTAGCCAGTTACTTTTTTGCAACTCGATTGTCAAAAGAATTCGCCTATTGTCGGTAATTAGTTGTAAACATAAAATATTTTCAAGCAACTCCTTTTGCTAATTTTGCATACATAGAAGCAGAAGTGATGGTAACGCGGAAGAGCTATTACATAGTAAGTATAGATACTACAAAAAATTTGTTGAATCATTTTATACAGTACAACAAAGAAAGCAGGGAAACAATTATTGCAGGAAGTAGTATCTGGCATGAATTGGAAAGGCAAAAGATAGTGAAAAGCATGCAAAGCTGAAAACAGATTACATGTCCTAATTAACTCCTGCAGTTAAGATAAATCGGATACTTCGATTTTGCGATCCGGTTCATTATCTTAATTTTTCAAATTTTTCAACCTAATAATTTTTTTGTTGGTTTTTTATAGGTTCTTACGTCCAAAAATCCTTATCCTTATACATATTTTAAACTCGAGGCTGTAAAATAGAACTTTAGTTATTTAATCAGTATCCATACAATATGAACTACTTATGTTTGAGTTGATACATACAAAAGACTTAAGACACAAACTTGGTTATAACTTTCACATACATCATCCGTTTAGGACTCAAAATGTTACTTGCGATGACAAAAGCTACCTTGACGTAATTCATTCATTTCAGTTGCAAACTATTAACACTTATAATTTGTCTCAAGCAGGTACTTCAAGCAGCATCACGAATTTCAAAACAAAAAAGCAAATGTGAAGTAGGGGGATTTTGGATGAAGCTATCAAAAAGTAAAGCACACATAATTCAATAAGTGTACAAAAAAAACAATTGCGGAGTTAATTATATGTTAAAAATTAAAAAAAAAAAAAAGCATTATACCATGTGACATCACTGGAAACACACACACATACATTAATGCAAACATACACACACGATAGCACATGATGTTAGCTAAGATAATATAAAAATAATAAAAACAAATCAGTGTTTTATTGTTGTGCAGCTTCCTCCGTTTACTGCAACAATTGAAACTCTACTATAACAACAACAACAACAACAACAACAATACTAGCACTTGTATAACAACTTCATGGCCCATGCTGTATGCATATTAAGTTTTGCACAACAAATGAACAATTGAAAGGTGTTGACAATGCAATTACCCGAAAAATTTCAATTGAAGTTTACAACCGGTAATTTGAAAAGTAAATACTTAAACGTGCAACAAGTGGCCACCACTATTTGATTAATGCTCAATTGTTATGCAGATTTGTTATTTGTTTTTTGCAGTTAGCTTCATACGTGATTGTACTTGCTGTGTAGGTGTTTAGGATAATGAGATTTTGGAGGTCGTAGAGGCAATATTTTTTAGGTTGAGGGTGTTTTTTTTTACCAGATTAGCTTGTGTTTCATAAGGCAACAATTTTTGGAAATTAACGCATTTAAGGATATACTATGACACTCTCTCCTTTCATAGAAAAGTATCATATCGCATACCTAGATCTAAAGGGAGCTAAATCAAAAAACTGAAATTTTGAGCTACATATGCAAACTACCGCGCTTTAACATTTAAAACCCACCCATCTGTATACTCGATTAAGTAATGGCTCCACTACTTAACAAGAAAAGGACTGGGAGAGGCAGCCAACTCTTCGATTTTTTTTTTTAATTTTGATTTTTGACTTTATCTCTGTTTAGATCTACAAATTTAGCTGTGCGGTATTATTAAGGAATTCATATATAAGTTTATTGACCTTGCGACTGAATCTTGTCCTTCCACGGTCTTCATCTGCTCTTTGGTTTTAATCCCAATCCATTTTTGTCTCTTCTCATCTGTCTTATCAGTTTCCCTATAATTTTCTTTATTATTTTCACTATCCTTATCCTTCTCCTTATCCTTATCCTTATCCTTATCCTTATCCTTATCCTTATCCTTATCCTTATCCTTATCCTTATCCTTATCCTTATCCTTATCCTTATCCTTATCCTTATCCTTATCCTTATCCTTATCCTTATCCTTATCCTTATCCTTATCCTTATCCTTATCCTTATCCTTATCCTTATCCTTATCCTTATCCTTATCCTTATCCTTATCCTTATCCTTATCCTTATCCTTATCCTTATCCTTATCCTTATCCTTATCCTTATCCTTATCCTTATCCTTATCCTTATCCTTATCCTTATCCTTATCCTTATCCTTATCCTTATCCTTATCCTTATCCTTATCCTTATCCTTATCCTTATCCTTATCCTTATCCTTATCCTTATCCTTATCCTTATCCTTATCCTTATCCTTATCCTTATCCTTATCCTTATCCTTATCCTTATCCTTATCCTTATCCTTATCCTTATCCTTATCCTTATCCTTATCCTTATCCTTATCCTTATCCTTATCCTTATCCTTATCCTTATCCTTATCCTTATCCTTATCCTTATCCTTATCCTTATCCTTATCCTTATCCTTATCCTTATCCTTATCCTTATCCTTATCCTTATCCTTATCCTTATCCTTATCCTTATCCTTATCCTTATCCTTATCCTTATCCTTATCCTTATCCTTATCCTTATCCTTATCCTTATCCTTATCCTTATCCTTATCCTTATTCTTATCCTTATCCTTATCCTTATCCTTATCCTTATCCTTATCCTCATCCTTATCCTTATCCTTATCCTTATCCTTATCCTTATCCTTATCCTTATCCTTATCCTTATCCTTATCCTTATCCTTATCGTTATCGTTATCGTTATCGTTATCGTTATCGTTATTCTTATCCTTATCCTTATCCTTATCCTTATCCTTATCCTTATCCTTATCCTTATCCTTATCCTTATCCTTATCCTTATCCTTATCCTTATCCTTATCCTTATCCTTATCCTTATCCTTATCCTTATCCTTATCCTTATCCTTATCCTTATCCTTATCCTTATCCTTATCCTTATCCTTATCCTTATCCTTATCCTTATCCTTATCCTTATCCTTATCCTTATCCTTATCCTTATCCTTATCCTTATCCTTATCCTTATCCTTATCCTTATCCTTATCCTTATCCTTATCCTTATCCTTATCCTTATCCTTATCCTTATCCTTATCCTTATCCTTATCCTTATCCTTATCCTTATCCTTATCCTTATCCTTATCCTTATCCTTATCCTTATCCTTATCCTTATCCTTATCCTTATCCTTATCCTTATCCTTATCCTTATCCTTATCCTTATCCTTATCCTTATCCTTATCCTTATCCTTATCCTTATCCTTATCCTTATCCTTATCCTTATCCTTATCCTTATCCTTATCCTTATCCTTATCCTTATCCTTATCCTTATCCTTATCCTTATCCTTATCCTTATCCTTATCCTTATCCTTATCCTTATCCTTATCCTTATCCTTATCCTTATCCTTATCCTTATCCTTATCCTTATCCTTATCCTTATCCTTATCCTTATCCTTATCCTTATCCTTATCCTTATCCTTATCCTTATCCTTATCCTTATCCTTATCCTTATCCTTATCCTTATCCTTATCCTTATCCTTATCCTTATCCTTATCCTTATCCTTATCCTTATCCTTATCCTTATCCTTATCCTTATCCTTATCCTTATCCTTATCCTTATCCTTATCCTTATCCTTATCCTTATCCTTATCCTTATCCTTATCCTTATCCTTATCCTTATCCTTATCCTTATCCTTATCCTTATCCTTATCCTTATCCTTATCCTTATCCTTATCCTTATCCTTATCCTTATCCTTATCCTTATCCTTATCCTTATCCTTATCCTTATCCTTATCCTTATCCTTATCCTTATCCTTATCCTTATCCTTATCCTTATCCTTATCCTTATCCTTATCCTTATCCTTATCCTTATCCTTATCCTTATCCTTATCCTTATCCTTATCCTTATCCTTATCCTTATCCTTATCCTTATCCTTATCCTTATCCTTATCCTTATCCTTATCCTTATCCTTATCCTTATCCTTATCCTTATCCTTATCCTTATCCTTATCCTTATCCTTATCCTTATCCTTATCCTTATCCTTATCCTTATCCTTATCCTTATCCTTATCCTTATCCTTATCCTTATCCTTATCCTTATCCTTATCCTTATCCTTATCCTTATCCTTATCCTTATCCTTATCCTTATCCTTATCCTTATCCTTATCCTTATCCTTATCCTTATCCTTATCCTTATCCTTATCCTTATCCTTATCCTTATCCTTATCCTTATCCTTATCCTTATCCTTATCCTTATCCTTATCCTTATCCTTATCCTTATCCTTATCCTTATCCTTATCCTTATCCTTATCCTTATCCTTATCCTTATCCTTATCCTTATCCTTATCCTTATCCTTATCCTTATCCTTATCCTTATCCTTATCCTTATCCTTATCCTTATCCTTATCCTTATCCTTATCCTTATCCTTATCCTTATCCTTATCCTTATCCTTATCCTTATCCTTATCCTTATCCTTATCCTTATCCTTATCCTTATCCTTATCCTTATCCTTATCCTTATCCTTATCCTTATCCTTATCCTTATCCTTATCCTTATCCTTATCCTTATCCTTATCCTTATCCTTATCCTTATCCTTATCCTTATCCTTATCCTTATCCTTATCCTTATCCTTATCCTTATCCTTATCCTTATCCTTATCCTTATCCTTATCCTTATCCTTATCCTTATCCTTATCCTTATCCTTATCCTTATCCTTATCCTTATCCTTATCCTTATCCTTATCCTTATCCTTATCCTTATCCTTATCCTTATCCTTATCCTTATCCTTATCCTTATCCTTATCCTTATCCTTATCCTTATCCTTATCCTTATCCTTATCCTTATCCTTATCCTTATCCTTATCCTTATCCTTATCCTTATCCTTATCCTTATCCTTATCCTTATCCTTATCCTTATCCTTATCCTTATCCTTATCCTTATCCTTATCCTTATCCTTATCCTTATCCTTATCCTTATCCTTATCCTTATCCTTATCCTTATCCTTATCCTTATCCTTATCCTTATCCTTATCCTTATCCTTATCCTTATCCTTATCCTTATCCTTATCCTTATCCTTATCCTTATCCTTATCCTTATCCTTATCCTTATCCTTATCCTTATCCTTATCCTTATCCTTATCCTTATCCTTATCCTTATCCTTATCCTTATCCTTATCCTTATCCTTATCCTTATCCTTATCCTTATCCTTATCCTTATCCTTATCCTTATCCTTATCCTTATCCTTATCCTTATCCTTATCCTTATCCTTATCCTTATCCTTATCCTTATCCTTATCCTTATCCTTATCCTTATCCTTATCCTTATCCTTATCCTTATCCTTATCCTTATCCTTATCCTTATCCTTATCCTTATCCTTATCCTTATCCTTATCCTTATCCTTATCCTTATCCTTATCCTTATCCTTATCCTTATTCTTATCCTTATCCTTATCCTTATCCTTATCCTTATCCTTATCCTTATCCTTATCCTTATCCTTATCCTTATCCTTATCCTTATCCTTATCCTTATCCTTATCCTTATCCTTATCCTTATCCTTATCCTTATCCTTATCCTTATCCTTATCCTTATCCTTATCCTTATCCTTATCCTTATCCTTATCCTTATCCTTATCCTTATCCTTATCCTTATCCTTATCCTTATCCTTATCCTTATCCTTATCCTTATCCTTATCCTTATCCTTATCCTTATCCTTATCCTTATCCTTATCCTTATCCTTATCCTTATCCTTATCCTATCCTTATCCTTATCCTTATCCTTATCCTTATCCTTATCCTTATCCTTATCCTTATCCTTATCCTTATCCTTATCCTTATCCTTATCCTTATCCTTATCCTTATCCTTATCCTTATCCTTATCCTTATCCTTATCCTTATCCTTATCCTTATCCTTATCCTTATCCTTATCCTTATCCTTATCCTTATCCTTATCCTTATCCTTATCCTTATCCTATCCTTATCCTTATCCTTATCCTTATCCTTATCCTTATCCTTATCCTTATCCTTATCCTTATCCTTATCCTTATCCTTATCCTTATCCTTATCCTTATCCTTATCCTTATCCTTATCCTTATCCTTATCCTTATCCTTATCCTTATCCTTATCCTTATCCTTATCCTTATCCTTATCCTTATCCTTATCCTTATCCTTATCCTTATCCTTATCCTTATCCTTATCCTTATCCTTATCCTTATCCTTATCCTTATCCTTATCCTTATCCTTATCCTTATCCCTATCCTTATCCGTATCCTTATCCTTATCCTTATCCTTATCCTTATCCTTATCCTTATCCTTATCCTTATCCTTAACCTTATCCTTATCCTTATCCCTATGTATATCCTTTAAAACATATATATGCATGTATTAACTGTTGTTGAATATCACCCACTAAGTTACCTTCTTTATAACAAAGTTACCTCATAACTTGTACGATTTCCGTTTCTCCTAAATTGGACAAATCCATCAGCCTGCTAAACAATATGCC
This sequence comes from Campiglossa producta, assembly GCA_964058755.1. Classification (NCBI taxonomy): domain Eukaryota; kingdom Metazoa; phylum Arthropoda; class Insecta; order Diptera; family Tephritidae; genus Campiglossa; species Campiglossa producta. Next base: position 17,431,425 of record CAXKVI010000002.1, on the reverse strand, counting down.
AACACCATCACTAATCTACTCAACACTTAACACCCGCAATAGCTGCCACTTACGCCACCAACGCAGTCATCTTGTTGAAATCTTTTGACAACAATAATAAAATAGCCGACAATAGAGCGCCATTCGTTGTAACTTTTCGTAAACATGGTAGCTCGTTACCACTGATCCATGTTTAGGCAAATCGTATATTTAGGTTTTTTATCATGATGCCAAGTTAGCAGTCAAACAGGCGAACTGTCAGTGAGTTAAAAGAGCTAAAAAGGAGACGACGTGATTTGTTGAAAGTCCTAAGTCTTTTTGTAGTTGTTTTATTTCAACCTTCAGTTTAGTGTAGTTAGCCTGCACGAGGAAAATGAAATTTAGTTGGACCTAAGATAGCGGTGCATTCACCTAAAGACATAAATACGTCAATGCTTTGTCTAACTATTTAAATGTATGTGAGTACATACCTGAGCTTATACATATGTGGGAGCATGCACGTTTAGTACATGATCTATGCAAGTACAAGCTGATCAATAGGCGCTCTTATGCCCATCCGTGATTTATGTGACTAAATGTTTCTTCTGACACTTCTGCGTCAAAGGTTCATTGATCGAAAATAAGTACAAGTTTTTTTGCTTTTAACAGTAGCGAATTTCACATACTCATACTTACCGCACTCAAAAACTGCAGCAACGCCTCCACATACTCACTTAAGCATTGCCCGCAGCGTTTTTTGACTCCTAAATAAAAGTGAAATTGCTATTCAAAGTGTTTTTCGTTTTCGTTTTTTTTACGTTACCTTGGTGTACAGTAGAATCGCTGGCGGCTCGCAATTCTTTTTTTCAACTGCATAATTTATAGTTTTACATTTAGATAATTATAACAGGAAGTCAAACTGCGGATAAGTTTATTTGAGGGAGTGGAATTTTTTTATTAGAATAGAGAGGATTTTGTTTTATTAGAACATAAATTTAAGGTGTCTGTACCCCGTTTCTGTACATCAATTCGATCGATCATCTCGACTGAAATAGTCGTCTCGACTGTGTGCGTCAGTTTTTTTTTGTTACTGTAAAAATTTCAAATTTTTTCGATTTATTTTTCACTTGCTTTTGAAGTGGTGACGAAAATTTTTTTTGTTTTTCAATTTTGAATCGAGTCGATTTTGCAAAATCGAGAATTTTGTAGATTTATATACAGAATCGGGGTAGAAAAATATAAATGGCGGAGGATGTAGGTGGAGTGAACCCTGAATGAGAGACCAGACCCAAATAGAAAAATCTCAATTTTTTTTTTCGATAGCCATTCAAGATTTGTTTGCGGCCTCACGGTGGACATAAACTTCCCACGGTTATACATAGAGCATACCTGAACTCATAGGTGGATCCACGGATGTGGTTTTCAGGTTCAATCCCCTCCACCTCCCCCCCAGCCCCATCGGGATCCAAAAAGTCGTATATTTCAAAGTAATTCACAGCAAAAAATATAGTAAAAAATATGCAAAAAATATAACAAAAATTACACAAAAAATATAGAAGAAATTACAAAAGAAATAAGGTAAAACTTACACAAAAAAAAGTAAATTTAAATTAAAAAAAAATAAAGTAAAAATTATACAAAAAGGAAGGAAAATTGTAC
>CAXKVI010000002.1:17284381-17429608 GCA_964058755.1 Campiglossa producta | reverse complement strand
TAAAAAGAGAGATGAAGAAACGAGAATGAAAGTTCGCAGCTTACGCATGAAAAAGTGACATTGGAAAGAAAGCATTGGCCGTCCGCGACGAATTGCAATAACAAGAACATGAATGTGCATGATATTTGTAGAAAAGTGACAAGCCAATAAACCGCCTAAAATGTGTGTTTGCGATGTCAGAAAATCAACAACGACCTCAACTCAACCCAAAGCACCCGAAGCAATCTTGGCACGCAGTTGACTTGCTTTGGCAATAACAAGCCGTCACGTCCTCTTGGTGTCATCTCTTATGACGAAGTAATTCTTCACTCTGTACTTTGTGGTGCCCGCCCAACTCGAGGTGAGATGGTCTGAAGCCCTAACGATGCAAGAGTGCGTGTAATTAAGTGAAATACTTATTACTTTATCTTGAACTCTTTTATGTTATTTAATTTTATTTTATTTTATTTTAATTTATTTTATTTTATTTTATTGTTATTTTATTTTATTTTATTTTTTTTATTTTTTTTTATTTTTTTTAATTTTTTTATTTTTTTATTTTTTTTTATTTTTTTTTTTATTTTACTTTGCTTTATTTTATTTTATTTTATTTTTATTTTATTTAATTTTTTTTGTTTTATTTTATTTTATTTTTTTTATTTTATTTTATTTTATTTTATTTTTTTTATTTTTATTTTTATTTTTATTTTATTTAATTTTATTTTATTTTATTTTTTATTTTATTTTATTTTATTTTATTTTATTTTATTTTATTTTATTTTATTTTATTTTATTTTATTTTATTTTTATTTTATTTTATTTTATTTTAATTTATTTTATTTTTATTTTATTTTTATTTTATTTTATTTTTTGTTTTATTTTATTTTATTTTATTTTTTTATTTTATTTTATTTTATTTTATTTTATTTTATTTTATTTTATTTTATTTTATTTTATTTTATTTTATTTTATTTTATTTTATTTTATTTTATTTTATTTTATTTTATTTTATTTTATTTTATTTTATTTTTATTTTATTTTATTTTTTTAATTTTATTTTATTTTATTTTATTTTATTTTTTTTTATTTTATTTTATTTTATTTTTTATTTTATTTTATTTTATTTTATTTTATTTTATTTTTTTTTATTTTATTTTATTTTATTTTATTTTTATTTTATTTTATTTTATTTTATTTTATTTTTTTATTTTATTTTATTTTATTTTGTTTTTTTATATTATTTTTTTATTTTATTTTATTTTATTTTATTTTATTTTTTTATTTTATTTCATTTTATTTTATTTTATTTTATTTTTTTATTTTATTTTATTTTATTTTATTTTATTTTATTTTATTTTATTTTTTTATTTTATTTTATTTTATTTTATTTTATTTTATTTTATTTTATTTTTTTTTTTTTTTTTATTTTTTTTTTTATTTTATTTTATTTTATTTTTTTTTATTTTTTATTTTTACTTTATTTTATTTTTTTATTTTATTTTATTTTATTTTATTTTATTTTATTTTATTTTATTTTATTTTATTTTATTTTTTTATTTTATTTTATTTTATTTTATTTTATTTTATTTTATTTTATTTTATTTTATTTTATTTTATTTTATTTTTTTATTTTTTTTCTTTATTTATAAGTTATTTTATTTTGTTGGTCTCATTTTATTTTATTCTAACTGGTTTCGGGACCATTTTGGGGCTTTTTGATTATCATTTCCGATTTGTTTTATGGACTTTTTCGGGCCTTTTTACTTTCATTTTAGGATCATTTCGATAGCGTTTTCTTAATTTTGTTTGGGGAGGGTCCCGAAAACGTCCCAGAATCTTCTGAAAACAGTCCCGAAATGGTCCCGAAAAAGTCTTTTAGGATAGTCAATTCTCCTAAATGGTTCTGAAAAAGTTTTGAAAACAATCCCGGAATGATAACATAATAATCCCTTAAACAATCCCAAAACAAGTCCCGAAATAATCCCATCTGGTCTCACGGCTACAATAAAAATTACAGCATTGGGCTGATGCTTCTGGTGTAGTCGCAGTCCGTAATCAAGATACCAACCTCTGCTTACACTGACTTTACCAGAACTTAGCTGGGTTTAACCAGCAAAAGAGATTACTCCATTAACTTTACCCGTTCCAAGCCTCCAGCAAGCTTGAGACACCCATTCCATTTATCCTTAGCGAATTCACATCATTAACGTTGACCATAAATGGAACTGCCAAAGTGGCCATTGTATGTCAGTTCATTTAGCGCCGCCACCAACTTATGCTGCGTGAGTGAAAACCTTTTTATTATTTTCACTTGCAACATGAAATGAAAGCAAAAGAAAGCACAAACACATACTGTAGGTACAATGGTTGCAACAGTCGGTGAATGAGTCGATTGACGGTGTTAAAGCTCGTCAAATTTTAATGCTGGTGCACGCAGCTGCCACCAAATCAATCAACAACTCAACTTTTGTGAAACGACACGAAGATGAAGCAGTCAAAAATATTGTTGTTGTTGGTGTTACATGCTGCCGGTTGCTAGGTCGGTTGTCAACAGTTTCCTTGCTGTGGCAAAACTGTCGCTTTCATTCCACAAATGAAAACGAAAACGAAATCGCAATGGAATGGATTGAGTTTCACATAACGAGCTGGAGATGCTGATGAAGTGAGAAATGTAAATTGGCTTTAATGCTTAGATGTCTCACTTGCATAAAACATGTTCATTAAAATTGCTTACAAAGTGTAGTGGCGTGGAATTGAAATGTTTTCAAAAAAAAAAGGGGAGTAATCACACACATAAGAATAATTTTATTCAACATGAATCATGTTAAATTAACAATGTTCTGTTAAACGAGGCAGGTTTTTTTTATTTAACAGCAAGAAATGTTAACTTCGCAAGCAACGATCCTAATTTAACAGGAGGTCATGTTACATAAAAAGAAAGTCATGTTACTTCAACAGAAGTCATGTTAATTTAAAAGTGTTGTTTTTTAATAAGAACTCTTCCGCATGATGAGATGTATCCATATTGACCAAAGAAGAAATTTGGCACACAGATTACAGTAACTCCTGCAGGTAGCCGAAAAATACACAAAGTTGCTTAAAGACCACGCCCACTTTCATATACAATTTTTTAAACTATTGCATAGATTTTATCGCAGGCCTTGGCGGTGGGAGTGAAATGAAAAAAATGTTTATGTTAAAAAAGTTCGTAGTAACGGACTTTTTTCAATGTTAAAAGGTTCGGCGTTAGCAACATAACTTGACAAAAATAAATATAAGCGTTGCCTACATTTAGGCGTATGACGTTGTACTAATGTTAGCAACAGACCTATTACATAAAATTGGAGCTGTATATTACATTACATTAAAATTGGATCTGTAAGCGTTGCCTACATTTAGGCTATACTACTAACAGTATGACGTTGTACTGAAATTAGCAGCAGGCCGATTACATAAGATTGAAGCTGTATAGGCTATACTGTGAACAGGTTAAGGCTGTACTGCTCTAAAGTCATAAATATGCTCATTGAGTTTTCATAAATATTATAATTGCATAAGGTGATAAAAAGTGATATGCAATAGCTTTACCGCGCAGACCCCTAGAGCCACACGTCTTTTTTTTAAGACGAAAATAATAGGCTGTTAAAAAAATTTTAAGGAGTCGTGCTCCTTTCTCCGTATCATGGCGAGCTCCATTCCTTTCAGAGTCTGAAGGAGATAAATGCTGATATGAGGATGATATGAGGATGATAGGAAATACGGGATATACATAGCCCGACCAGGAAAGTCTAGATCATTGAATCTTTCCTACTCGGGGTAGGCAAAATGTCGATCTAAGTGGGGTGGCCACTCTTGGCTGTTTCTATATCTATTTTGATCATGAAAATAGCATCCATAATCAACATGGAATGTGAAAATCCTCATGCCTAGCCCACTAACCCAACCTAACTCAAGCTAACCCATAATATGCTATATGATATTCGTGTGTTCTTATGTTAAACCGCCAACACTATTTTACAATCATTTCTACACATTAACCCGAATCCAATCGATTTCGTCGCACACACACGCACACCCAACTATAAAATTCCAATAAATGCCAATTTAATGCAAAAAGAGGAAGAGTCAATTGCAACTGCAACAAACTCCAGAAACTCTTTTAAAGACGACGCGTTAAATAAACGTAGATAAATGGGAAACCTGTCTTGGTGTACAAAACGATTATCGACAAGAGGCCACCGAAGCCACCGACGCATACAACAAGCATTACAGTAAGAAGTAGCAACAGCAGCCCGAAACGACATGGCAGCACATTTCAATCCCGAACTGTTGAGATTGCGCATTAGTGATGTGCGGTGCAGGGTATTAAAGAACCGATTCTCTTGAGTGTACTTCTTTTGAAAGGACTATTAGTGTAAAATATTTTTTTGAAGTTAACTCATTAGGTGGCGAAACAAAGTTTTTATGGAGAGTGAAATTTGTAAATTAAAAAAAAAAAGTTGTGACGGATATGAAAACGTTTGGTGTGTCTACCTTCCAGCAGATGTCGCGCCAGCAATTTGGCTATAAATACATATTTGTAGATCACCTACTATCTCGGGAATGGCTGAAGGGATTTGGATAAATTTTTGTATATAGACAATCTGCTGCATTCTAAGTCTTTCTACTTGGGTGTTGCCACTTCCGGTGCTTTACATGGTTGGGACCTATCTCAATTTCTTTTAAATATTGATCAATATACTAATGTCAATATGGGTATCAAATGAAAGGTTTTTTCGGCCGTATACCAACGAAGATTTTTTCAGCCAGTGTTGCCACCTAACTTCATTTTATTTATAGGTGAAGTACCTAGCTTGACTAGCTACTCGACAATTTGGGCAGTGAAAGAAAATGATCCGGTTTCCCCATAATCCACATCACTATATTGCAGATACTTACAAAATGGCAAAGTGCATTGGAGTGCATGTTAAAGACACGTTTAAACAATGATTTAATGCCAATAAATAAATTTAAACATTTATTAACGATAATTAATGTTTTTGTAATTTGGCGGCAAAAATGCTAAATGCAAAATGTCAGAGAATACACACACACATACCTATTAAGCATGCTCAATGGTCAGCGAGGCAACCCAACCGCATGAGTCCAAAGTAGAATGCGTTTCTTTGCAGGTGAAAAGTGAAACTCCAATTATGCGCCACAATGGCGAGTACAACGTTTTGGCGTTGCCAATGACTGCTCGGGTCGTTTGTGGTGTCTTAAATCTTTCAACGGACGCCACCAACGCCAAGTTAACAACATACAATTCTACATCTAGTCAGGCAGACATATTTTATTATATAAATAGTTTGAAAATGAACACGCGCGAAAAGAGATACCAAATTGTCCCAAAACAAGGATCAGTTTGAATTAAAATCATTTCAACATCGCTCGGGACAGAGTTGAATCTTTCATCGTTATGATATATCTTCTTCCTTGAGATTTATGTGAAATAAATAGAAGTATCTGGGTGACCGAGCTTGGGCTAAGCTTTCCAAAGGAAATAACACAAAAAAAAATTGGTGGCAACTCCGTAATATAGCACAAGTGGCAACACCCAGGTGAACAATATTAGAATTAAGCATGCTATTCCTGTACCAAATTTCATCCAAATATGTCAATAGTCCCCCGAAGTAGTGGTCAATATCCGAAATCAGGGGCGGTTCCAAGGGGTGGTTTTCAGACTCAATTCAGTTCCCCTAAATAAACGCGGTTAGGTAACAGAACAGGGTGACAAACCTGTATCGAAAATGCCTTTCCTTTGCTACCCATATTGACATATCTTGAACAATATTTAAAAATAAAAGTAACTGATATAGGTGGTAACCCTTTAAACAAGCTAAACTTCAATATTTGTATATCCAGACTATCTCGGAAACCGCTTGACCGATTTGGATACAATTTTGAATATAGATAGGTTAGGCACGTAGAGGCACACCTAGGCCAGTATTAAAAGGCCCGTTGTGATACCACCAACACTAGGAAAGTTAGTTCCGGGACCCTGCCATATGGAAAATCCCTGTATTATTTATCGTGATTCTCCACATAGCAGAATTCCGGGACTGACGCTAGTAAACCGACACCGTTACTCCTCCTCGAACAATTTAGATGACTTGTTGAAGGCCATCAAGTCCTTTGACCAGCTCCGTGACCTGGCGTAGGCTAACCAGAAAGGCCGCTCGCAAAATGCGCATTCTCGCACCACTTAAAGCCGGGCAGTTGCCGATGAGATGCTCCACCATTTCCTCCTCCTCGTTATCTTTGCAACTCCTACAGCATCGTCGGTAGGGCACGCCTAGCCTTTCTGCGTGCCTACCAATAAGGCAATGCCCAGTTAATACTGGTATTAATATGGAGATTTCTCTTCTCCTTAGGGCATAAATGTGTCTTGATCTTTTATGATCCCATTTCGCCAGGTTTCTTTGGATATACGGCAACCTGGAGATTGCAGCCATTTTCCGTTGGCTTGGCGGAGTGTGTACTCTTGCAGCATTAGCTTGAATGTGGCAAACGGCATAGCTCTTTATCCCGAAGAACCTGCTTGGTCGTGCCCTGCCTCGCAAGTTCGTCTGCCCTACACATTCCCTCAATGTCCCTATATCCCGGGAGCCATGTGTTATTCACGCGGTTCTGTTGGGCCATCTCTTGTAGAGATCGACGGCCGCTTGGCTGTTGCTAAGAATAAAAATATCCTGTCAGCTTGGAAGACACTGCAGTGATCAGGTAGTATGAAGGAGAGCTCAAGGTTCAGATGCGTTGAACCTTCTCCAACTCTGCCGTCTAACTTCGAGCCATTGGTATAAATGGAAGTGCCGCCATTAGTGGCGAATAAAAATAGTATGATTGATTCTAAGACTATGGTTATCGAATGAAAGGAATTTTCAGCGACATGCGAACTAAAATATTTTCAAGTAGGGTTGCCACCTATGGTTGCCACCTTATCGCAGTATGTTTGTATATCCGGTACTATCTCGAGAACCGCTTGACCGATTGGAATACATAGTATTATTGATTCTAGGACTATCCACCTGGGGGTTGCTACTTGGGGGGTTTACAGGGTTGCCACCTATTTCAATTTTTTTAAATTATGGAGTGAGATATGCCAATATGGGTATCAAATGAAAGATATTTTCGCCGACATACCAACTAAAATATTTTCAAGTACGGTTGTCGCCCAGGGTTACCATTTCACCGTATTGTATTTGCTTGGTATATTTTTGGGATCATATTTGGATTATTTTAGGATCATTTTGGGAAGTGTGGAAAATTAATACAGTCCAGACTACCCGTCTAAAAATAGGGCACAACCAGAGTTTTTTTCTGTATTCTACTGAGTGTCTTTTTGCAACTCCTTTACAAAAGATGACAGCTTATGTGTCCAGCTAGTTAGTGGTGTATTCCTTGAAAGCATTAAATTGAAGAATGTGCGCGATGAATTGCGAAAATTACCGTAACAAATCTCGAGTATGTAAAAAACTATAAAAATTGGCTATCCATAAATAATGAAAATCAAAAGTGTCGTAGAAAATAAACTGGCCAATCACTTTATTAAGTGTAGAGTGTGTGTGCCGCAAAAATGTATACACCCATTAGGGTGGCTATTTATTTTATTATTCGTCTTAACCTTTACTTCGGTAGGGCCGCTCAATTACAGCGGATATGATTTGTCTCTTAATCGAGGTCTGATATAATCCGAGGCAACATAATCCATTCCATCTCTCCTTCTTTCTTTAACTTTAGATTGCACTGTTAACTCTAAAAGTATTTGTAGAGCAACGATCCAAAGGTGCAAGTGAAGGACTCTATCGTTGTGAAAGGCTTGGGTCTGTGCTAAACCCTCGAGGGAAAGTGGTTAAGCCATTTTTTCTAACCCTCATACGACCCTAATACGATTATGATGGTGTATGTAAATATGTAAACATACTTTTTGTTTTAACTGTACGCGAAAAATGTAAAAAAATGTATCGATATTTGTAGATATGTATGTTTGTTGGCATATCAAATGAAAATAGTGACCAAATTGCGATTGAACGCAAAACACTTTCGCTGCATTTGCATTTGGCTTTGGTGTCGTGTAATTGAGAAAAGTGAAAAATCGCCAAGAGCTATGTAGCACAAGTGATTAATATGCAACACTGGCGACACTTGCATGCCACAACTTGCGAGTTAGTTAAGTACTGGTACACCTACAAAAATGCGTTTTTTATTTGTTTTAACATAGATGCAGCGCCGCATTGGCACTCGGTCACTGGAGCACTCTGGCAGTGTCACACATGTAATGAAAGTGAAAATAAAAAAAATTAAGACCAAAAAAATTAGAAATTTCAACTCACAACAGAAAACTAATGATGTTGTCAATAAAAATGAAGTTTTCGTTTAATAGGTTAAAACTAGGTAAATTGCATCAAACGTCTAGCAATTATTAATCACTTCAGGTGGTTTATATAGTTTGTGTTGCGAAGGGGCGAACTTTGCTAGGAAAATCTTTATAACTTTCGATTTTAGTCACGGTTGCCACTTGCAAAAAAAAAATACCAAAATCTGAAAAAAAAAACTATCGATTCGATATCGACGTGCCATACGAAAACTAACACTTTTAAAGTTTTTTACGAAAACTAACACTTTTCAAATTCTGTAAGAAGACTAACACTTTTATTTTGTGTCTGACGAAAACTAACACTTTTATTTTGTGTCTGACGAAAAATAACACTTTTAATTTGTGTCTGACGAAAACTAACACTTTTGGCTAGTACATTTTCTTCAGAGAAAACCTGAAAGTGTTACTTTTCGTCAGACACAAAATAAAAGTGTTAGTTTTCGTCAGAAACAAATTGAAAGTGTTAGTTTTCGTCAGACACAAAATAAAAGTGTTAGTTTCCTTCAGACACACAAATTTTGGTGTTAGTTTTCGTATGGCACGGCGATATGTTACCTTAGTAAAAAAACTATGAAATCAGAAAAAACTGCCAAATTCAAAAAAAGTAAAAAAAAACTACCAAATTTGGTAGAAAACTAAAAACTGTGGCAACCGTGATTTTAGCTATTCCAGAACGAAACATTCCGAATAGAATGGATCCCACTTCCTACTCTGTCTCAGTAGTAGAAAACCTCCAATAGTATAATGTATAATGAAGTGTTGTTAGCCGATAATCACGGCAGTTATTCTAAAACCCATCTGCCCGAAAATGTTGGCCTTAACTAACACTAACACTAACACATTTACATACACAACAAAAATATTTTCAGTCGAGAAGATTCTACGAAGAATCAAAATCTTCTGCCGGCGAACAATGGCCACACTCTATAAGTCTATCATCATTCCTTGCCTGGAGTATTCGAGAGAAAAAAAAAAAAAAACTAATGGCGGCGATATACCAACAGGTCATCATAACCTCTAACGAGATTTTTAGCCGAGCTTCTCTTTCCAACTTGTGGTGTGTTGCTTTTGAGTTTTTCCTACAAGTTGGCGGGACCTACAGTTTTTTGCCGACTCCGAACGGCACTTGCAAAGCAAATGAATTTTTTGCTGAGAAGCTTCTCATGGCAGAAATACACCCGGAGAGTTTGCCAAACTACTGCCGAGGGGCGACCCCGTTTAGAAAAATTCTTTTTCTAAATAATTTTTGATGTTACTTTTGCCGGGCATCGAACCGATACGACTTGGTGTAGAAGGCCGAACACTTAACCGCTACACTACGGCGGCCGCGTGTTCGAGAGAAAAGTTCTCCATTTTATTCACGGTGCCTCTCGTGCTAATTGGTGGTAATAATGATGAGCAGAAGTCGAAGAGGAAGACGAAACCCGTATTTACAGCTGCTATTAGACTTGGGTAGTTCATGAACTAATAAGATCATTGAACTAGACCATGGAAGTGATCGCGGGAACTAGGTCCAAATTTCAAATGAACTACTTCAACTATGTAAAATATTGGTCAAATATATACAATTTATTGAAAATGAGAAAATACCGAGAAACCAAAACGCGTGCTAAAGTAAAGTCCCTGCCAACCAGGGCTAACAATGGTGAAAACAACATCACAAATTAGTGCGGTGCAATAAAAAAAAAATGACCGTGACTAAGGATAGGAAAAAAGGATAAGGTAAACAATTAAAAATAATTGAACTAAATAAACTAAAAACGAACTACATAAACTTGTTAATTTTGACGAGCTAGTTCAAAATCTCTGATCACTTTAATGACCCTCCCAACTTTTTTGGACGTGTTTTGGCAGTTATTTCCTTATACGGAAAACAAATACAAATAATTGAACTAAATGAACTAAAAACGAACTACATGAACTAGTTAATTTTGGTAAGCTAGTTCAAAATCTCTCACCACTTTAATAAACTAAAATTCCTAACTCTAGCTGCTATCATAATTATTAACTAATTCAATCTTTCATAAGGGATAATTACATACAACAATACCTGTAACCTGTAATTCTCACTACAACATAAGCATCCCTTAACCGTAAAATTTAACGTAGCCATAGCCTTAACCGTAAATATATAACGTTAATTGCAATAGTAGCTGTAACTATACGCCGTAGCAATGCAACACAGTAGACCCAGCTGATGCATGCTTTTTACCAAACCGGTAGTCCGCCTTTTCCAGGCGCTTTGTTGTTTTTGAGCCGGGATCATCATTCTACGGCCTAGTGATTTTACTGCCTCTTTGCTGATGACGGCAATTGGGTTTACTGCCGTTTTCACAGAGAAAAATGAGCTGGGAATGGATAAGAATTGACCTTGATTTTGGTTGAATCAACAGATATTTTGGTTGATATGACCAAATCACTGTCAATTCTTATCCATCACCAGCTCAATTTTCTCTGTGTGTTGCTTGGACAGCAGTGTAGTGTTATTCTTTTTCATTATCAATATATTTATAGTCAAGGTACCTTTATGTTAAAGTTACGGTGACAGTGACATAAAAAGATTCAAATTATGTAATGTAAAAACTGTAACTCTGAAGTGACATGCACAAATGCTTACATATTTATGCCAAGAAATTGATCGGCATAGATTAAACCTAAAGTTAATTCAGGTTACTTCTACCGTTTGTCTACCCATTTAGTTTACATCCTCCACCAAAAATCACCCATAAGTTGAATGAGTCAAAAACAAGTCGTGGTCCAGTATTTTTGAATTAAAACTCAAGAGAAAAAGTACAAGTTTGGGATAAAACTCGATTTGAAATTATTACTTTTGCAAGTTAAATGTATATTTATGAAAATTTTAAGATACATTTTATTACAATGCAAAATAAATTTTTTGAGCATTTTTTTGGAAAACCTGTTATTAGAAAGTTCTAACAAAATTTAATTGAGTTCAAAAGCTTCATGCTCTTATTTATGGGTTTGCGGTGGTTTCAGGTTTACCTTTGAATTTAAAATTTTAATAATTTAATAAGCAAACGACTGTCGTCACAATAAGTTGTATATTTTAAAGAAATTACAATTGAAGGGTTTTGCCCCAAATAACTTGTTCAACAAATTACAATAAAAAATGTTCAAACTTAAAACGATTTGTGCATGGAACTTTTTAAGAATATTATCTATTTGTGGTGTTCTTAATGTGCTGATACTGCGTAAGTCAGCTCAATAAATTATAAAAATTCACTTTTTTTTACAGCTATATAACATTTTATATAATCAAATACTAAAATACTTAAAAAATCGCATCAACAGTTTTCTACATACTACCCCTAATCGCAAGCTGTTATATTGAACAAGAATGTTATACCCACAAAAACTTGATGGGAAACTACTATACGCTGGGAGAAATGAAAAACTTATCGGAAGGCCGACGAAAATTTTGCGAAGGCAGCTGCACAGATAATAACCAGGAGCTCATATGTTGCCCTTATCAAGGCAAGATAGAACAATATCGTTTGCTACACCAAGGTACGTATGGTTTAGGCTTCTTCAAATGGGCCCCGACTGTAGCAAGATAAATCGCCGTGCCATACGAAAACTAACACCAAAAATTTTGTGTCTGAAGAAAACTAACACTTTTATTTTGTGTCTGACGAAAAGTAACACTTTTAATTTGTGTCTGACGAAAACTAACACTTTTATTTTGTGTCTGACGAAAAGTAACACTTTCAGGTTTTCTCTGAAGAAAATGTACTAGCCAAAAGTGTTAGTTTTCGTCAGACAGAAAATAAAAGTGTTAGTTTTCGTCAGACACAAAATAAAAGTGTTAGTCTTCTTACAGAATTTGAAAAGTGTTAGTTTTCGTAAACAATTTTAAAAGTGTTAGTTTTCGTATGGCACGTCGAAATGCGTAAATTTTTTAGACAAATCCCAAATAACAGCTAAGATTTCTTGCAGTGTTTTTGAAGTTTAAAGGCAAAATTTTTTAATAAATATAGTCGGAACTATTGTTCTTGAAAAAAATTTTTGAAAAAGAGTGATCTTCCGTGGAAGTGTTATGACACTATTTAATGAGCACACCAATTCTCTGACGATCATGGTTCGAAATTATTCATTTATGAATATTCAAGAACGTTCTTTTGCGTTCACATTCTCGAACATAAACATTAAAAAAAAAAGATTTGCATTCGCATTCGCGTTCGTGAATAAGAACGCGTCAAAAAATCCACAACGTTCACGTTCACGAATGCATTCTCGAATCATTCTCAAATGCATTCTCGAATCTATGTAAGAAAGTTCTTCTTGTCGTTCATATTCATAAATATATATATGTTGCGTGGAATGATTCTCGAATGCACTTAAGAACGTTCTTCTTGCCGTTTACATTTTGTTTTTGTTTTGAATGTTTGTGATTTCCCTACTTGACAGAACAATAGCATGTGTGGTATGTTTATGAAGATGAACGATAAGAAGAACGTTCTTGCATACATAGATGCGAGAATGTATTTGAGAATGATTCGCGAATGCATTCGTGAACGTGAACGGTGTGGATTTTTTTAAACGTTCTTATTCACAAACGCGAATGCAATTTTTTTTTGTTTAATGTTCATGTTCGTGAATGCGACTGAATGCTGCCGAACAATTCTAAAGAGCAAGAAAATACTGCAAAATGCTGCTTGACAGCTTTTTTGGTAGTTTTCAAGCTAAAATTTTAACAGTAAATTTTTGAATTATAAACTTTTTACAGCATGCTTGGACGCCCATTTGCCTTTTGAGCTCGTACCACTTAGCGCGCTTTCACATCAAAAAGATTATCCATTTATGGTGAGTCAATAATTGCATGAATATCATTTTGTTGATTTCGAAAACTAATGAAGAGGCAAGTCAAATATTTTCGCTCAACTAAATTAAGAATCCCTATAGTATCGCCACGTTGCTATTTTCGATCAATACTATCAGCATATTCTATACAAAAAAAGGTTTACATTATCTATTAAATTTTTCTAGGTTGCTTTGGGTTGGCGTGTGCGTCATGGTATTGGTCCGGAGAAAATTATTTTCCGCTGCTCTGGAGCGATGATCGAGTACAGATATTTAATAACAGCTGCCCATTGTCTTCATCAATTTAAGTATGTGAATAATGTGAGCTGAGTAGAGTACCGTACTGTCTCAAAAGAGCAAACTTTGTTATAAGATATTTTAGAAATTTCAAAAACCCTCTATCTCAGTATCGTAAATATTGGACTTTCTAGCTCTATTATTATTATTATAAGGCCTTATTACACCGCGACCATTAGTACGATCTATTGTATATGCGTAGGCCTTTATAAATTTGAGCATCTCCTCAGGTTTTTTTTATTCCAAATCACGAACGGATTGAGAGTCACACCACCTAGGTAGCAAACTCTCTTTCTGGCTAACGCAATGCATACGCAGAGTATGTGAACCGGCGTTTCATCGTCCAGTTCGCAAAACCGACAAATGTATCTGACAGATTCAATTTACTCAGGTGATAACGTAGACTACAATGTCCCGTATAGTACCCAGTAAGGGTTCTTATATTTATGAGCCTGGCCGATGCACTTTGCGATGGTTCTATAAGGAGTTTGGCCTGCCTCTGTCCTAGGCTGCTAAGACAATTCTGCCTAAACTGTTTGTCTTCGCACTTGCTTATGGACTCCCTTACGCGGCCTTCGTAGGTCCAAAAAAGGCATAAAATGCTGGTAGAGCACCGTGTTTTGCAAGGTGGTCCGCTTTTTAGTTGCCGTCATGTCCTTCATGCCCTGGGACCCAACCTAACAAAACTTTGTTTTTGGCCCCCAGAACATTAAGAACTGTGACGCACTCATCGAAAAGCTTCGAAGTTATAGTGTAGGACTGCAAGGCACGTAGGGCGGCCTGACTGTCCGACATAATGTAGACTCGCTTAGAGGATAATCCTCTTCGGGGGCATTCTCTGCTACAGATTTCTATTGCATGGATTTCCGCTTGGAAAATAGTGGGGTAGCTCCCCATTTGTATACCAAGTCTCCGAATCGGATTCAGTATATGGGTTCCCTGTTTCCCAGAGCACTCGATCTATGCTTGAAACCTCAAATTTTCGCGTGATCCTGAGCGTAGGAGTTATTGCATCACTTACTTGCAATATAGGATCGTTTTTGAAGTTCTTCACTATCTTCAATGCAGCAAGTGTGATTTCTCCCTCTATCAGAATAGAGAAGAGAGGTATTCCTACAAGGGAACTTAACTCCTCTAAGATATTTCTTTAAGGTATCAGAAGTCGATAGTTTTCAAAAAACATCATTCCTAGTGATAGTTGTAACTGACGAAAGTTAGACTATCGAAAACTATCGAGAGTTATATCGAACCGTTATTTTTATTAGGGGGATTCATCAAACCATATAAGTTTAAGAAATTAGTAAATTTATAAACTTACCAGCCCAGTTAGATGAACGCTTTAGATCAATTTATGTGTACTAGATGTCAAACAAAAACTTTTTATTTCGAAATTTCCATTAAGAAAGTAATTTTTGACCGTTTTTTAACATATTCTGCTATATACATGTCGAAAGTCGTCATTGAATTGGACTAATTTACGAACTCATTCAATAAAAATGTTGACAGTTCATTTACACACTTGATAAATATATACGTTTATACGCTTTATAAGGTGTTTATAAGGTTTGATGAATTCCCCTATTAACCTTTTACTCGTAAAAAAAATGCATAGTTCGAAAAAGTGTAAACTATCGATAATATTGATGGATCTGCCGATCAATTAATACTTACCTCTATGATATAGTGCGTTCCTGTACTCAGCCCTCGATGCCTATTTTTAAGAACCACACATTTATTTCAAAAATTTTCTTTAACAGTGATCAACCGGTTGTTGTGCGGCCAGGTGGACACAGTTTGCAAAGTTCTCTTAAAACTACTGATTATGAAATCGATCAAATAATTGTGCATCCAAATTATAAATATCCCTACCACGACAATGATATAGCCATTATTCGTATAAAACATAGATATATGTAAGTCAGATTGTTAACGAAAACATAAAAATTTTAAACTTTTTTAATTGTACAAAATTTGTTTGACAGTGGCGATATAATAACCGTTAGCAGAACTTGTATATGGTATGGAGGTTTGGATGAGGCACAAGTCACTTATATAGGTTATGGTGAGGCTGGTTTTGGTAAGAGTGTAAAAAAGCTTTAACAATTCATAGAATAACTTCGTTTTTCTTTTTTTTTCATTTCATAAAGCTGGAACCTCTTCGCCATTGCTTTTGAAAACGGATCTATCTATAATCACGAATGAAGAATGCGGCGCACAGTATAAAAATCTAACTTCCACACAAATTTGTGCTAAGAATCAGCAAAATTTAAAAACCAACTGTCAGGTAATTATAATTTTTCATTTTTATCATGCTGAAAAAGGTATTTAGCTATCAAACAAAAAAGTACTGAAACAAATTTATAATTTGTTTAACTTTTTGTACCGTGCTGTGAATACCCCTATTGCAAATTTGTTTTGGTTTTTTATCAGCATATTTTTCCACCTCCTCAAGATTTTCACTATGTGACTCTTGTTCCAATTCCACCTATTAACACAGTTATCTTTGTTTTTTTTATCTTTTGTTACCTTTTAGGGCTCTTCCGGTGGTCCCATAATCATGTATGATGTGTTCAAAGACTATCAGCCGATTGCCTATGTTGTGGGTATACAGTCATATGGTGATGGTTGTGCAACTGGTAAACCTACAGTTTTTACGCGAGTCTCTGAGTACTACGACTGGATCGAGGATACAGTTTTTAAGTGAACAAAAATCTTTAATATCGCTGTAATGGTCTGGTCTGAAGAAGAGAAACATACTTTGAAAACTTAGGATTTATACTTAGCTGTGAAGAACTAATAAATAGTCGAAAAATTAGTGACTAGTTCCAAGGTTAATAAATCTTAACTAATAAAATCCCCGACTTTTGATTTAGTGTCGATGGTATGCTGGGTATGGTTTCATAGAGTCGGAAAATTCTGACTCCATTATATAACGTCTGTCACGAGGATAGCTGATTGATTTCGTGGGATGAGGTAAGCTGATATCTGGTATGTCCCTTAATACCATCAGTTGCATAGTCCAAGGAGTCAAGATGCTACCAATCGAACTTTTTATCTAGGAAATGGCAACACCGGGTTTACTTGGGTTTCGAAAATTTGGACTCTAAAAAGAGCGCACATGCGGGCACAGCCAAATTTCCAGCCTTCGATACAAACATTAATATTCACCTTCTGCGTCGCCCAGACTTGGCGGAATCAGTGATCTACGCTATCCAGGAGGCATGCAAGGCATTATCGCGTGCAAACATCACTGGTTATAGAAAAATAATATTTTTTGAAAGCTAGCCGACTCGTTTGGTTTTTGGGGGAACAATGACAACATCGAGCTTGGTTGATCAGTGCAGGGTGCATGTCCTGCAAAGGAATGTGAGGCTTCGCGCCCACTGCCGCATATTTTGCTGGTATCCGGTATGCTCCTCAATGCCATCAGTTGCATAGTTCATGGAGGCAAATGCAAGATGCTACCAATCGAACTCTTTATCTAGGAAATGGCAACACCGGGTTCTAAGAAGAGGGCACATGCAGACACAGCCGAATTTCCGGACAGCCTTCGAAACAAACATTCATATTCACCTTCTTCATCCCCCAGACTTAACGAAATCGGAGATTCACGCTATCCAGGAGGCATGCAAGGCAATTTTCGCGTGCGGACATCACTGGTTATAGAAAAATTAAATTTTTTGAAAGCCAGGCGACTGTTTCGGTTTTTGGGGAAACAATGACAACATTAAGCCTGGTTGATCAGTGAATGGGAATACCAGATTCATGTCCGCCAAAGAACTGTGAGGCTTTGTTCCCACTGCCGTCGATTTTTCCCACCAACAAGAGACGGCGGCGTTGAGAGCGTGGACTCAGCATCAACGCTGTTTGGTCCGATGTCATGAATGTATGCGCCCACATCAAGCAGGACGAAGTACTATTACAACAACAAATGCAATCTTATCGGATTGATAGTAAAAGGCATGTATCGAGCTGCACATCGTCGGGGTCATACCCATGTCTTACCCTACGTTCTACCGGAAACTTTCATCGTCTCATTCCCTGAGCTCAGCATTACCTTCCAACAAACGTTATTACGAATAAAGAACTACAAACAACCCAGGACATGCAGGCCTACTTGTGATTAATTAGAACCAGATCAGTATCTAAATAAAAGACAGCAATACGCTTAGCTGAATTCCCCTTTTCTAATACAAATATTGCTCCATTGTGGAAAACGTTTAAATTTTCCAATTTCCGCATATACGACAACACGTTTCGCTGCCAACGTTTTCTCCCTAATCGCAATACCTAAGTGTGATGTCACCACTCGAGCAGCTGGAGCGACATTAAATTGTACTACCAAATATGTAATGTAAGGTCATAGGTGAAGTGTTATGCAATATGGTGTCGTCTGTGCAGGCGCACCACTAACTACAACTAAAGGTACTAGGTAGGTCATCTGCCATGAGATGGTGCAGATATTTATACATATCTCTGTAAGTGTGTTGGTAGCACAACTTTTTTATTTCTCTGGCTGCTAATCACATACATAAGTTGAAATATTAAAATTACCAACGAATATTAAGTGAAGTGTTCCACCACCCCCTCCAAAAGTGATGTTTGTGCATCGTCGTCATCATCACCACTATCATATCTGCTATGTTAGGACGCGCGTCACTTATTTGATAAGGTGCATCCACCCACCCACCCTCCACTGGCGCCGTTACACTCATACGTAAACACTTTCGCTGTTATTGGAAACTGTGATATGAAGATCGAATTAGCATAATCGTGATTTTGTTGTAAGCACGCTGCAGCTATAAAGTAAAGTAAGTTAACGGGTTTACTATGGGCGCTCTAGTGTCTGCATTGAATGTTGAACTGTGGGTAGGAGGAGCTGCTTGGAAAATTATTTGTGCAACGACATGCCCATATGTTTGTATGTTACATTAGTGATGCCTAAAACCGAAAGAGCCGGCTATAGAGACGTTCGTAGAACCAAACTTTCCGGGTCTTGGTTAAATATTTTATCTAATTTCATTTCACTTTATTTTATTTTAATTAATTTTGTTTTATTTTATTTTATTTTGATACATTTTTTTTTATTTTTTTGTTTATTTTTAATTTTAGTTTTTGTTTAATTTGAAAATTAATTTTTTTCTTTATTTTTTTTTTTTTTCTTTTTATATCATGTTATTTTATTTTTTTCTTTCTATATCATGTCATGTTATTTTATTTTTTTTCTTTCTATATCATGTCATGTTATTTTATTTTATTTTTTACTTTTTTATTTTATTTTTTTATTTTATTTTTTTTATTTTATTTTTTTATTTTTATTTTTTTTATTTTTTTTTTTACTTTATTTTTTTATTTTTTTTATTTTTTTTTTTATTTTATTTTATTTTTTTATTAATCTTTTTTGTTTTATTTTTTTTCATTTTTTATTTTATTTTTTTTTTTTTCTTTATTTATTTTTTTATTTTTTTTTTTTTTTATTTTTTTTTTCTTTTTTATTTTTTTTTTATTTTGATTTTTTATTTTATTTTTTTTTTTATTTTTTTATTTTAGATTTTTTATTTTATTATTTTTTTTTTTATTTTTTTTTTTTCATTATATTTTTTTTATTTTATTTTTTTTTTTTATTTTAGTTTTTTTATTTTAGTTTTTTTATTTTATTTTTTTTTGTTTTATTTTTTTTTTATTTTTTTTTTTTTATTTCATTTTAAAAATGCTGTTTTAGATACCAGGCTCGAGGTCAGTAGAACGCCCCACTTTAAACAGTGTGAACGTGTAAAGAAATTGTCCTATATCGAAATATATCGACAAAACAGAAAAACCTTTGCGATTTTGTTCGGTTTTTACAAAAAGAAAAATCGACCTCGAGCCAGGGAAATTCGTATTTATTTTTATTTTCTTTTATTTTATTTTATTTTAATTTTTTTTTAATTTTTTTTTAAATTTTTTTTATTTTTTTAATTTTTTTTTAATTTTTTTTTTTTATTTATTTTTTTTTTTTTTATTTTTTTTTTTAATTTTTTTTTATATTTTTTTTTATTTTTTTTAATTTTTTTTTTAAATTTTTTTTTATTTTTTTTTTTAATTTTTTTTAATTTTTTTTAATTTTTTTTTATTTTTTTTTTTAATTTTTTTTTATTTTTTTTATTTTTTTTTTAAATTTTTTTTTTTTTTTTTTATTTTTTTTTAATTTTTTTTATTTTTATTTTTTTTTTGGTTTAATTAAATTTTTTTTTTTTTCATGTCTAATTTTTTTATTTTATTTTATTTTTTTCCTTTTATTTATTTATTTTTTTTTAATTTTTTTTTTTTACTTGTGATTTTACTTTTGGGTACCTTCCAGAGCCGAAACCGTTCCAAAAACCCGAATCCATTTATATACAATCTTTGACAGAACCTGCTTCCTTTTGTATTTGTGTGCATGAGCTTATGGTTGTACGAACAAATAAATAGCAAATTTTCTGGCCTGAGGGCATACAAGACGCACATGCATAATGCATATTTGAGTTTTCCTTACCTAAATACAATCGTTGCAAATTTTCGTGTATGAAATTAGTTTCAAGTATGTTAAATGCTGTTTTTTATGATTTTTTCAAGCTGGTTTTTTTTAAGCTTTTTGGAAAATACGCTTGAGTAGCAACACTCCTTTGATGGTATAAAATGCTTGTTATCAAATATTATAAAATAGTATACAGTATATTGATTTAGACGAAGAGCTCGACATAACTGAACCCAGGATAGGGGAGCCAAACGCAGTCATTCTACCAGGGTCGCTTTCCTAAAGGGTGCTTCAAATTCATTACAAGTCTTGCCCTGGCTTGTCAAATCACCCAGAATCGTCACAGAGCACTGAGCAGGTGTGCGGGACTGGTTGGTCATACGTGCGAGCAGTTCGAAGATGTTCCAATGAAATCGAGAGCGCCTAAAAGTAAAAGCTTCCATTTGTTTTAAATAAGCCTGCTAACACTTTTTCTTAAATTTTTTTTTTTTTTTTTGTTATTTATTTATTTTATTTGGTTTAGTATTGTATACATAAGATTTGTTTTTAGCTGTCTCGTTGGTTGATCGCACAATCGGTGTTTAACAAAACAAAAACATAATAATTTCTCTGCTTCTCGTTATAAATTGCAACATACATATAGCGTCATTGTACATACACTACATACATAATTGAAGAGTTTACATAGTGATAATTGTTTCATATAAATATTTATGTAGTTATATATAAAAATAATTTGTTTATCAGATATATTTTAGATTTTAAAAATTACAAAAAAAGTTTTAAATTTACAACGATTAGGTATTTAAACAATTACAATTTGTATTATTATTATTAGCTATTGCAAAAAAAAAATATATAAAATAGCGTTGATTGCAAAATTTATATAGTAACTATGTATATATAACTCGCTGCAGCTTTACTTTCTTTGTATTCAGCCGAGTATACATAGCGTGGTGTGTGAGTGTCTGTGTTTACGTTTAGTTTATTTGGATTTTAAAATTTTTTTTTTAGAGAGAGTGTGCTTCATATGCTGCTGTTAATGCTCAATGCCAACTCGCATTTATTTTATTGAAGTTTTTTAATATGCTGTACTTTTTTTGAACTTTTTACACAACTTGTTAGCTACTTCTAAATTGCTCTGGAGCAGAATCTGTGTTTCACTTAGCTCGCCACCACACCTCATACTCAAATCACACTCTCTCTTCCCCCACTTATTATCATGTCGCTTTTACTCTTGTGATCACTCTCTTGTTTCTATCTTTTTCTCTCTCTTTTTTTCGCTTCCTCGATCTCAACTACAACGGTACTAACAGCATCTGCTCAAACATTTATTACAATTATAATACTTATATATTAAATTTACTCTTTTTCATAATTCTTTTTTTTTTTTTTTTTTTGTTTATGCGTAAATGTGTATATATATAAAAAGAATTTTATTTATTCTTTCAAGTAGCGCTCGCTGTGTTTTAAAACCCGCCCAATAAAAATTTTCGCATTTTAAAAAAAATTTAGTTTACGATAAGAATGGATTTGACGACGATGCAGCTTCCGTATTCATCCAAGGCATATTGTTATTATTCTGTAACGATTAAATAATTGAAAAAAAGATTAACAAGTTGTCTGAAAACTGTTGAATAAATAATGCTAACAAATAAGTAATGAACGAATTATGTAAGTCTAAATATCTACAATACAGTGATGAGTCATTCCACCTGAACGCGTCCAGTCTTTAAAATCAGCTGCTCTAATCCATTTGGATAACTTTTTTAAACATTTATCATTTATAAAAATTAATTATCAATTATAAAAATTTTTAGCCAGAAAGTACCCAAATTGATAGGTTTCGTTTTCAACCATTGGTCGACTTTAAATGGAATGACCCGTGTGTATGTATATTAGGGTGATTTAAAAAAATAACTTCTAGGTCTTATCCCCTCAAAAGATAGTATGTAGTTGATAAGAAAATAAGCCTTGCAAAAAATAAGCGTTGTAATTTAACCCTTAGGTGCGCAATTTTTTTTAACTTACCTATAAATTTTTTTTTTTTTTTAAGTTAACTTCTTAGGCGGCGATATGAAGTTTTGATTGAGAGTAAAATTTGAGAAAATGGCACATGATGCAACGGAAATTATGCAATGGAAATAGAAATTGTAGCCGACTTTCATATGTTGCAGACTTTCAGGCGTAGGCAATATTCATCACGATGTTTAGGTGTGCATATCAAATAGGAGGTGAAATTCTAGGATCTAGCTAACATTGCACGAATTGTAAGTTAGGCCGAGCTGAATTCATGGGTGTTGCCACTTATGTCTGTTTACAGGGTTGCCACATATACCAATTTTTTTTTAATATAGAGCTATATATGCCAATATGGGTATCAAATGAAAGGTATTTTCGACCGTACTCTAATTAAGATCATTTCAAGCAGAGTTTCCACTTAGGGTTGCCACCTAACCGCAATTTATTTATTTTTTCGTATACATAGCTCGGGAACTGCTTGGCCGTTTTGAATAAAATTTGGCATATAGACAATTTCTAAAATTATATACATGGGCGTTGCCACTTATGTCTGTCTACAGGGGTTGCCACATATACCAATTTTTTTTAATATAGAGCTATATATGCCAATATGGGTATCAAATGAAAGGTAGTTTCGACCGTACTCTATTTAAGATCATTTCAAGCAGGATTGCCTCTTAGGGTTGCCACCTACCCCCTTTTACAACTATCCTTCCTATCTTTCATCGCCTTCACTAGGGATGTCATCCCGGGATCCCGGGATCCCGAAATCCCGGGATCCCGACCCTTTTTAAGCTCCCGAAAATCCCGGGATTGTGTTCCAGCAATCCCGGGATTTTCGGGATGTGAGAAAAATCCCTCTTGTATAGCAAAGAAACCACACTGAAATTTGGGTTAGCGTTTACAACACTGTTGACGTAGAAATCAGCTGGTTTCATTGTTATTTTTGCGCGCATAATTGATTGATGAATAATAAGAATAATTAAATATGACTGAAAAGCCGTCCACTTCAGGTAAATATAGATATATTTATAACTTCGGTGAAGTGGAATACCTCGCACTCATCCATTTTTATACGAAGTATTTCATTTTCATTAAATAAAGAATCACTGTAATGAAATTGAAATTTATTTCGTACAGGTTTTGTTGCACATAAAACAAAGGCGGAAGAGGAGTCTTCCGTGTGGTTCTATTTTTTAGTTGCGCGCGACAACGACGAGTCAGCTCAGTGCAAAAAATGCAGTCAAATATTATTAACGAAAGGTGGCTCAACAAAAGGGCTGCACACGCATTTGAAAAAACATAATATTGTTGTGTGCCGTAAAACAAAAGCTCCAGAAGCCAATCCTGTACCTTGTAAACAGCAAAAGTTGCATAAATTTTTTAGTAATAAAACGGAGAGGAGTATGGAAGCTGTTTTAGCTAGGATGACGGCTGTTGATGGTTTTGCTTTTTCAGCTTTCACCAAATCACAAGATCTACGCGATGTAATGCGAGGCAATGGCTTCGATTTACCAAAATCCAGAAACACTATACAAAGTATTGTACTCAACTATTACGAAAATATTAGAGTAGGATTTTTACATGAAATTGAAAAGCTCGTAAAAGAAGGTGAAAAATTTTGCGTAGTTTTTGACGAATGGACATCTGTGTCAAACAAACATTTTGTATGTACGTATATCAAAATGTTTAAGTGCATTTATACTTAAACATAATAAGTTATTTATATTTTATAACTTTCTATTGAAGTGTGTTATTTTTTTTTATTCAAATGAAATACATTAAAAGTAAATAAAAAATATAAGGGATAAATAAATTTAATTAATTTTATTTGTTATTTATTTAAAAATTGACAGTTTCACAAACATTTTCTCCAGTCTTTTTGAAGCAAACCTGTTAGAAATAACGAATCCCTAATCCCGGGACTAATCCCGGGATCCCGGGATTTGTAAAAGCATATCCCGAAAATCCCGGGACGGCCAAAACCCGAAAAATTGACATCCCTAGCCTTCACAATATCTCCCTCCCTTTTTCACTTCATTCTCCTCTTTCCTTCTACCACGATCCACTTCCTCTATATCCTATTCGTGTTGGCCTCTGTAAATTTAGGCATAAATCTACCCACGTCTCGAATTTGATGGAAAAACCAACATGTATAAGATATTTTCGAATTGAGCAGTTCCCTGGTCCACTTCCAGGAAGTAAGCAATTGTGAATCTAAACCATTCTCGAATA
This sequence comes from Campiglossa producta, assembly GCA_964058755.1. Lineage (NCBI taxonomy): Eukaryota > Metazoa > Arthropoda > Insecta > Diptera > Tephritidae > Campiglossa > Campiglossa producta. The sequence continues at coordinate 17,405,342 of CAXKVI010000002.1, read as the reverse complement.
CACCTTATTCATATTTCCTTATTTCTGAGTTTAAGAAGTTAACTTCTTTCACGTGTATTGGCTATACGCGGTTTTTTTTTTTGAAAAGCATAATTCTATATTATGTGCATTTTTTCATAAATAGTGGAATTTTCTTAAAAACCCATTTACATATTCTTAAATCTGAAGCTATGAACTTTTAAAAACGATTGACATTGTGCTACTACACTATACAGCAAAATCAACTTTTTTCTGGGTATGGGATCTAACCAACATTTCTGAAGAGATTGATATATATATACATGAAAAAACTACGTATCCCGTTTTTCGAAGTTAGCCTCCAAAATTTAGTTATTTGCTTTCGAAGTTCACAGCTAGATTCTTCGAAGATTTGGGTTTCTAATAGTTTTGTTTAAAAAATTGAAAAAGGTTAAAAGTGGGCGTGGCCTTCTTTCTCCTCTTACTTAATTGGTGTACTTTCTTTAGTTGAAAGTGTATGTATGAAGAAATATTGTAAAATAAAAAATATGCAGCTTTTATTTTTCTCGAAGATCTCACTTCTTGCCTATATTTTTGAAATGAAAAAGGATACTATTTAAACAAGAGAGGCAAGCAAGCCACGTCTACATTTTGCCATTTTCAATTTTTCAAACAAAACAATTAGAAAACCACTTTCGAACATGGAACTTCGAAAACCCGTAACTAAATTTTGGAGGCTAACTTCGAAAAACGGGAAACGCCATTTTTTTACTTATGTCTTAATATCTTTAAGAAAAGTTGGTATGGACCCATAACCAGCCAACTGCTGTACAGTGTTATCATACCTATTTAACTAATTACAAAAATTCGAAAAAAGGTTTTTTTGAAAAATTTATGAAAAATTACTTAAAAAAAAAATAAGTTTTTCTCATTTAAAATGCTGGAAAATTTTAAGAAAAATAGCGACCTTAAGGTTAAGTTAACAGCTAAATTACAACGATAATTTTAATTTTTTTTTCAAGGCATTTTTTTAATCACCCTAATGAATACATATGAACCTATATACATTTTTTAATTATTTTAATATTAAAAAGTACTACAAACTAAATATTTATTATATACATATGTATCTACATAAATATATTGTATTATACACATTTTAGTAAGTAGTAACTACAACGCCCATTTCAATTTTTCAGTAGAGTGCGAATATTATACATCTTTTGTAAGCTTAGTTTAAGTCTATGAATATTTTTAAAGTTATTTGTAGCAACTCTCTACTCATGCATGATAGCAACTTACTTATTAAACATTTAATTTCATGCCGTTAAATACATATATTTCTGGTAAAGCATTTTTTAAGTTTACCCATGTTTTATTTAAGCGTCCAAGCCTCCATTGTTGGCTACAAGATACGTAAAAATTTCAATAAATCACGAGAAAGAAAATTCATGTTAAGAGAGAAATTTGATTTTGGTTGGGAAGAACGAGTTAGAAGTACTTTACAGTAAACGGAAAGATATGCTGATAGCTTAGAACTACTACTTTTTGAGTAAAAAAATTAAGTTTGAAAAAGAAGTAGATAGGAGTATTTCGTAATTTACCCATTAATATATATCTTGTATATTCAGAAACTTTTAGGGATGTGTGATGAAATTGATGAAACAAATATTTAATTTAGAACTTTTTGAGTAACTTTTTTCGTTTCTTTCGAGTACACTTCTTAACAAATAATAAGTGAATATAAAAAGAGCAGATGATGCCTAACTGATAAAATTAGGAGTGTGGTGAGTTTGTTAAACGCAGCTAAATATTTAATTTTAATCAGTAGCACGATTCTGTAACTAAATCCGACCGATGGTCTCGACTGAAATAGTCGATTTGACGACATACTGACGTCACCTTTCACTTTTTAGATTCTGTAAGACATTAAATTTTGTCGATTTATTTTCTCACTTGCTTTTGAGGTGAAAAAAAAAAACATTTATTTTTTCTTCACTTTTGAATCGAGTCGAGTGTAACGACAACAAAATAGAGAATTGTATTGTCGTCACACTTGACTCGATCCAAAAGAATTGTCACCACTTTAAAAGCCAGTGAGAAAATAAAACCACAAATTTTACAATCTTACAGAAATAAAAAAAAAATTGAGAATGACATCAAATCGGCAATTTCAGTCGAGACGAACGATGGAATTGAGTTACAGAAACAGCTGTTTAACAGTCCAATAGAGATGTCACAGCCACAACTTTTGGTTTTAACACCTACCGGTAAACCACCGATCCTTCGTTTTACTCTTTACGAACTAATCCTGAAGTGGGTATGACCCCCTTACTAAGTGGCTAAATATTTTTATGCCAAAAGCATAGAATTACTCTGAGAGGTAGGAGGTCCGTCAAGTCCGTTGATTTGCTATCAAGTAGCACATACATATCTATTCTCGGATAGTGTTTTAATATAGAATAAGTTATATCTGCCGGCAGTCACCACTTGACAGAAATGGAGTAAACAGGATAAACTTTTTCACCACATGGTGAATTCTTTTAGTTGTATGCCCTTTGGTCAGCTGAAGTTATATCTGCCGGCAGTCACCACTTGACAGAAATGGGATATAAACAGGATAAACTTTTCTCACCACGTGGTGAATTCTTTTACTTAAAGGTTTTTTGGTCAGTGAGGACCGGGCCAAGTGTATTGGGTCATGAAAGGCTTTTAAGCAAAAACTCATCTCTTTTACAGGTGCCGGAGTCGGCACAAAAAACCTTTAGGTCCCGTAAAATTGTCGGAAAATATTCATAAGCAGCACCAAACAAATTGGAAGAGAAACGCCGTACTAAAAAAGGCCTTTAGAGGTTCTAATTGGCTCAAAAACTACTGCAGGGATTTTCGCCAAATGCTGACAGTTTCTTGCTTTGGATAATTTCTATTGGCATCGCCTCTGTTTCTCTCGCTAGATGGCGCTGGAGTGGCTATATTTCCAAAACCCGTATTTATGATATTAAGAAGCCCGCTAGGTGGCGCTGTGGTCGAGATATACGAAAAAACGATTTATAGTTCGTTTGTGCAAGTTTTGCAGACAAGATATCGGGTAACTGGCCATCTGTTATCAAATTGTAGGTGTGGTTTGTGTGAGGAAAAGTCTCAAAATCTACTGAACTCAAAATTTTTAAGGTTTATTTTTTGGTTAACTCGAGGTTCCTCTAGATATAGTCTTTGAACGTTCACGCTATATGACGGTGGAATCGATATATTTGCAAATGCGTATTTATGATCCGATTCTCTTCGTTTCTGAACAAATGTTTGATAAAAAAATTCTGTTACAAAAAAATATCCGCTAGATGGCGCTGAAGTCGAGATATTCAGGAAAGCTGAAGTTTCGCAGACAAAGTCGCAGTCTTCTATATATATAAAATCTAGCATGTTTCCGATTTTGTGGGCTTACCAGGTTCACCTTTCTCTGATTGGCCTATCATTTCTTCGAGGTTTGTTCCAAATGGCTTTAGAACATTGCTGCAAATGTTTCTATCTACATGGTTTTCTAGCTTCGGACTGACACGTATCTACTTCATTTTAAAACGATTTCAGCCACTTCAATATCCACCCGCTACACAATTTGACAAACACTCTTACTAGATTGCTATACATGTTCGAAAATGTTAACAAAAATGGCATAAGTAATTTTTTAGCAAAACTAAAATAACGAGCAAAAAACGAATAACTAAAAAATACATTAAAAAACACAGACGTATACTCAAAAACAGAATTTTTCGGAAAAAGGAAATCAACAAAATATTAAAACAAACCAACTGCGTTATGTAGCAATAAAAACAACAACAACAAAAGAAATACTGGCACTTTTCAACTTCATAGCACGCAATTAGCCAACATTAACGAATACAACAAAACTTTGCAAATTTAGCAGCCGCAGCGATTTTGAATTTGATGTTAGCTTTTTTTATTTTATTTTTTTCAACTTTCACACACTCACTTCCAGCTTGCAATTCCCCAAAGATGGCGTCGATGCTGAAAACATGGCATTATTGTTGTTGGTCAAATTTGTGTTGATATTATTGTTGTAGCATTGCGAAGGTGTTGCATCATAGAAACCATAATTGAATAAAGAGCCAGCAGTCTTTCCAAAGCCAGTATCACCCAGAGCCGCAGAATAAGCATCAACGCCGCTAGATGGCGCGCCATAGCCACCAAAGGAAGCTGACGACGAGAGCATTGGCGCTGGAGCTATTTTAATGCCTGGCGTATCAGCCAAAGCAGCGCTTAAAGCATTGCTATAATTTTTTGTTGTTAAAGAAGCTATTGATTGTTGTGTAGCTGAATTTGTTGTTGCTTGATCAAAGGTAAAAGAGCGCGTCATAGACGCAGCGTTATTGTTTTGATTGCTAAATAAATTATTAACGGATGCAGCATAATTTTGATTCAAAGCGCCATTAAAGTCAGCGCTAAAAGTCTGATATTGATGGGCAGCTGGGGCGCCAATTGGTGGCTGTTGTGGGTTAAGTGAATTCGTGGTGATTTGGAAATTGTTAGCGGATGTCAAGCCCTGTTGACACAACGTTGTATTCGATGACTGCTCATATAATTCGGTATCACTATCGCTATTTATTTGCATATTACGTATATTATCGACGCTTTGACTATGAATTTGTACTTGAGTTTGAAATTGATAGGGTCCATCGAGACGATTACTGTTGCTGTTATTGCTCTTATTGTTGTTGTAATTATAAAAGTCATTTGTAGCGCCAAATTGTGTATTGAAGACATCATAATCACTTTTTGAGTATTGCAAAGTTTGTTTGTTGTTGTTTTGGCAGCTATTATTTTGGCTGCTATTGTTGTTGTTGGCGCCATTTGGACTTTGAAAACTTATAAATTCATCGCTTTCATAATCAGTAGTAAATAAGTTTCTAGAGGGCTTAGTGTCGAAGTAGAAGATGGAAGAAGACAGTAAGTTTCGTGTTCGAATTTTTTGTTGGTGTGCATGCGAAAAGTTTTTTCGAAAAAAAAAAAAAAATTTAAAAGAGAAAAAAGTGTAAATAGCAGAGAATTATTTGAGAGTAGAAGAGAAAATTATATGACAGTGAAAGAAAATTATATTACAGTATATAAAATTTAATAGACTTTAAAATAAAATTAAGACATTTTTTTTTTTTTCAAAATTAATTATTTAAGCCAAGTTTTTAAAAAGCAAAACTTATTAATAAAAAATTTAAATCAAATCCCTTTTATACATTTTACTCATATACTTCAAGACACCTAAATTTTGATTTTTTGTTTAACCCTTAGTGGTCCATGCGCCAACCACGTTGGTTTATGTTAGTTTGAAAATTTATTTAGGGATTTTAGTTAGAAAATATCGTTTTTGTTTTTTATATCGTTTTGTAGCATTCTTTGTTATCGCATTATAGTCGTTATAAGTGTCGTGTTTGCGTGCTTAACGTACCTGTGACGCATTAGTTGTATTGCCGACTGGCGCCCAAGGATCTTGATTTATAGTCATTGCAAAAGGCTGTTGTTGTTTTAGCTGATTAATGGACGGTACCTGTAAACAATTTTCCGACAACGGACATTTTATAAAAACTTGCTAGCTGAGTAGGGAATTGTGCTAATTTATTAACTAATAAGGCCAAAAGTCATCATAAAAAAATGAAAATATTGAAATAAAAAGTTGTATATAGCGTTTGAACACACTGACTCTTGATGATATAAACCAGAATTATTAAATCTTTTATTTCATTCGAATATTTTATTGATTATTTTTTTAAATTAATTAATCTTTTTTTCGTTTTCTGTTATTTTTAATTTTATATTATTTTTTATTTTAATTTATTTAGTTTTTCTTTTTATTTCATTTTATTTTATATTATTATATTTTGTAATATTTTTTATTTATTTTTTTTTTATTTAATTTAATTCATTTTTTTCTTTTCTGTTACTTTGTTTTCTTGTTTCTTATTTTATTAATTTTTCATATTTTATTTCTTTTTGCTATTTTATTAATTTTTTCAATTTTTATTTCTTTTTGCTATTTTTTATTTTTTCATTTTTTATTTCTTTTTGCTATTTTTTATTTCTTTTTTTATTTACTTTATTTTTTTTATTTTTTTATTTATTTTTTTTTTTGTTTTTTTTTTTTTGTTTTTTTTTGTTTTTTTTTTGCTATTTTTATTTTTTTATTTTTTTGCTATTTTTATTTTTTTATTTTTTTGCTATTTTTATTTTTTTATTTATTTGCTATTTTTCTTTTTTTCCTATTTTTTGTATTTTTTTATTTGCTTTTTTTTGATAATTTTTTATTTTATTTTGTTGTTTTATTTTAATTTAAATTTTTGAAAGTTTTTCTTTTTTTTAATTAAGTTTTATTTCTTTTTTTTTTGTTTATTTCATTTTCATTTCCTTCTCTTCACTTAATTAATTTTCATTGCATTTTTGTTTAATTATTTTTATTTTTTGTTCAAATTTATTTATTTTTTATTTGATTTAATTTATATTTTTTATTTAATATATTTTATTTTTTTTTATTTTATTATACATATTTTTTAATTAATATTTTTGTTTTATTTTTATTTCTTTTGCGGTAGATTTTCTCTTTTTTAATTCATTTTATTTTCTGTTACTTTTTTTGGATTTTTGTTTATTTATTTTTTTTTTTATACCCAGCTGTACTTGTACACAGGGTATTATAACTTTGTTAGGATAACGGTTGGTTGTACAGGTATAAAGGAATCGAGATAGATATAGACTTCCATATATCAATATGATCAGGATCGAAAAAAAATTTGATTGAGCCATGTCCGTCCGTCTGTCCGTCCGTCCGTCCGTCCGTCCGTCCGTCTGTCCGTTAACACGATAACTTGAGCAAATAATGAGATATCTTCACCAAATTTGGCATGCGTACTTATTTGGGTTCAGAATAGATTGCTATTGAAAATGGGTAAAATCGGACCATAACCACGCCCCTTTTTCGATATCGAAAATTTCGAAAAACGTATAAAATGGGTTAATTCAATATTAGAAGCAGCTACAATGATAAAATTTGCAATATGTATTGATTTGGATGTTCTAAGGCCGATTTTATAAAATTTTTTGAAAAGGGGGCGTGGTACCGCCCACGTATATTTGAAGAAATTTTAAAATTTTGACTCTTAATAACTTCAGAACAGTTTATGCTAGTATAACGAAATTTCGTAGAGGACATACTATTGTTGTGGTAAATTCAGCTATAGAAAATAAACGAAATCGCTTCGCGACCACGCCTACTTTTTCATAAAAGTTATATTGAAAGGAGGTGGAAATATTGAAAAGTCCATATCTAATTAACTGATTTCGCTATAATAATATAATTTGGTACATGCATCAACTTTCATATTCTTTACATAATTTTTTCAAAATTTTGGAAAGTGGGCGTGGCACCGCCCACTTATGAGTCAAGCAATTTTTAAATTCGACTGCTAACAACTTCAGAACGGTGTGAGATAGATTTACGAAACTAGGTACCAGGCATGTTATGTTTATGTAGAGTACTACCACAGAAAATAAGAAAAATCGGTGAACGATCACGCCCACTTTATGTGCACAGCTGGGTATGTAATGTTCGGTTTCACCCGAACTTAGACTTCCTTACTTGTTTTTGTTTATTTTCATTTATTTTATTATTTTTTTTTTTTGTTTTTTTTTTTTTCTTATTTCTTAACTTAAATTTTCTTTTACAGTTATTTTCTTACTTTTAAATTTTTTTATTTTTATTTTTTTTTTTAATTTTGTTTTTGTTTTTTTTTTGTATTTTTTGTAATTTTTTTTTTTAATTTTTTTTTTTTTAATTTTTTTATTTTTTTATAATTTTTAAAATTTTTTTTTTATTTTTTTATTTTTTTTTTTAATTTTTTATTTTTTTTTTTTATTTTTTTATTCTTTTTAATTTTTTTAAATTTTTTTATTTTTTTTTTTAATTTTTTAATTTTTTTTTTTTATTTTTTATTTTTTTTAATTTTTTTTTTTATTTTTTATTTTTTTTAATTTTTTTATTTTTTTTTTTTTTTTTTGTTATTTTTTTTTAGTAACTTGCATTGCTTTCTTTTTTTTAAAATAATTTTTCATATTTCGTCTTATTTTTTATAAAAATTAAGTTATTTTTTTATTTTATTTTTGTTTTATTACATTTTTTTATTATTTTTGTTTAATTTTTTTTTTTTTGTTTACTTTATTTACCTAGTTTTATTTCTAATTTTAATTTAATTTAATTTAATTTTTATTTTTCTTTTTTATTAATAATTTTGTCTAAAATATGAATCAAATATTTTTCTCGGCTTTTTTTTAGCCATTACCGTTATGTAAGATCAAAGCTGACCGCTATTGGAGTGGAGTAAAATCATAAAATAGTTGATCAAAATAATAATAAAAAATAAAATACTTAATTTTAATTAACCAGTATCATTCACATTAAACTAAATTTTGGTGTTCTCAAAAGGCACATACATATTTAACTCCCAAATACTTACCGCAGGCTGTTGTTGCTGGAATAGATTTGTTTTGGGTGGTATAACCGTATCGCTAAATGGATTGTAGGCTGCATTACCAGATTGCGGTTGTGTTTGAACTGGTTTTATTAAATTATCCAAGTTTACTAATGACGAATTTTCACCTAAAAATGATTGCGGTGTTTTAAGTTGCTTTTTCGTGTTCGTTGATGTATTGAGCGTGGAATTCGTTGCAGAGAGAGGATCCATTTCATCGAGTAGTGATGCTGTAGAACAATAAGAAATGTATAATTTAAAGATAGACAAATCAAAGCATTGTAAAATACTACCATTGTTGTTGTTCGAAGCATTTGACGCACTATTAGTCAATAGATCTCCAGTCTTATTACGCTTAGTTATTATGTCGAATTCATCCAAATCAGGCGATGGCTTCTAGAATATATTTAATCATGCGAAATTAACGAAATTGAAAGAAAATTAAATCGCATTTTAGAGCTACTTACATTAGCCGCAGTCATTTCAGTATTCTTCCATGGATCATCATTTAGAGTCGCTCCACTTTTGCCTGCCCACGGGTCGGCTGGTGGTGGTACCGCCGTTAGTGATGCAATATTCACTGGTTTGATCGATTCTGCCAACCATGGATCCGCTGGCTCAACTTTTCCCACTGCACCGGATCCAATACCAGCGCCTACACCAAGTATAGGCCCACTCTTGGATATCCAAGGATCTACACCACCAATTGCACCTGCACCTATAGAATTGCCATTTATTGTAGCCGTGGCACCAGCGCCACCACCCCCATTGCTATGTAGCCAACCTTCAGTCGATGAACCAGATGCTACGGACGGCGTTTGTGTGCGACCCCAAGTATCACCTCCGTTAGTGCCAATACCGCCAACAGCACCTAAAGGCGCCGAGGCAGTTGCTGTACGCATAGATGCTGCCGGTTGCCATGGATCGATTTGTGGTGATGATGTGCCAGACCAAGGATCTGATAACTGGAAATGAATAATACAGAGACAATTAGTATAGTTTTCTTGGACTGGTGAAGGGGGAGAGGGAGAGGGAGAGGGAGAGGGAGAGGGAGAGGGAGAGGGAGAGGGAGAGGGAGAGGGAGAGGGAGAGGGAGAGGGAGAGGGAGAGGGAGAGGGAGAGGGAGAGGGAGAGGGATGCCTGGGAGTGTATATCTCATATGCTGCTATTGTACCTACCTGACTTGCAGCACGTGCCGGCGTGCCCCATGGATCACCATTACCACCTATAGCACCCAATGGTGGACTGGAAATGCTGGTGGCACCCAATGAAATATCTAACAAGTCCAACAAATGTGATTGCTGTTGCTCCTCTTTTCGACCGCCAGGCTTAACTGTTTGATCTCTGCTAAAACAACAACAAAACAGTAATAAAATTAAATTTCCAATTGAAAGCTTCATCCAGCACTTACTTAAAATCTTGTTCACTTTGACTCAAAGCCAACTGTAAACGCACATCATCACTACGTCTTTTTGCTTCCTCTTGTTCGGCCTCCTCGCGGGACATTGCCATAGCCAATTGCAATTGCAGCTCTTCTTCGCCCGCAGTTTGTGGACGTACCATTTCTAATTCGGAGGCAGGCTTTGTTGGTTCTTCCTGCCAACCAGGCGGCATATCTCGATGTGTCGGGCCATCGATATAGCCATCACTACCAAAACCGCTAGGATGTTGAGCAAAACGCTCTTTCGCTTTCAAAGCTTTTACGCGTTCATTCTTTAAACGTTCTTCGTCCTTTAGTAAACTGACCAGTTGTTTAGCCTTTTCGCGTACATGAGTACCCTGATCTTTGCCCTCTTCAAAGTACACAAATTCTCGCAGTGTATTTATAGCGAAAATGTTCTCCTTACATTGTTGTGCTACCTTTTCTGTACCCGTCTTAATCAAGTAATCCAACAGTATGAGGGCTTTATAAACGTGACGCCAATTTTTGCCATGATCATTTAAACGTTTCCATATCATTTGCATTATTTCAGAGAAGGCAACAACATTATAGGTTAGATCGGCTACTTCGGCCATTATCGTAGCCGACGGACCCCATGGATCATTCGACGTGGCCTCACGTACTTTGACCTGAAGTGAGATGATAAGAAAGTTATGAGGCATAATTCATTGTTGATGGAAAGGTGATTTTAATAAAATAATATAAAATGAAATGAAATAAAATCAAATAAGAAATAAATGAAAATAAATTAAATATAAAAAAAATTACATAAAAAATAAAATACTATATAAAAAATTGAATAAATAAATAAATGAAATGAAATAAAAATAAAATAAAATTAAATTAAAATTAAAATTAAAATTAAAATTAAAATTAAAATTAAAATTAAAATAAAAATAAAATAAAATAAAATAAAAATAAAATAAAAATAAAATAAAAATAAAATAAAAATAAAATAAAAATAAAATAAAATAAAAATAAAATAAAAATATAATAAAAATAAAAATAAAATAAAATAAAATAAAATAAGATAAAATAAAAATAAAATAAAAATAAAATAAAAATAAAATAAAAATAAAATAAAAATAAAATAAAAATAAAATAAAAATAAAATAAAAATAAAATAAAAATAAAATAAAAATAAAATAAAAATAAAATAAAAATAAAATAAAAATAAAATAAAAATAAAATAAAAATAAAATAAAAATAAAATAAAAATAGAATAAAATAAAAATAAAATAAAATAAAATAAAATAAAAATAAAATAAAAATAAAATAAAAATAAAATAAAAATAAAATAAAAATAAATTAAAAATAAAATAAAATTAAAATAAAATAAAAATAAAAATAAAATAAAAATAAAATAAAAATAAAATAAAAATAAAATAAAATAAAAATAAAATAAAAATAAAATAAAAATAAAATAAAAATATAATAAAAATAAAATAAAAATAAAATAAAAATATAATAAAAATAAAATAAAAATAAAATAAAAATATAATAAAAATAAAATAAAATAAAAATAAAATAAAATAAAATAAAATAATATAAAATAAAATAAAAATAAAATAAAAAAAGAAAATTAAATAAAAATTAAATAAAAATAAAAATAAAAATAAAATAAAATAAAAATGAAATAAACGTCAAAATAAAATAAAATAAAAATAAAAGTAAAAATAAAAATAAAAATCAAAATAAAAATAAATTAAAAACAAAATACAAATAAATAAAAATATAATAAAAATAAAAATAAAAAATAATAAAACAAAAATTAAATCAAAATAAAATAAAAATAATATAAAAATAAAATAAAAATAAAATAAAAATAAAATAAAAATAAAATAAAAATAAAATAAAAACAAAATAAAAATAAAATAAAAATAAAATAAAAATAAAATAAAAATAAAATAAAAATAAAAATAAAATAAAAATAAAATAAAAATAAAATAAAAATAAAATAAAAATAAAATAAAAATAAAATAAAAATAAAATAAAATTAAAATAAAAGTAAAATAAAAATAAAATAAAAATAAAATAAAAATAAAATAAAAATAAAATAAAAATAAAGATAAAATAAAAAAAATAAAACAAAATTAAAAATAAGTAATATATAAAAAAAGTATAATATAATGAAAAAATTAAGTAATTAAAAATAAATATAAAAATAAAATAAATTCAATAAAAATTTAAGAAATTATAGAAAAAATAATAAAAAATATAAAAAAAATATATAAAAAATAAAATAAATAATTATATTAAATAAAATTGAATATTAAATAATATTAAATAAAATAAATAAAAATAAAATAAAAAATAAATAAAAAATAAATAAAAAAAAAATTAAAAAAAAATAAAAAATAAATTAAAATAAAATAAAATTCAGCTAAATAAATATTAATTATGAAACACCCTGTATTCAAATTCTACTTACCTGCGCATCTGAATAGTTGTGCGCTAGATTTTTGATATTACGACGCAAACCCGCAACATTTACTTGCATTTCTTCCTTTTGTTTTCGCACTTTAAAGAATACAATATAAGTATTAGAAATTTAAGATCGTTGAAAGTAAAAATTAAATAAATAAAAACTGAAATTAGTACAACTTCGTTTACATTAGTAAATCATGCAGGGCTTAATAGTATTGTTTTGGGCATGAATTCAAATAAAGCACATTTTCCTTCCCTTAATATGGAAGCAAGGATACAAAACAAATTAGACTTATTTTAATACTAAACGCCTACAAGTATGCAACATTTTCTGGGCTTCTTTGAAACTGAATATTAAACGAGTGCTTTCTCCTAAAATTTCAGTGTTAGAGAGACTAAAAATCTCTGAAATAATTCTTTAGTGCCTCGTTTCCTTGCTTTTTTTTGGTATGGTTAGTTTTTGGTTAGATCCCATACACAGAAAAAGTTAATTTTTTTATGAATAAGGGGTTAATTTATGAGGCATGAAACACAAAAAAAAATGATTAGTCACTAGGTACAACAGAAAAACAACCAATGAACATTGATGAACGAAACAAGGAAAAGAACGATGGGGTACAAAATTTTTTGAAGCTACATAAATAAATATAAGTAAAACAAGTAAGGAAAGCTGTCTTCGGCTGTGCCGAAGGCTATATACCTTTCATGAATAAGCGTCACGATTTTCACTGTTCGATCCACAGTACAGCCTGTGTCAATTTAACTATATTTACTATACACATTACACATCTCTGTTGTACTGACTTACACTATACACATTACATATGTAGAAAGTACTAAAGGTGCAATATTTTACGTTCCTAACTTTTTAAATGCGGAAGTATTGGCCAAAAAACCTTATATCGGAACAACCGGTTGTATGGGGCTATATGTTATATTTACCCGATCTTCTTGATTTTCCTCTACACACTACATAAATTGAAAGTTCTCAAGTTGCAAAATTTTATGTTCCTAACTTTTTAATTGCAGAAGTTTTGGCCAAAAAACCTTATATCTGAACAATCGGTTGTATGGGGGCTATATGTTACATTTGCCCGATCTCGTTGATTTTCACTATATACACTACATAAATAGAAAGTACTCGAGTTGCAAAATTTTACGTTCCTAACTTTTTAATTGCAGAAGTTTTGGCCAAAAAACCTTATATCTGAACAATCGGTTGTATGGGGGCTATATGTTACATTTGCCCGATCTCGTTGATTTTCACTATATACACTACATAAATAGAAAGTACTCGAGTTGCAAAATTTTACGTTCCTAACTTTTTAATTGCAGAAGTTTTGGCCAAAAAACCTTATATCTGAACAATCGGTTGTATGGGGGCTATATGTTACATTTGCCCGATCTCGTTGATTTTCACTATATACACTACATAAATAGAAAGTACTCGAGTTGCAAAATTTTACGTACCTAACTTTTTAATTGCAGAAGTTTTGGCCAAAAATTCTTATATCTGAACAATCGGTTGTATGGGGGCTATATGTTACATTTGCCCGATCTTGTTGATTTTCACTATATACACTACATAAATAGAAAGTACTCGAGTTGCAAAATTTTACGGTCCTAACTTTTTAATTGCAGAAGTTTTGGCCAAAAAACCTTATATCTGAACAATCGGTTGTATGGGGGCTATATGTTATACTGGTCCGATCTTGTCAGTTCCGACAAATGATTCCTATATTACAAAATGGTGGCCACATACAAAATTTCAGCCAGATATCTCAAAAATTGAGGGACTAGTTTGCGTTCAAACAGACAGACGGACAGACGGACAGACGGACAGACGGACAGACGGACATGGCTAAATCAACTCATCTCGTCATCCTGATCATTTCGGTATACTTATTGATGGGTCTATCTCTTCTTCTTCTCATATTTACAAACATCGGACCAAAGTTATAATACCATTTCATGTTCATGAAAGGTATAAAAATAATGTGGTATAGGTAAAAATCGATATGTGCTTATAAATAATATGTAGTATTTCGGACTTACTTTTGATTCCTTTCGCTACGCTTAGTTTTTATAATTCTTTATTCTTTTTTGCGTTTAACTTTAATGATTTTGCGGTGTTTGTTTTTGAATATGCAAGTTAAATTTGTTTTTTTTTTTTTGCTTATGTTGAGCGCGTTGCAGTTTGTTTTTTGTTTGTTTATTTAGTGCTCCAAAGCAAGCTATGAGATACAAAATACAAGATAACAAGACAATCAAATTAAAACTAGAGAATAAGCATATATGTACATATGTGAGAGAAAGACATTGTTTAAAAAAGAGATATACACAAAATAAATACAGATACAATAAACAAGTGTGGCAAACAAACAAAGACATACCGTGGAAATGCTAAGGCAATATCATCATTTCGGGATGGTTTTCGGGACTATTTTGAGACCATTTCGGGACTGTTTTGGGATCATTTCGGGATGATTTTCGGAACTGTTTTCGGACTTTTTTGGGATCATTTAGGGTCTTTTTCGGGATTTTTCGGGACCATTACGGAATAATTTTAGGAAATATTTTGGGATTTTTTCGGGGACGTTTTGGGAAAAATGCTTACGAAAACAGTAATACAGAAATGGTCCCTAAAAATTTCATAAATGATCTAAAAACATTGAGATATTATCCCGAAAAAAGCTGGACCACGTCCCAAAAAGGTACTGAAGTTATCCCAAAAAAGTTCCGAAATGGGCATAAAAAAGCTCTGAAACCCATTCCGAAATGATCCCAAAAAACTCCCGAAATGGTCCAAAAACAGTCCCAAAAACCATTTCCGGTCCCGAAAGAGTTCCAAAATAAAACAGTAATACAGAAATGGTCCCTAAAAATTACATAAATGATCTAAAAAAACTGAGATATTATCCCGAAAAAGTCTGGATCATGTGCCGAAAAAATACTGAAATTATCCCAAAAATGTTCGGAAAACCATCCCAATATGGTCCCAAAAAAGTCCCAAAATGGTCCAAAAACTGTCCTAAAACCCATTTCCGGTTCCGAAAAAGTTCCAAAATAATCCCAGAAAAGTCCAGAATAGTCCCGAAAGAGTTAGGAACATATCCCGAAATGGTAACAAAGTTTATTTTAAAAAAAAGTGCAGAAATTATCCTGAAAAAGTCTCGAATTGATCCCAAAAAGTCCACAGATGAAACGAAAAATTCCGAGCCATGCTTTTGAAAAATGGTGATAGTTACGATTTGCCATTGGGTCCTCATTTAACAGCAGTGGCAATAAATGCGAAGTTAAATGAATACCATTAATATATTTTGATTTGGATGTGTATAAAAAAGCGATGTAAGTTATGGCCAGATAAAAGCCATTTTAATCAATTATTGCACTGTCATATTCGGCTTGTTTTACAAGTTTTATACATATTAACTATTGAACGATTACTTAAACGAAACAGCTGTTTTCACTAATGATCATCATAATTTAGGTAAAACAAATAATCAAATACACAATTGTAGCTGTTAATTTTTAAGAGAACATACAACTATAAAAGTCTTGTAAAACATTTGACAATATTCTTGAAATTGAATGGGGGATCTGGAACAAATGTGATGTTACTATATACAGCTGCTCATACTATTTGTGCGTCATTCTCTGTCTTCTAAATTTTTCCAATATATACCTTAAGCAATGTGTAACAAATCTCCACATTTAAACTTTTATAAGGACAACAGGATGCTTTTGCAGTATATTTAAAAATAAAAAAAAAACACAAATTCACAAGAAAGGGACATTGGAGTTTCAAAAGTATTTTAGTAGATAGCTTTGCAATATGTTTTCTAGCACAAATAATAGTGTATGTCTTAAAATTTTGCAATTATAGTGCACTTTGTATAGGTCGTACACGGCGTATGAGTAACATTTAGTTATTTAAGTTAGAAAACTTGAGATATGTACATTTTATTCAACTTTAAGAATGTCAATTGACGACTTATGATCTCGAACAAAGCAACCTTATGTAGTGTTCATGATGAGTTTTAAAAGCAGCATTTTCCATTTTCGGTCGTACATTTCGAAGATGCGTTTATGCTGTCGCATTTTGAAAATGTGCATTTAGCTAGATTTAGATTGGAAGTATGCTTGCCTCAGATAAACTCCATTTATTTTATAAAACTGAGTTCGTGAATAAAGAAACCGATTTTCTAAACAAACTTTGATTGAAACTCTTCACCTCGAGAATTGCAACTTTTAACAGGAAAAATTATTGCATAAGTACGTTGTCTAGCTTAGTGAGAAGATATCCTAATAAAAACAGCGCTTGGCCCAAAAGCATGCAACATTTTTTCACTTCTTCTTCATACAAGGAAATTTTTGTTCGTACTGTATCTTCGAAGATGCTAAAGCTAATGCAGAAATAAAGTAGAATTTAGTAAACGCAACTGAAATTGTATGGAAAGAATGCAGCTTTTTGCACTAAATGCTAAAATGCAAAATGCAGCATGGCTCAGCATGAACAGCACATAAGGCTGTCACAGAAATAACCAAGCGCAAATAGTCGTGGATTGGTCACACTCTCAGAAGACCTTTAGTAAATATAGCCAAACAAGTATTGCGATGGAATCCACAGGGAAGTCGAAGACCTGCTGCACCAGCGAAAACTTTACGCAAAACTGTGGATAAAGAACTCGAAGACGTACTATACACATGGAAAGATGTCACGAGAACAAATATAATACAATTCAAGTCGGTGGATTGAGGCCCTATGCTCTAATAGGAGTTAAAAATAAAGATGATTATGGTTTTTAAAGATCAATAAAAGATTTTCCAGTCTTTGTAGTCACAAACTGATAAAAATAAAGTTTTTCTCTAAGTTCTTTCTATACATTTGAGGCGTTAAGATCGCAAAATATTTAGAGGATATTGACAAACTATTTTTTGTTGCCAAAGATCACAGCTAATTAAGTAATAAGGACCGGTTACACACGAACTTAGACTCCTTTACTTATTTTTAAGTAAAATCACAAATGTTCAAAATTTTGTTTTATTACTATTATTATTTTTTTTAATTTTTTTCCAATTTTCAAAACCTTGAATGCCGTGATTGCGCCTTAAAAACGTCTTACACTACTTTGCCATCAAGTTCAACGCTAAAACTGAGGTCACGCAACACCTTTGCAGCGCTGGCCAACTAGCTTAGTAGCAGCTGGCATAATGTGAAAAGTATGGAAAAAAAGAAAAAACATTTGTATATGAAAAAAGAGTTGCTAAAAAGCACACAAACCAAAACACAATCACCCTCTTAAATTGAAGCACAACGAGACTAAAATAAGTATATAGATTGTATATAGTATAAGTATAGGTCTAACAACTATAGACAATTACATATGCAAATTATGAAAGTAAGCTTTATGGGTAGACACTTACACCATGAGTAATTTTTTAGCAGACAGTGAAGTGACGTTAAACCAAAATAACAACAACAAGAAAAAGAACTAACACGTGCATTCATCCATTTAGAACCATAAAATACTATCCAGCAGTGTTTGAACTTTACTACAAATGTAGTATATTTACTACGTTTTTTTTTAGTTTCAAAATCTACTACGTTTTACTTTAGAGGCTAATTTGATCTAGAAATAAGGAAAAATCTAATATTTTTAGAATATTCTTAACTCTTCAATACCTAAGAAGGTTAATAACCTTTATCTTGAATTTATCACATTTTGAATTACTTTGGAAATGACAAAAAAGTTTGTAAAAAGATTACATTTCGACGCTATTTTGCGACTTTGATTTTTCTGACGATAGCGAAATAATTTTTAATTTAACAGAAATGTTTAATTTTTTTCTTTCAGATAAAAGCAAGTGCTTTCTAATTCGATATTTTTTGAAAAAAAAAAAATTCCTTTTAAAAATCTACTACGAAATTATAATTTTTACTACTATTTTATTTAACCCTTTCAAAGTTCTAACCCTGTTCAAATACAAAAAGGCACAGGGGCACACGCAATCATACAACATACCTCCAACAAACCCATTCACCGCACAAACAAACTAAACAAGAGAAATGCGAATAATTCAATTTGCTAAATTTGCGAAAAAGTCATTCATACACCTAAGCGCAGCGTTTTTAAGTGAAACCCTAATAGTGCGAAACAACGAAAATGCATAAATGGGGGGGTGAAATTGTTCCAGCTGACCGCGTAGCTGGCGGCAGATTTAACAATACATATAATATGGATTTTTATTTTCTATATTTTAGTGATTGTTTTAAAATATTTTGTGAAAGTCAAAGAATATTAATGGTATTCAAACGGTCCCGAAAAGTCCCAAAATGTTTCCTAAAATCATTCCGTAATGGTCCCGAAATTATTCCAAAAAAGTCCCGAAATGATCCCAAAAAGTCTGAAACTTATCCCGAAAAAGTACTGAAATTATCCAAATAACTTCCCAAATGGTGCCAAAACAGTCCCGAAAATATTTCCGAAATGATCTCAACAAAGTCCACAAATGAGCCCAAAATAGTCCCGCAATGGTCTACAAATAGTCCCGAAATGCATCAAGAAAAGATCCCAAAAATTCCCGAAACTTACCCCGAAAAAGTACTGAAATTATCCAAATAAGTTCCCAAATGGTCTAAAAACAGTCCCGAAAGTATTTCCGAAATGATCCCAACAAAGTCCAGAAATTATCCCAAAATAGTCCCGAAATGGTCTCAAAAAGCATTCCCAAAAGATCCCAAAAAAGTCCGAAACTTACCCCGAAAAAGTACTGAAATTATTCCAAAAAAGTCGGGAAATGGTCCCAAAATAGTCCCGAAAACCATCCCGAAATAATCCCAACAAAGTCCAGAAACTATCCTAAAATAGTCCCGAAATAGTCTCAAAATAATCCCAAAAACCATCCCGAAAAGATCCCAAAAAAAGTGCGAAACATATCCCGAAAATGTACTGATCGCAAAAAAGTCCAGAAATGGTCTTAAAGTAGTCCCGACAACCATCCCGAAATAATCACAAAAAAGTTTAGAAATTATCGCTAAAAGTACCGAAATGAACCCAAAAAATTACAAAATTGGCTATTGATTACTCATACGCCATGTCGAACCTTCACCACTAGGGCAATTCTCAAGTATTGTGTATTTCCGTTCGCTAAAATTCGTCCCAAACTTTAAGCTGGATATTTAGAGATGCATCGATGAAAACTAGCATTATATTTCTTACAACCGTTTTTGCGTGATGCACAAACAAACACTGTTTTTTTTTGGGTTCCCTTATCCTAATTAAGATCACCGTGTGAATTTTCCTTTAATATGGATTTATATTTAGATCAAGCCTCGGCAATAAGTGGGACAATTGTACGAAAAACTGAGAAACAAATTTTTGGTTTCTCGAACAATAAAATTGTTGCTACGCTTGTGAGAGCGCTATGATCGCACTGACCAATCAATGGATGTCGTTTGCCTTGCTGAGTCACTCACTTGCAGGCAACGACTCAACAACATACAGATCCGCTCTTCCACAAATACATCCTCACTTTCATTTCTGCCGGCCCCTGATTTAGGTACATCGGACTGTTAAAATTGTAAAATACGTAAAAACTAGCGAGGTTCTCAGCACAGTTGCTTAGTCAGTTTTCACCTATTCGAGTTTCCTCTTCACACCAAAACCTTTAACCCTGAAAAGTTTATTTATTGATTTATTGAATGAATGTATAAAGGTATGACCACAACGTGTGAACGCAAGAAACCACCCTAACTATTCTTGCTTTCTTTTTTCATTGGCTAAAAAACTTGAAAAAAAAACTAAAAATTAAAATTAAAATGTAAACAACAGCGGACACGTGGTTCTGATGGCTCTGATATGCCGGGCACTAATCGTAATATGCGTCAACTATATTCAAAATGTAATCGTGTAACCTCATAAAAATTAATCGGGCAGTAAAGCTTTATACTCAGTATATATAAATATACATTAAGCAGGCACTGTAAACCGGTTCGATGGAATTAAAACAAAAATTGTCAAAGCAATTGCATAAATTTGAAATCGAAAGCAAGGCAAACACGGTTTTGCTGTAAACAGAAAGTGAATTTTCAAATGAAAAAAAAAAAAAAATTTGTTGCAAAATAAAATGCTATGCTAACGAAATGCAAAAAATTCAATGGAACCGAATGCGTGCACTCAAAACAAGAATATTAGTATGACAAAGAAAATAATGACTTTTGCCCCCAAAAAATAACCTAAAATAACAACATAACAACAAGAAAATACACGGAGAGAGTTTTTTTTTACTATAAACAAGACACAAACAAAAAAATTGAGGAATGATTTTGAACTTGAAAAGTTTTTTCTTGATATTAAGAAAATCCAGTATTTCTAAATTTGTAAATAAAAACGAAAATATTTTCGCAATTCTGCCTTGATAAACACTAAAATAAATAAGAACATGTTCTCCATCTGAAGTATGAAATTTGACTAATCTTTGTTCAAAATTTTCAAAAAAAAAAATGCTGGGATACTGAAGAACACTTTTTCTTGAAAATTTTCAATCGTAGTTTTTGTTGTTGTTGTTTCTCACAAAGTATGAAGTTTGCTTATTTTTTCTTGATATGAGTGAAGATGTTTCCTTATATTAAGTATGTTTTTGAAAATATTTTGTTTTTTTTTTTAATTTTTTTGAAACTTTTTTTCTTTTTAGTTTTTGTTGTTTTAATAAAAAAAAATAACTTGCTTTTACAAAGTAATCTCTTTTGCTTAATTTCTATGAAAATCAAGTAAATTTTTAAAATTTGGCATTGAGAAAATATTTTTCTAGATTTTTGAAAAATATTTTTCTCCGTGTATGATTAATTTTGATAAACTTTTTGAAAGTTCGACTGCTCGTAATTTTTAAAATCATTTTAGTATCGTTGGAAGTATACCTGATGAAATTAGATAAAATCGCCCTCCAACCACACCTACTTTCGATATCGATAACGGAAATGGCTAAAATGATATAATTTGGTAGGATGAACCGCCCAGTCATTGTATTATGATATTTTGAAAAAATTTAAAAATTGGGCGTGAGTATGATTCCGATTGGGAAGACCTAAAGCGTGTCGGAGGGGTTAGTCTGAACTTTAACACTTTAACCCCCCTGCGACACGCTTTAGGCGTTTCCAATCGGGACCAGATTTTGCATGTGATATCTCCGGCCATAGTGCCACCGATTTCGAGTATAAGATAAAAAGAAAAATCTCTTTTTTGAATCTCAATAGAGCAATCTCAACTTTGACCACCCTGCGGCACGCCTAAACCATGCCCAATCGGGATACATATTTTTGTGTGATATCTTCGACTATATTACTATCAATTTAGGGGTTGAGGCTTTGGAAATCTGATTATAAGATTGCCTTCATACAAATAAGGACCACCCTAATGCACATACATAATTGTCTATACTACGAGCCATCTTAGCTTTTCCCCCACCACGTCTGTTGCTAACTATAAAAGATGATTATAAATTAACGAACTATTTAATATGATTACTTGGTCTACAAATAAGCCTACCGAACTTAATATTCATCTAGATTCCTTCATGAATTTACAAACCTGCCTTAAGTGATATTTGTAATACTTATGTAACGCTCTGTGTGCTAGCACCTCTCAAAATGCATTCCACCACACAAATACAAAAGTTTTTGAACGCCCCTCTTATTTCACTTTGTTTTCATTTCTAGCATTCTATAAGTACCTAATTCAGTGTAATCTTATCAACTGCAACGAGTGTTGGTATATGCATTAGGGTGTTTAATTTTCAAGTAGATGATAATTTTGTCTGGGTCAAGATCAGCAGCTGGTTTCTCTAACTTTTTTACCGAAATTCGTTATTCTCCCTTCGCACAACAAAAACAAGTAAATAGTTCTCCCGTTACTCCTACAAAACCAAATAAGTCTCAGTTATTTGTTCACTCATCAATTAAACTAAAACTATACCGAGACATTTTTATTGAAACAAAAATCAAAATTATTTGGTATGATAATGACAGAAACTCTGAAAACAAGAAACACCTTAATGTGCATACATATGTGTGTATAAGTATGCATGTGTGCGTATGTGATTTTCCTTTTACGAGTTATGTTTGTTTATCAAATGATATAAGAGAATTTATGTGAAAAAAAAATTCTTGCTAATTTATAGAGCAAAAGAAACACGAGAAAGCAACGATGAGTTGTCATAAATACTTTTTTATCGCACAAAGGTGTGATAAATGATTCACTAGACGTAATTTGTTTGATAGCAATTCTAACGATGAACAAGGTTAAAAAGGTAACAAAGAAATTGTATGTATGTAAATATTTTGCATGGAAAATTAACTTGCTGTAAAAATAAATAATTTTTGTTGCGCCAGAAGCATGAATCTGTAGCACATTCATGTTTATGGCGGAACGAAAATGTTTAAAAATTTAGTTTCAAATTTTTTTTAAATTTTTGTTGTGCCAGAAACACGAATGTGAAGCAAAATTGTTACATATACGCCATGGTGTCCGTTATCGAGTGCAACACGTTCATGCTTCTGGCACATGGAAAATTTGTAAAAATTTGGAAATTCAATTTTTGGACATTTATGTTGTGCCAGAAACATGAATGTGTAGCATATTCGTTTTTCTGGCACAATATTCAGAGATTGAACTACACATTCATGAAAATGGTATTGCGATTTTCGGGGTTTCCTTGTACTTAGGAAACCCAGGATTGTGAGCCTATTAACTCAAATCTGAATAATTTGCCCTTTCATGCCTCAGGCAAGCGAGTATATATGAAATTTGAAATATCAGATAGGTTTTGAAAAATGTCGGAATATAATACCTATATCGACGGCTGAGTGTTAGGGGTTTAGAATATGTCCGAGGTAAACATACCGGTTGTAAGATATGATGCTTCTCACCTCTCATTACCCATCTTCTCCTTCCCCATGGATGGAGGGATGTAATGACCTAGAAGGTTCCACTGGTCATATCAAAACGCTACCACGACTGTCGGGCAGTACCGCAAGGGAATACCGCAGCGTACCGGGTTCATATCCGGCCATGGACTATCAATTTCGGCATCACTTCCCAAAACCTTCGTCCCCGAACAACAATAACAACGGCTGAGTATAAGATCACAATATTTCAAAATATGTTTCAAAAGCCCTCTACTTCTGAATTTGGTTCAAGAATGTCCAGTTTCAGAGCGAGTTTTCAAAACGAAAATTTGACACATTTTTAGCTGAGAAAGGAAGTTTTCGAATCAAATATTGAGATAGCGTTTTCTGAAAAAAAAAAAAAATAATAATAATAATAGGGGAATCTGTCTAAGAGTACCCTTATGAAGTAAGATGCCCAAATCTAAAAACTTGTTTTTGAAAAGAAAAAAAGTAAAGAAGAATAGCAAAGTATTAGCAAAACAAATATTGAATTCAGAAATGCATTCACCAGACAAAACAAGCTCAGCAATTCATAAAACCACTTCATCTCAGCATTCAAAGTAAGTGAAATTAAATTAAAACAAAGCTTAACTCATCATAATGCGAGAGGGAAACTTGCGATGTGTTTAACGCAGCGCTAAGTCGAGTGTGGAATTTGTAAGCAGAATATAGTGGAAAGCAAAAACTTTATAAATACCCTGCAGCGAAAGCAACTAGTTGAAAACTACTTTACAACTACATAGTTGGTGCACCGGGCCCAACTAGTCAGTGTTTTGTCTTTTTCCCATATAAGCAACAGGTATTTTTTACGTGTTGATGTCCTACGTAATGTCAATTGTCAGATTTCGACCAGAACATACCAGGCATCTACTAGTCATGATATACTAGAACTATACTAGTTGTAAAATACCAGACCCATACTAGTTCAACCTGGAAATGAACTAGTCCCCATACTAGTCCAAAAAGCATTGAACCTGGACTAGTATGATTTCAACCAGAATTTTCATGACTTACCCTTTATTTTATCATTTGCCTTTATTTTCATGTTTGTTCTTAAGTAAGCAGCGACTATTTGTATTTACCATATCACGAAAAAGCATCTGTGAATTATAAGAGAAAAAAGAAGCAAATGAAACGAATGAATTTTGTATTTTTATACCTTTCATGAACATGAAATGGTAGTATAACTTTGGTCCGATGTTTGTAAGTATGTGAAGAAGAAGAGATAGACCCACTGATATGTATACCGCTATGATCAGGACGATGAGCTGATTCGATTTAGCCATGTCCGTCTGTCCGTCCGTCCGCTTGTTTGTACGCAAACTAGTCCCTCAATCTTAGAGATATCTCGATGAAATTTGGTATGGAGGCATAATTTAATATGAGAATAATCATTCGTCGGAACCAGCAAGATCGGACCAAAACTACTCATAGCTCCAATACAATCGATGTTCCGATAAACCGATTTCGGGCTATAACTTCTGTAATTAAAGAGCTAGTAACGTGAAATTTTGTAGGTATTACTGTTTTTATATGTGAAATATCGATGTTGAAAATCATTGAGATGGGATAAATATTTCATATAGCTCCCATACAATCGATTGTTCCGATAAACGGATTTCGGGCTATAACTCCTGTAATTATATATGTAGGTAGGATCGTGAAATTTCGTAACTATTGCTCTGTTAGAATGTGGAATGTCGATGTTAAAAATCAATGAGATTGGACCAATAAAACACATCGCCCCCATATAATCGATAGTTCCGATAATTTCGGTATGAGCTAAAGTTAAATTCACACAGGCTGTACTGGGGATCGAACAGTGAAAATCGTGACGCTTATTCATGAAAGGTATATAGCCTTTGGGCACAGCCGGCTTTCCTTACTTGTTTTAACTGGTATCATTTCATCCAGAAAAATGTAGTTGTATACTAATATTTTTTTGAATAGTTTGACGTTTCGCTGCAGGGTATAGAAAAAACGCTCTATGAAAACGAGTAGTAAAGCATTTCCTTAGTTTGCCAAATGTTATATGTTATCATTTGCTGAAAACTAAGTACGAGTATTTAAATACATTCACAAATAAACTCAAGCTTTTCATATAACCAAAAAATATTGATAATGAGGATTTCGAGTGTTCTTATGAATGAATGGCCTTTGTTTGTAAGCTGTCATTCAAACTGTGTCAGTTATTTTCGGCTTCAAACTAATTAAAGATCATTGACATAGCCAGCATGAAGACAAAGAAAGTGCAATAAAAATCGCAGAACTCTAGAAAAAAAAACGTATGAATTGGATTATAAAGTATTTAAAATTAAAACGGGTTAAGAGCATTCGAGTTGCCAAGCAAAGATAACCAAAACTAAATGATTCACATACAGTTAGATGCTGGCAAAATGGGATTAGGTTACATAAAAAAAAAAAAATTTAAATAATATATTTTTTTACTCATAAAATAGTCCAATTTTTTTTTTTTTTTTTTCAAAATGCAAGATTTCGTTAAAATGTAAACGCTGTAGTCGCTTGCGTTCTACCAACCAAATTATATGCGCTTGTAATTCTTTCTGAATAACTTTTTCAACTTTTGTAGCTAGAAGTAAACATTTTATCTAGTGATCAAAAACGCCCCTTAAAAATTTTTTAAATAAGTCGCTAAAAAAAACTTAATCGCTTGTAATTCTCGCTACTTGCTTAGGCTTTTCTTGCTTTCAATTTAAAATAAAGATTTATTGTGAATTAGTCGCTTAAAACTAAGCATGAAAGCATTTTATTTAGCATAGTGATGTCGCTTATTTTGAACAAGTCGCTTAAAATTAAGTAGGAAAATCATAGTCGCTTATAATTTTTTTTGCTTGCTTAACTTTTTGTTGGTTTCAATTCCAGAAACAAAAGGTTTAGGCAAGCAGCAACAGAAAAAATGTATCCAGAACAACGTAAATTGCCTTCAAACTAACCAACAAATATTATACTCGCTTGTATTTTTCCAGCTTGCTTAGTTTTATTGCTTACAAATTAAAAGCAAAAAAAATTAGGCAGGCAGAAAATATTTAGAATTCTTTATAAATAAGTCACTTAAACTAACCAAAAAAATTTATAGACGCTTGAAATTGTCTATACTTGCTTAGATTGTTGTTTATTTTGAATAAAAAAATAAATAAAAATTAGCAGACAGAAACCATTTTTAACGACAATATAAAGTCGCTTGAAAGTTGTTTGCAGGAATGGGCATTATTTTATTCATTATTCAAAAAAAAATCAAATAACCATTTTCGGGATTATTTCGAAACTGTTTCGGGAATATTTCGGAACTGTTTCGGGATAATGTACGGAAAATTTTGGAACTGTTTTGGGATCTCTTTCGTACCGTTTTCGGGACCATTTCGGAGATGTTTTTCCTGAAATTGAGGAAAAAGTTTAAATTAAGGAATATTTTACTTATGTTAAGGAAGCCATGTCTTTGGAGCCAAGGAAACTTTTTTCTGAGTGCATGTTACCAAAATGATCCCAAAAACAGATCCGATATAATCTCGAAAATGGTACAGAAGTGATCCAAAAACAGTTCCGAAAATTTCCGGAAACAGGCCCGAAATTATCCCGAAACAGTTTCCTTAAGTTGAGGAAAAAAGAAGACTTTTTTAATTAAATTGAGGAAAAAAGTCTTTAAATTAAGGTAGCCATGTCTTAGGCGCCAAATAAGGAAAAATTTTCCTTGAAATAAGGAAACTCTTTTCTGAGTGTGTTATTTTTGAATAAACTCATCACTCATTACTCAAAATTTTATAAATTATGAATAATTTTTTTATTTGACCCTGGTTTTTTCGTGTATAAGTTGCTTGAAACTAAGCAACAAGTATAGGCGCTTATAAATTGTTTCGCTTGCTTAGTTTTTTTTTTGTGGCTCTCCCTTTACACAATTTTGAGGCTAAGCTAGGGTGGTTGCATCCCAACAAAACAGAGGCCCATTATGTTCGAATGATATGAGCTAGAGCCCTTCTTCTGCTCTTTAAATGAGGAAGAGCCCGACACATTTTGTTTGTCTAATGGCAGATATTAGCTCAGTAAAACAGTTACCTTAACCAGAGAACATATGGAGGTATGAATAAGATTAACTAGGAACTGGGTTTTCATCTCATAGCTCAGCTGAGGACTCAATTTTCCAAGACCAAAGTCTGTCGATCAAATCAGGCAATCTAAACGAAAAATATTCCGAAAACTTTTTACTCCACTTTTACTGGGACAGACTGTATTTATCTTGTATGTGTACATAAATTCGTTCACGCCGACGACACATGCATTCAATGACCATTTTAAATGTTGTAAAAATTCATAATTAACGTGTACATGAACTTGACTTTCAGACAACTAAATTTCATTTACTCACTACCTAATAAGAGTGCACTGCTCACATTTCGCTTAAATGAAGTTTCAGTTTTCAATGTTTAAGAAATGTCTTTCATTTAATTTCATAAAAACAAAAATATTAAAGCAAAGTTCATTGCTAATGCATCGTTCATTGTTTGCAAAGCAATTAAACGCAATGAGTGCCAACCAACATCTCGAATATATCGCATATCGCTCAAAATCACACAAACGCAAAGGAATTGAAAAAGCCAACAACAACAAACTTGTCATGTGCAAAAGCTGTAATCAAATGCAGCCAATTGTCTTGCTATAGAAAAAAAAAGCAAGGCGTATTTACTGTGCACTGATCCTAGGGATAAGTGCAGTGTGGGCGGCAAATGTCTGAAGTGTGGGCTGCTGACGCAATAAATGTGCTAAACCAACAAACAAGCGAAGAACCATAAACTTATCAAAATTTTGTTTGTGCGAAGTTTGTTGTCAATTTGGTGAATGTACGATAAATGCGCTTCTAAACTTAGTTATTTATCTTGATTGAGCGCTATCTAGAATTATTATGGGATGCGCGACAAAAAGCAGAGTTCATGTTGAAAAAAGGATTTTTTTTATTTTAATTTGTTTCATTTTATTTTATTTTTTATTTTAATTTGTTGAATTTTAATTTTTTTATTGTATTTTACTTTGTTTCTTTTATTTTTTATTTTATTTTATTTTTAATTTTCTTTTTACTTTTCTAATTTTATTTTTATTTTTTGTTATTTTTTTATTTTTTTAATTTTATTTTTTTAATTTATTTTTTTTTTTTTAAATAATTTTTTTTTAATTTCATTTTTTTTTTATTTTTGTTTAATTTTTTTTTAATTTTTTTTTTATTTTTTGTATTTTATTTTATTTCATTTTTTATTTTTTTTTTATATTATTTTTTTATTTTTTTTTATTTTTTTTTTAATTCTTTTTTTTATTTTCTTTTTATTTTTTTTTATAATTTCTTTTTATTTTTTTTAAATTTTTTTTTATTTTTTTTTTTAATTTCTTTTTATTTTTTTTTTATTTCTTTTTATTTTTTTTTTAATTTCTTTTTATTTTTTTCCTTTACTCTCTGTTTATATTTAATTTTTTCCTTTAATTTTTTTTATATATTTTTTTTCCTTTAATTTTTTTTATATATTTTTTTCTTTTTTTTTAATTTAATTTTTTATACTTATTTTTTCCTCTGTTTTTTTAATTAATTTTGTTTTTTATTTTTTTTTATATCTTGGGATTTGAAGCCAAGCTGAGTGCTACAAAGTGATATCAAATCGGTTTTTAATTTATTTTATTTTATTCTATTTTATTCTATTTCCTTTAATTTATTTTAGTGTATTTCATTTTATTTTATTTTACTTTATGTTACATATTTCATTTTATTAAATTTTTACTTTTTTTATTTTATTTAATTTTTTAAGTTTTTTGTTTAGTTTTTTAACGTTTTTTTATTTTTTTTTTTTATTTTTTTTTTATTTTTATTTTTTATTTTTATTTTAATTTTTTTTTTTTTTTTATTTTAATTTAATTTTTTTTTTCTCTCTTTTCTTTGCATATTTTTTATTGCCTATTCCTTTTTATTTAATTTATTTTTTATTTTTTTTTTTTATTTCCATAATTTACTTTTTTATTTTTTTTTTTTTTTTCATTTCCATATTTTTGTATATTTTTTTTTATTTTTTGTATTTCGTTTTTAATTTTTTTGGTAATTTTTTTTTCGTTTATCTCATACTATTATAAAAAGGAATGTGCCGAATCGGTTCAGGACCTCGCCCTTTTATGTAAAATATTATCAAAATATCATAGCGTTTCCCTATTTAAAGGAAAATTTCCCTTACATGGCTTCCTTAACATAAGTAACATTTTCCTTAATTTAAAGACGTTTTTCCTTAAATTGAGGAAAAAGTCTTAAACTGAGGAAAAAGGTCTTTAAATTAAGGAAAATGTTACTTATGTTAACGAAGCCATTTCTTTGGAGCCAAATAAGGGAAATTTTCCTTGATATAAGGAAACTCTTTTTTGAGTGTAACTACATATTATTATTGAGTAGTATACTTTTGTGATATATTTCCTGAATCCTGTCAAAATGAAATGGACAAAGATGCACACCAAACACGCACAATATGTGTTGGCATTTACGGAACACGTATGAAGACGTAAAAACAAAAATCAAAAAATAAATAACAGCTTCCGGCAGACGGAAATAACAAACAACAAATATGAGAATAAATTTAATGAATGAAGAAAGCTTTCACTAACGGCACACAACCAACAGAGCAACTAAAAATTTACAAAACCAATGAATGATCAAGCAAACCACAAAATGAGAGAGGGGCAGGTAAAAAGCAAACAACAACAAATTGTAGTTGATTTTAATGGTAAGTGCCCCGCCGACATCATTTTTGAATGCATAGTAAAATGTGGAAGATTATGTTTGAAAGCCATAGACATTTGTATGGCCATAGTACACTTTGATATCGTAAATGGTTAATAAACTCATAAAAGGTGAGCGTAAATAACACTAAGGAGAGAGAATACATTTTTGAAATGCCTACGTACTAGAAGATAGAAAGTTGTGAAAGAACAAAGCAAGTTGAGATCTGTGTCGAACAATAATAACAAATGCTAAGTTAAAGAGGGAAGAGAAAAACAGCATAGAATCATACATAATTGTGCTATGGAATCATAGCGTGATTGTGCGGGGGATCGTGTAGGAAATATATATACTATGTCGGACAAACAGTACCAGACACCACTTAGAGGACGGAGAGATCTTCGATTTTATCTGGAAAACTGATACAAACACGAAAAGTTGAGTGGAATATCAACAGAACTCGGATGTCGGCTGTTTCAAAGCCATATCGCACACCTAGATCTAAACAGCGATAAACTCAAAAAATCAAAATGTTCAAACAACTCGAAAAACTGTCTGCAGTAGCCTATCTCTTATTATGTGAATCCCTATTGCCATAACGGGTTGCGGTTGTTGTTGTTGTAACGAGGTGTCTAATAAGTCTTTCGGTAGCTTGCTAGTTTCCATCAATCTGACTGCGGCCGTACACCCTGGTTAAGCAGTTTGCATTAACTACTAGCTGCTAGGTTATTCAGTTTTTACACATACTCAAGGACTAGTGAAGATTCAATATACACCCACGATATGGCCTGAGTGTTAGAAAACCAAATTTTCGATGGGTCCAATTTCGAACTTCGAAAGTCCGTAACTTAGTTTTGGAGGCTAACTTCGGGTAACGCCATTTTTTACTTATGTATTAATCTTTTTAAAAAAGTTGGTTTGCTCCAATACCCAGCCGGCTTCTGTAAATTGTAATAAATATTATTAACGCTATGTATGGATGAAATTTCTACAAAATAAATTTTTAAAAAAAATTGACTACCTTTTCTAATAGAAAAATATTAGAATGGAAAATAGATGACATTATATCTGATACCGGCCACTAAACCCTTTTTTCGTATCTCGTAAATTTTTTTTCGATGCCATCATTCCAGCTATAGCTAAATTTCCTCTTTCGGAATTTAATCCTGAGGTCAAAACGTGTCTTTTGTAACTTTGCTCGACAATCGTCCATGAAAGCTATTCATGGTATCCTTTGGTAGAAGAAAATATGTTCCCACAAAAATAAAAAAGGCATAAAAAAATACAAAACCGTTTGCAATCGGTTCCGGCTTTGGAAACGGTTTCGGTTTCGGTGTCGAAAAAAATCAAAATAACGGTTAGTTACGGTTTCCGTGTCGAAAAATGAATCGGTTTTAATCGGTTGCGGTTATGGTTTCGGTTTCAGTCCTTGGTTTTAACTTATTGGAATATTCAGATCGACGTTGAGCCAGAGTGACTCGAGTGCTTCTTCAGTTTTTTTCGGGTCGTTGAATGTTAATAGCAGGGTTCACAGAGCGAGACCTGACAGATGCGTTTACGGACTCAGTGATATAACATTATGTATGTCGTTGAGAGCATGCCTCTGACTTCGGAGATCAAACGGTTTTGTTAGTTGGTGCCGGATCTTATCATAATGCTTACTTATGACATAAATCTTATGTGACTCCCGTGGAGATGGAAATCAGGCGCGTAAGAGTAGGTCGCCTCCCCGTTGGTGCACCCTGGGTGACGCTAAATAACCTACATAGCCTGCACGGCTAGTTTCTTGTATTGCCGGTTCTACGAGAACGGTGCCATAAGCAGACATCCCTTGACAGTTTTAATTGCGGTCGAATGTGTATCTGCCTGGCTCAGCGACGCAGAGTTCAAGTTCAGAACTGGCTTTTCGATAGCCTTATACGTTTCTGAAAGCATTACTTTGTCGTTTCCCAGCTAGTTACTATGACATCGATGTGGTATCTCTCTCTCTTACTTTTACGGTGATGTGATCGTTAGTTTCTCAACTCCGCAGACGATTCCCGTCATTCAGCTAATTGGTCCTCGTTTTGTGAAATGGGGGACAGAAGAGCCTCTAAAATCGGTAACTAGCAGCGCGTAATTGACGGTGTCAATATAACTATATTTTACGCGCAGGCTAAACTAGTTATAACTGTAAATGTTTGGCGCACACCTAGGCCCTAATTGTATAGTTAAGTTGGTTCGATGGTTATGGGTATGAGGATACATATTAGTTTGCTTGTTTGCTTGTTGTAATATCACTACTTTGCTTTTCTCTTTCTTTCTATAACTTTTCGCATTGCCGTTTGTTGTGTTTGCCCCACAAGTGACTCAATGGATTGAACTGAGAGCGCCAAAGCAGCAATATCATGAGACACAGTCTGACTTTGCTTGTCCTAAAGATAGATAGACAAACTACAAAAGCAATATGTTAAATTATTTTATTCTATTTTACTTTTTTCATTTCATTTTCTTTGTTTCCTTTTCTTGCTGATGATGGCGGCTTGTCACGCTGAGTTTTTTTGATGAATGACAAGCAAATATACCACACAAATAAAATGCGTGGGAGTTGTTAGTGAAGTATGGAGTGCGAAGCGCACCAATGCACCAACAACTAGGCCAGGGAGTACCAGTGTTATTCACGTTCCTAGTTTAGTACTGCATGAAAGCGTTAGCAATTGATGCCTATGTGCATTAGACAGGGCAAAAGATATTACAAAAAAAAGTACCTACTGTAAAAGTTTGAGACGTTAGTACTAATTTTGATAAGTCTATCTTTGCCCTATGGGTTAGGAGTTTCGAATATTCCTGAGGCATGCCTGTCGTAACAGGCGACCCCGGTTACGTAGCATACTACAACAACTCGCGTTGCTGACGAGGAACGTCATCTTCCTCGGGGGTCAAGGGTCACTGTGGCTCAATTGCGTTCTGGATATTGTAGCAGGTTATCCAGACTGAAGCCCGACGTGCCGAATGAATGTCCGGCATGCGGCTCGTCTCCTCATAGCACCAACCATCTATTCACCTGCTCTGCGGAGCCCACTCATCTAATTAACACCCCTTTCACTTTGGTTCAACCCTGTAGAAACTGCTAGTTGCCTAAGATTCTCGTTAGAAGACATTGATGACAATTTAGGTTAAGGATATGTACTCTTTGGGCAGGGCTACACTCGGTACAACAACAACGTGGCCAACAAAATCTTACCCAAGGCAAGCGGACTAGTACCACGATGTGCTTCATATTTACCGTAACCTACTGGAGTCATATCCGACAAAGGACTATCGGATTTTTTCGGTTGTTGTTGTTGTAACGAGGTGTAGCCCTGCCCACATGTCAGACAGGGTCACCCCGCGTGTAACTATTGCTCTTGGCCGGGACAATATAAAAAATCGGCCGGGTCGTTTCGGCACGATGGGTACAGCACAAGTACTGGTACCGTTCTCGTAGAACCGGCAATACGAGAAACTAGCCGTGTAGGCCATGTAGGTCATTTAGCGTTACCCAGGGTGCACCAACGGGGAGGCGACCTACTCTTACACCCTTTTCGGTCGATAAAAGTGTTGTACGGAGGTGAGATGAACGTAGACTCACCATCAAATAATAAAATCTAGAAAGATCGTAGGGCATACTAAATTCTGATATAGGGTGTTATTGAAAGGAAATACTGAGCTAAGGTTTTTTTTTTATTTTTTTTAAGAATTCCATTTTCCACTCAGTCGTCGATGTAGTTGTTTCCTTTAGGGGAGTCGAGTTCTGCACATAAATACAATGCATTCCGTCCCAATTTTGCTATCGGACCCGGTAATTTTTCAGTTTTTTGACCATAACTTTTCACTGAAACAAAAAATTAAAGAAGCGCTTCCGGATTCGTGATCCTGAGGCCAAAACACGTCTTTTGGGCCCTCTCCCATAATTTTAGATAATTTTTTAGTAGTTGGGTGGGCGGAAGGAAACAATACCAAAAATATTTTGTTGTCACAGCCTAATGTGCATATGTCCTAAGTATGCCAGTTGTTTTATTAATGCATCAACTTGCGATTTTTCACTTTTGCAGTTGCACAAATTGTGCTAGCAGTCAACGACGTCGAATATATCCAAACTTTACAAAATGCATTTAATTGTTTTGCTCATTATTCTCTTTTCATCAAAAATTTCATTCGCCTTTGCACACAATTTCTCCCGTTTTTCGTTGCATTTCACACTTACTATGTTTCTGTATTTTTTTCTTTTCCGATTTGCAAATGCTCTTGATAGATAAAGTTATTAACAAATTTTTACTTTAATAATTTTACTCCGTACGCGTTGATTATTCACAAATTATTACCGTCGAAAATTTGTGGCGAAACAGTACTGGACGATTGAGTACGTCGTCTTTCGTTTGTATGACCAACAAATGGAATTTCAAGAATGAAAATGGAAAAATAGTACAAAACGTAATGTGATGACAGTTCAGTTGATGACGTTTTTGCTTGTTTTTCTTTTGCAGTTTTCGTTGGCTATTTTCTTTTTTCGATTCGTTTATTGCAGAAGCCTTGTTGTTGTTGCTTTCTTCTAAGCTAATTTTTTTCACTTTCAAAATAGCCAGTCATTCATTTTCAATAAATTCGTACAACTGCACTTGGTTAGATATTTAAGTGTTTAGTAATGATTTTAAAATTCACAATATTTTATAACAAAAGTAATTTTCACAAGGTTTTTCTAATTAAAATACACAACAAAAAAATTGAAGACAACTCGAATGACACAAACTTTTGCAGCACTTTTATAGGAATGTGTGTTTGCACAATATATCGATATGTCGTTGTGCAGTACACTCGATAAATGGTAGCGTAGAAAGCAGCACTATGGGGATTTGCCGAGAAAATTGCTTCAAAATCAAACAAAAAGTACTTGGAATTGTGGCACTTGCATAGAACTCAATAAAGATGTTCGAAAATTTGCCCTTACTTGGTCCTAAAAAGGAGGCGGGTTCATATAATAAGTTAATCATTAGCCAATCCAACACCAAAGCCCATTTGAAGGAATGATAATAGAAGCGTCTACGGATTTAATTGTAAAGGCAAGCCCACACGGTGTCCTTCCGCGCTACAAAAAAAAACTAATGGCGGCGATATACCAACAGATTATCATAACCTCTAACGAGATTTTAGCCGAGCTTCTCTTTCCAACTTGTGGTGTGTTGCTTTTGAGTTTTCCTACAAGTTGGCGGGACCTACAGTTTTTTGCCGACTCCGAACGGCACTTGCAAAGCAAATGCATTTTTTGCTGAGAAGCTTCTCATGGCAGAAATACACCCGGAGAGTTTGCCAAACTACTGCCGAGGGGCGATCTCGTTTAAAAAACTTTTTTTTCTAAATAATTTTTGATGTTACTTTTGCCGGGCATCGAACCGCCACGACTTGGTGTAAAAGGCCGAAGACTTAATGGGTCAGTTACATAAAGCTTTATTTTGGCTTTACCTCAAACTTTGACTTTGACAGAAAAGTTCAGTATACGTATTTAAACGAAGCATGGCAAATTGGAGACCTCAAAGTTGAAGCGAGGTTGAAATTTGGCAAACTCTCAAATTTTGCTTGCTTTGCCTGCTTTGACAATCAGATGTTGATGACTTTGCTTTAATTAAAGAATAAAAAGTTGGAGAAAATAATAATTAAATCATTTTTTCTCTATTAAATTAATAAATTAACCCAAACACTCTGAATGCAAGGAAATAAATAACGAAAACAAATGTATAAAAGAGAAGCGTCAAGGCGTTCATTGTAGCATACCTCTGAAGTTCGACGCAAAGTTTTGAGGTAGCAAGTGTCAGGCGAGGTTAACAAAGCTTTATGTATTCGACCCTTAACCGCTACACCACGGCGGCCGCCAACCCACGCCGCGCTACAAGGAAACACTTTACGTTATATGGGTATCTTCGGGAGTGTTTTGGAACGCCATAAACTGAAGGTGCGTCCTATAATAAACTTTTCTGCATACATTTTTTAAAGTCACTTCCCCGTCGGATACGCTACGCCGGAAGTCCTAAAGAGCTGTTGACATTGTTCAATTTTGGAATCAATTTTCGTTGCATGGATAATTGATTCCAAATTAAATTGAGTACCTGTTTACATTAATCAATTTTTTTGAAAACTCTTTGACGATTGATTATGTCATTGAAAAAAATTAAATAAAAATAGAAAAAAAAAAACTATTTTCATTTAATTTTTTTTTTTTTTTTCAATGCAAGTCTTTCTGAGCACCGCACCCAGAACTGCCATGGGTTTACAGGCAGGCACTGAACAACATCCACATAGAGATGGTGATCATTATTAGCTCCCGCCCGACGAATGCCGTCCTGCAACAGCAAGCCCACCGGTTGCTGCGTATGAACACCATCTCCCGAGAGTGTCCAGACACACTCTCGTTTAACTCTTATTTGGGTAAGGTAACAAGTGAAGCCCTCACTAATCCAAAACGAAACCAGAAGTGCAAAATGTTTGCCTGGCATGTGGATTTTCTCCTCTGAGCATACTCTTCTAACACCAATCTCACTTTGGTCAAACAATAATGAAGCTTATGGCTTCCTTCCGGTCCCGTTAGAAGAGATTGATGACAATTTAGACAATTGGCGTTACGTCTGGGCAGGGATATGTTTCGTTACAACAAGAACAACGGCAATAGAGACCGAGTAAAGCGGATAAAAAATTATCGGTCATCCTGGATAGGCAATGATTAACAACTCCAAGCCAACAAAATACGAAGCGTTTCCAAAAGGATCGAAAAGCCCATTTGAAGGAATGATAATAGGAGCCTCTACGGATTTAATTGTAAAGGGGAGTCCGCAAAAGGACTCCGTCGCACGCCAACGAAACACTTTTTCCATTATCAGAGTATCTCCGGGAATGTTTAGGAACACCATAAGGAGCCTCTACGGATTTAATGGTAAAGGGGAGTCCGCAAAAGGACTCCGTCGCACGCCAACGAAACACTTTTTCCATTATCAGAGTATCTCCGGGAAAGTTTTGGAACACCATAAACCCATCTTCAAGGAGTCCTATGGGAAACTTTTCTGCAAAGGCACTTCCCCGTTGCATACGCTTCCCCGGGAGTCCTAAAGGATGATTTACACGGGTCAATTTTCTGGTCGATTTTTGTCGAACAACTTGTGTTCAACCCTTAAATATAAGGTGAAGATCGATCGAATTCGATTCGATAAAAATCGACCCGTGTAAATAAGCCTTAACGGAGCACATTACGGACTCGTTTGGTTAGATGGGACGGAATGCACAGGTTTTGCTGTAGGTTTTGGTGTTGAACACCAAAAAAAAAAAAACAATTAAAAGAGAAACAATTTATTTTTAGTTTTATTATTTACACATTTTTTTATAAAAATTTGACATACAAATATTTATATCGCTCAAATCGTAAACAAACCCAGGGTTGTATAGAAGTTTAATGATAAGTTGAACAAAAGTCGGCTGGCTACCAACCTTGTTGCATGCAATTTGAAAGACCCGTTGGCACGAGTCAATTTTCAGAATCAACATGAAATTGAACGAAAAATCGAGCAATATAAACGGGACTGAAAGGAAACAACCACCAAGGGGGGTAGCAAAGCATGCGATTCGCATCCTTAAAAAACAAAATTTTTAGAGGAATTTTTTTCCCTGCTAACCAGCAGTGGATAAAAGCCTGGGAATATACCGGGTGCGTTTCCCAAAAAGGTGGATACAAGAGTGGGTAATTTTGTTCAGCGAGGCGCCCTTTCTACCCATGTTGAAGGTGCTAAATTTCGAAATCCCGCATAAAATTTCTGTAAATTTTGTGATTTCTTCCGAGTTTCTTAGCAATCATCGCAAAGCTCTACTACCCAAAAATGCAACTTTTACGAAACGAACCCCCATTGTGTGTTTGTAATCGAACATGAAATTAGAGCTGGTGAAAGTGTGCCTTTTTTGGGTAAATTTCCTAGTCAATTTACTGGTCGATTTTTCATTCAACCTTTATATACAAGGTGTGAATCGATCGAATTACTATAGTGTGTTGAAACACCTGACAGCAAAATAGACCGCGGGTGTTTGTATGCGTATCGCCAGATATGTCAAAATAGAATTTGCTCTAAAATTGGCGTACGTCACGCAACTGACGTATTGGCAGACTGATTCTGTTTCCCGCTTTAGGGCCACTTGCATAAAAGCCGATTAAGCCTAATCGGTGATTAACTTGACAGCTAACCATACAAAATACGTCAATTAAACTCCGGTTAGTCGTTATCAGCATTTATGCAAGCGTCCCTTAAACATGGATAGAAAAGGCTCCTCGCCAAATAAACTTATCCAGCTTTTTGGGAAACGCGACCTGGTAATTACCCAAAGATGGTTGGCAGGGAATTAGTGCTGTGCAATTCCAGAAATTAGTGTGGGTAAAAGTAGGCATCGAAATTGCAGGGTATAATTCGATATAACTCGATTGTTCCATCAATTCCAACTCTAATTAGCATTTCAAAGTAGATAGAAAAGGACCCCGCTCAACAAAATTATCTCTGTTTTGGAAGCACGATCCAGTATTTTCCCAAGAAATTGTCCGAAGATGGTTAGGAGGGAATTTGAATTTACAATTTTACCGATGCCACCATTTATTTTAATTTAGATACCGGACACACTATTCTAACCGATACACAACTCTAACTTGTATTCTAATTTGACAATTTGTTTTGTTGTCTGTTGTGTGAAGTGTCAAACGGAAATATATCTCGCTTTCACACAACATTGGATTTGTCAAAATTTTGTTTTACCCCAATGTTGTGTGAGACAGAAATATTTTCCGTTTCACAAATCAAAAAACGGAGTGGAAAACTTGCGATATGGCAGCCTCACATACCAGTTGTTCATGGGGACATCTAACGTACAGTAGCAACGACTACACTTATGCCTTGAACACATAATACGCCCCCAACACAAGTGAAGTCATGCGTTATGTGGTGTGTCAACAAAGGCATCGAGTGTTTAAACTGTTTGAAAATCCCGGGGTCATGCGATTTTTCGGGACTATCTCAAATGCCTTCCAAAAAGGTCAAGATAGGACCAAAATACGTGTTTTGACCTCGTTATATAAAATATGCAAGCCAAATATCATTTTGGCAATACATAACTGAAACAAACATTTTAATTTTCGCTTTCGGAATATTGATATTTAAGGCAAAACACGTCTTTTGATACCTATTCCGAAATTTTTGGACATGTTTCAGCAGTTCTGTATGGCCGATGCCGCAGGGTTCTAAGCAATTAGCCCCATCAGGTCGTCGCCTCAGAAAACGAACGGCGAATGTGCAAATTGACCATTTTCAGGTTTTGATGCAGAATAACTAATTCGGGGCTGATCTTTTCATTTCTGCAAACCGTTTTTTTCTATCTTCTTTAGTTTTTGAGTTATTTACTGTGCGTTTTTTCGTATGTTACAAAATATAACAATTCGGGTATGCTTTTTGTCGTATAAATAGGAAATAATAATAAATACCACTCTCAACAACTCGTTAAAATTTCAGAAAAATCTACCACACAGTTTTTGTATAGCTCCGCTCTAAACTTTAAAGTCGATTTCCTCGACACTGTGTTTTGTAACATAAGACGTTCGTTTTCAGAGGCGACGAGGTATTTTTGCAAAGAATGTAAATTTATAAGAATGGAAAACACGCCACTTTTCGGCGAGTGCCAGCGAGTTGGCCCAGAAGAACAAATTTCAGGAGTTTACCACATGCCTCGCACTATTTTTCTTACTTGCGAAAGTTCACCAAAAATAGTTAATTCGCCTTGTACACAAAGCTTCGTGGCAAAAACGAAAGAAGCCGATCAGTATAAAAAATGTAAACAAATAATCGAGGAAGACATGATCCTAGGTGACTATCATGCTTTCTTCTTTTCACACATACAATTTCTATCTAAAACTTTAAGTGCACACCTCCCGTATGCCTCTTGCCATCATTATCAAACTAACAAACACTTTACACACATACATATGTATGTATGGGTACATTTATAAAAAACGACCCTTCAAACATATGGCACTTGGAAAAAATGTCGAAAAGTTCAGCTGGAGATGTATGCGCATATTTTATGAGCGCCTGGTGCGCAGGATTTATTTGTAGGAATATAATGCGATATCGGTCGTTGGATATTAGAATGGAAAAATTTGGCTTTTTCTAAAATCAGCAATTTATTGAATTTTCGCAATTTTATAAATAAATCCAACTTGAAACCATATGGGGTATTCCATTCAAAGCACACCTTTAATTTCACACTTGTCATCAAATTTGCCTCAGGAAAAATTCCAAAAAAATGTAAACCTATTGCCCTGTCATAGGCGAAAACTTGTGGGAAAAAATATTTAAGAAAAAATATTTAAGAAAATATTTTTCTATATATTTTTATTTATTTGATAAAAGTTTTCTTTTTTCAATTAGGAGTTTAACATTTGCATAAACTGTAGCATAAGGGACGCCTCTTTGGAATGACTCCTGATTTTCGGTCGGGAATCTGTCACCTTAAATTCATGAAAGAAGTATGTGCAAAAATTTAATTTTCGTGAAAATTCCTTTAATGCTTTGAATTTTCAAAGAAACTTAATTGCTTTTCCACCTTAGTCAAGTGTGTTGTTCTAACACTTTTCATTGTGATTTACCTTCTTTGATTTTTGTTTGCCTTATTTTTGTGAATTCGGCAGCTGCGAAATTTTTGTTTCGACACATGTGTTATTTCAGGTTTTTTTTTTTTTTTTGTTTTTAGGGCTCATTTTCAAGGGTCGATTTTCTGGTGATTTTTTGTCGTTCCATCGTGTAACTAGCAATTCGATCAATCTACACCTTGTATTTGAAAGTAAAAAGCACTGGAACGACAAAAATCGACCTGTGTAAATCAGCCTTTACACAGTTTTAAGTTTTTTTTGTCGTTAACAGCAACAACAACAGTGACGGTTCTTTAAGGCTCATTTACACAGGTCGATTTTCTGATCG
Organism: Campiglossa producta; assembly: GCA_964058755.1. NCBI lineage: Eukaryota > Metazoa > Arthropoda > Insecta > Diptera > Tephritidae > Campiglossa > Campiglossa producta. The sequence continues at coordinate 17,364,277 of CAXKVI010000002.1, read as the reverse complement.
ATTTTTATCGAACCACTTGTGTTCAACTCTTAAATACAAGGTGAAGATCGATCGAATTGCTGTTTACACGGTGGATTTGAAAAAAAGGTTAGAAAAATCGACCCAGGTAAATCATCCTTTATGGAGCCTGATAATATCACTGGTAAAATCCTCCCACCCTATTCACGACCTCAAGCAAACAGTGAGTTATAAGTCCACGTCGATGAAGCTTTGATTCCGACTGGCCCTCGCCCTTGGGGGTGAGTTTAGGCACCATGCATACAAAGCCGGAAAAATCCCTGTTGTTGTTATTATAACGACAAAAAACTGTACCCAAGCACTTGGACGGAAATCACTCCGCTAGGCTCCGATACTCCCTTGCGGCACGTCCCGACTGTCGTAGCGATTTATCACCAGTGAAACCTTCTAGGCCATGTTAACCCTGGTAGTAAAAATTAAACTACTTATCCAGACGGAGTCCAAAGGTTCCAAATGGTTCCCCGACATGTGCCATTTCTCCTCACGACACTAACCAGTTATTCGCCGGCACCTCGGAGCTTACTCTTCTTAAGATAATTTCACTTTAGTCCAACCCCCTTTGAAACTGCTCGTTTCCTTGGATGACAATTTAGGACAAAAGCGTTACTTCTGGACAGGACAAAAGCTCTTTCGAAGTAGTGCTAATGGGAGCGAGCAGTCAGACGGAGTCTCCGGAATCCAATATGGGAGGGAATGTGTATTAAGGGAACACCTTAGGCGGGTGAATGCACAGCGCCGAAACTGGACTGGTTGGAGGGTATGAACGCACAGGCTTTGCTCCGTATAAAATCGCCTAAAAAAGAAAAAAAAATGTAATTTATATTTTAAAAGTTCACGAATGTCAGTTCGTAAACAAACGTACAACAGTTGAATGTTGAGCTGATCAAAAGTCGGCTGGCTGCCAACTTTGTTGCATGCAATTTTGCAAGACCAGTTTACAAGAGTGAATTTTCAGAATCAACAAGAAATTGTATGAAAAGTCGATAAAGTAAACGCCCTTTTATTGATATACTATCTTTGGTATTAAAGGCTGATTTACACGGGTCGACTTTTCCAGTCGATTTTTGTCGTTCCACCGTGTAAATAGCAGTTCGATAGATTCACATCTTGTATTTGAAGGTAGAACGCAGTGGAACGACAAAAGTCGACCCGTGTAAATCAGCCTTAACTTCCTATTAACTTTTTAGACGTTCGACTTCGTTCAACCATGAAATGCAGGTTATCGATCGGTCGAATTGCTATTTACATACATAGGTACACGGTGACACGATCGAAAATTGACCAGAAAATCGACCCATGTAAATCAACCTTTAGTGATTTTGATGAGCCAAATGTCACAAAATAAAAGTATCGCTTGTTTTGTATTCCTTTAAGGATGATTTACACGGGTCGATTTTTCTATCCTTTTTTTTCAATCGACCGTGTAAACAGCAATTCGATCGATCTTCACCTTGTATTTAAGGGTTGAACACAAATGGTTCGATACAAATCGGCCAGAAAATCGACCCGTGTAAATGACCCTTTAGAAAAATCGTTTTTTGATTAAAAAAAACAAATTAAGTGTAAGCAGATTAAAAAAGATGATTAGTTTGGTAGAATTTAAAACTTTTATTGCTGATCAATAAATACATGATTACCACATAACATAAATTCAATCAGCGTCAGAGATTTTTTACAAATTTTCTACATATTTTAAAATCTCAATGAATACATAAAGAAGTGAATTAATTTTTGTATTTGTAATCACAAAATATTTAATTTAATTTAATTTTCAGACAGAAATAAATCAGTATCTACATAACATTGCGTTTTAATTCGCTATTTCGATTTTTTTTTCGTGTGCAATAATTTTTACTTTTCTCATCGTTTTATTCATAGCTAATATCTAGTACATCAAATGAAACAGTAACTTAAAATTAGAAAAAAATGTTTTTAATTATATTATAATAAGTTTATTAATACATAACTTAAATATTAAATTTTTAACGCTAAGAAATTTTTATAAATTTCTCGGTATGTGTTAATGTGTTTTTTTTTGTGTATTAAGTGTGCATTGACTTTAAGGTAAGACAGACGGATCGTTTGTGCAGATTAACCAGATGATTTGGAATTGATTTTAGAAGAACAGTTATTAATCCTGGTAATGAAAATAAAGCTCACCATACTTTTCGACTATTTTAAAAATGTTTGATAGGAAAAATCATTACTGTGAATTTTAAATGTTGTTGCTGTTGCACTACCGACAAAATAACAGCAATAAAGGATGATTTACACGGGTCAATTTTTCTAACCTTTTTTTATCGACCGTGTAAACAGCAATTCGATCGATCTTCACCTTGAATTTAGGGAAATATTTTTCTTTTAATTTTTTTTTTTGTTCTAAGCATTTTAAATTACTATCTCGGAAATATTCCTATATCTTACTGCACTCAGTACAAGTCGTATCTAGTTCGGAATAAATGCTCAGTTAATCTGAATTATGATTTGCCACCTGTCTACGCCTTTATTCGAGGATTTCATGTGCATGTGCTTGTGGTATGGAAATTTAAATGTGTTTGAATCATAAATGGGCAGTTTGCACAAATAATATTTATTACTATCATTGAATAAATACTTATTTCAGAAAGAGAAGAAAAAAACGTCCTTGGTATGACGACCTTAGAGCAAAAATAAATTTATTTAATTAACTCAATTCTAAATAAAATTGCGCTCCTTCTTTCAGCTACCTTCTTCCTCCCACTAGTTATAAATTTTCCCTTCTTGAATATCTTAAACCAAATTTAAAATTCTAATTTCCATTATCTGGAGGTATTTTCTTTTTCTCGAGAAGAAAAACATCCGAGGAAAAAATTGGAGATACAATTTAGAATTCGGCTGATTATTTTTTTCGGTTTTTGAGAGACATTTTACAGTCGACGGTAAAGCTTGATTTACACGAGTCGATTTTATATTTGATTTTTTGACGTTCGATTGCGTTCAACCCTCAAATAAAGATTGTTGATCGGTCGAAATGCTATTTACACGGTGGAACGACATAAAAATCGACCCGTGTAAATCAGCCTTAAAATAAACCCTTACCCCTATCTATGAAAACGATGGAGGAACGCCGATTTTTTTTTCCGATAATTGAAATCACGCCTCAAATAACGTTATAAACGACAAAATATATAATGTTTGGTAGAAGAAAAAAGCCCAAAAAATACTCAAAAAGCTCTCCTTTTTTTAAAATTATGGAAAACTGCTGTAAGAACAAGAATACACAAAAAAAAAAACTTATATTGAAAAAAGTCGCTTACAACGTTATCTGAGGCGCGCATTCAATCATATGGCGTCATGAACGAGTTTGAAAAACTTGGAATTTTTTTAATCAAATGCTGATATGGAACTCCTAAACAATTATTAGTTTCTCCTGATTTTCCGTTTATTTTCGAGGTATCTAAAATTCATATTAAAATTTTATATTAATATAAAAAGCGAAAGATAGGTTAGTTTTTTCTTTCAAAAACGCTTTTTAAATTCTGTTCAAAAACCCCCTATCTCAGAATTTATTTCAAAATTTGATTCTCAACTAATAATATATTGGCTTGAACGTCATATTATATTCCATACGTTTTCGAAAGAGCAGCTGATAAGGGGTGATTCTTTCTTTACTTTGTGCCGCGTAGTTCTTCGAAGGAGGCCGTGTGCCAATTGGTTAAAAATCGTAAATTTTGACAGAGCGATGGTAAATTCTGACAGTTATGGTGGTGAATATAAACGTCAGAATTTACCCTAGCCCATGGGGAAGTTTTTGAACACCATAGGAAATTTGTTCACTTCATTTTCTCTGGCAAAGATTGTTCTCAATTGACACACAGCCGAATATGATGATACAATATTCATGCTGGTTATAAATTCTAAATTTCAGTAACAAAACAAAATTACTGGCCAAGGTAGTTCGCAATGCACTAATTTTTAACTGCAGTATGCCCATCTATGATTCGCGTGTATGCATGTGCGTCGTGTATGTGTATGTGAGAGTATGCAAATCTCGAAACAAATTATATATAATAATATTAATTTCAGCTATAACTACTAAAAACTAAATACAATAAACAAATTTAAATTAATTTAAAATTAACTTTTAGCGGAAACAAGACACCACATTTTTTTTTTTTTTTTGGGAGATAGGGGTCTAAGGAGGACTAAGGCTTAACTTAAATTTTAATAATGTAGTTATTTTATTTTATTATAATAATTTTTTCAACTGCATTCGCGCGTCACTAAAATTTAAGGATTTTCAGGCGGCTCATCCGGTGTTAATAGACTTTGTGGTGCATTATCGAGCTCGGCCAATACGACCGATGGATATTCCAAATGCACTGAATTCGAATTCGAATCTTCATCGAGTACATCCGGTGGCGGACGATTACCCGGTAGGAATTCGTCTAAATTTGGAATATACTCAACAGTGGCGTACTCTGTTGGTGGCACCAATGAGGCGGTCTCGTGTAGAGGAATTTCAATGGGAGCCTCTTCAATTACGGACGGCGGTGCAACCACAGCTGGTGCAGCAACAATTTTTGTTAATTCGGATATTGTATGGTGCTCTTCTTGTATTGGCTTGTCTTGTGTGATAGTCAAAGTTTCTTTCAAAGCTTCCTCAGCAGTTGGAGCGTGTTTTTTAACATTGAGTTCAATGCCGTCTTTACTACCTACTACGCTCTCCATGGTATTATTATTCAAATCAATTGCTGGTGCCGCGTCTTTGGTTGTATTTGGTGCCGTTGTTATTGTTGTAGTAATAACAGCATTTACATCGCCTAAATTTTTCTTAACCCCATCAGCCAAGCTACCAGCGACACCGGTTTCATTAGTTTCCACGGAGGATGCCGTGGGTTTGGTTGGTGCTTCCAAGGTTTCGCCTGGTTCCTGCATCAACGGTTCAACTGTTGTCGTAGTTGTAATTGGTGCGGGAGTTGTTGTAGTCGTGGTCGTAGTTGTGCTTGTTGTTGTGGTTGTTGCTGGTGTTATTGGTGGTAATGGCGCAATTATCAGCGGTTTTATAATCGGTTTACCCAATGGCGCAATCAGCGGTGGCAACACATCATCGCCCGCATTCAATGGTGGATTGAGTAATGGCACTATAACGACCGGCTTCGCATTGGCCAAAACTTGTTGACTCAATTGTGGTGGTATTATTAAGGGATAACTATTGACGAATAACATTGGTAGCACAGTGCAAACTTCCTGATCACTTTCGAAGCAAGGCGATTTGCCGCGTATACGAGTTTCCTGTTTCAGCATGATGGGACAGAGTTCATTGAGACGATTGTCACAGAGTATTGGATTGTCTGTTGGGGGGAAAGAGTGAGTTTAATGAGCATGTATGATAAGAGCGGAGCCGAAGAGCAGTACTCACCATCTAAATACAATTCCAATTTGCCAGGCACATTGTGATTCATGCATCTTGTTTGTAGAACTAGTTCCGAGGAAATCGATGATATTTGATTGCTGGTCAGGTTGGCTTGGCATAGCACGGGTAAGCCATGGAAATCTTTTTCTAATCTTGTGATGTTGTTGTAGGCTGCTTTGAGAATTTTCAAATTCGGAAGGAATGTCTGTGAATTAAAAAGAATAAAGATTAGTGTTTCCATGAACTAGATTAAAGTGATAATTTTAGTAGAACCATTTAAGATAACCCTTTTTTCGATAACTCGACCGACTTCGAGTTAGGAGCTATAGCCCAATATTTGAACCTTCACTTCTGAGAGTTGTCCTCATTCAGTTGGCCTTGATAAGGGAATTTTGTCCAAGACTTTGTCGAAATAAATTCGAGAAGTGTTCAATACAATTTTGGGACTACTTTTGAAGCTTTTCGGGAATAGGTCGGGCTTCATTTGTTAACATTTTTGGGATAAGTGTCGGATATTTAAGTTCGTGTTAGGTATACTTTTATCTGGTCTCGTTTTTATATTCTAGCTTCGTTTCCAATATCTAGTCTAGTTTTTAATATCTAGTGCCGTTTTTAATATCTAGTCTCACTTTTAATATCTAGTCTTTTTTATTAAATATAATCTGGTTTTTGATATCAAGTCTCATTTTCAATACATAGTCTCGTTTTTAATATCTATTCTTGTTTTCAATATCTAGTCTTGTTTTTAATAACTAGTCTTGTTTTTAATATATAGTTTCGTTTTGAATATCGAGTCTCGTTTTTAATATCTAGTCTCGTTTTTAATACAGAGTCTCGTTTGTAATATCGAGTCTCGTTTTTAATATCGAGTCTCGTTTTTAATATCGAGTCTCGTTTTTTAATATCGAGTCTTGTTTTTAATACTTAGTCTTTTATATATATTCTCGTTTTTAATATCGAGTCTCGTTTTTTAATATTTAGTCTTTTTATATATATTCTCGTTTTTAATATCTAGTGTCGTTTTTAAAATCTAGTCTTGTTTTTAATGTGTAGTCTTGTTTTTAATATCGAGTCTTGTTTTTAATACTTAGTCTTTTTATATATATTCTCGTTTTTAATATCGAGTCTCCTTTTTTAATGTTTAGTCTTTTTATATATATTCTCGTTTTTAATATCTAGTGTCCTTTTTAATATCTAGTCTTGTTTTTAATGTGTAGTCTTGTTTTTAATATCTAGTCTTGTTTTTAATGTGTAGTTTTGTTTTTAATATCTAGTCTCGTTTTTAATATCTAGTCTCGGCTTTAATATATAGTCTGGTTGAAGTATCCAGTCTGGGGTTTTACTATCTAGTCCCGTTTTAATTATATCTAGTCTTGTTGAAATATCTAGTTTCGTTTTTAATAAGTAGTCTTGTTTTTAATATCTAGTCTTGCTTTTATTATCTGGTTTTGTTTTGAAAATCTAGTCTCGTTTTTAATATCTAGTCTTGTTTTTAATACCTAGTCTTGTTTTTAATATCTTGTCTTGTTTTTAATATCTAGTCTTGTTTTTAATATCTAGTCTCGTTTTTAGTAACTAGTTTTGTTTTTAATATCTATTCTTCTTTTAATATCTAGTCTTCTTTTAATATCTAGTCTTCTTTTAATATCTAGTCTTCTTTTAATATCTAGTCTCGTTTTTAATATCTAGTCTTGTTTTTAATATCTAGTTTCGTTTTTAATATCTAGTCTTCTTTTAATATCTAGTCTTCTCTTAATATCTAGTCTTCTTTTAATATCTAATGTCCTTTTTAATATCTAGTCTTGTTTTTAATATCTGTCTCGCTTTTAATATCTATTCATGATTTTAATTTCTACTCTCTGTAGGGAAAACAAGTTCTTAATAGCATTACGCACCCATTCAGCACACTTACCCTTTCCATTTCCTTCAACGTCAACAGTTGATTATGCGACAAATCCAAAAGCTCCAACTTTGTCATACCGATAAAGTCCTCCGGTAAAATACGTTCCAATTGATTGTAGGATAAACTTAAAATGCGCAAACTATTCAAACCCATAAGCGCACCATCCAAAGACTTGAGCTCATTATGATCCAAATTCAATTCGAATAAGTAAGAATTCTGATCGATAGTATTCTCCTGATGTCCAGTGAGTAGCTTAATCTTATTATTATTCAACATCAAATGACGTAACATAACCAAACCACGTATTTCATTCATCGAGAACTCCTCAATTTCATTGTAGGAGATATTGGCACGATACAACAGCCTCATAGGCAATAACGAATTATTCAAAGATTTAATATGATTCACCGAAAAATCAATATCCTCCAACATTTCACATTCCAAGAAGTCATCCTGTAGTAAATATTCGATTTCATTATTGAAAGCATGGAATTCATTCAAGTTTCTGGCATGCTTGAAGATCGCATCAAAAGTGCGTATGCGATTGTGTTGGACATGCAAATTCTCCAATTTGTGCATGTAACGCATACTCTCTGGCAGACGTTCCAAAGCATTATTTTGTGCCATTATCAGTTTCAAACGATTCGATTCGGGTAATTCATTATCCAAACTAGTGATTGCATTCATATTTATAAATAACGATTCCAATTTATCCAAATGACGTAGCGTGCCATTAAGATGCTCAATTTGATTGCGTCCGAGATGAAGTGTTACCAAACTGGTTGGGAATGCGCCCTTATCCAAACGTTTTATGTTGTTGCTAGGCAAGAAGAGATTCACCACCATTTGTATACCTTTGAGATCATCTTGGAGCACAGATCGTATACGACAACGTCCCATATCGAATGTTTTCACAATCGGCATATGATTCAGCATGTGTTTGGGGATTTCTTCGAGTTCATTATCGCCAACACTGAGATACTCTACATTCGATAATCCACGAAAAGGTAATTCAGGCACCGTTCTATAAATAGAATTCAAAAGAAACGAAAGTTAAAATTTAAATTTAAGAAAAGTATAGCCAGTTTATCAGTTTATTACATATGTATATGTATATTAGACTGTTCCAAAAAATTAAACTTGTTTTATTTAAAGGCATACTCAATAATGTTTACCATATGACAACGATTTATGCAATTTGGGCATAGAAGTAATGTTTTTTAAAGTGATTATTCTTCAACTTTCAAAAAAATCGTTGTCTTTTAAAAAGTTGTAATCTAATAAATGTACTGAAAATGTATATAAAAATATTTAAGAATGCACAGGAGATGCAAAAGATACACCCTAGAAACGGATTTTACAATACGGTTATCAAATAAAAGGTGTTACTGAGGGCCGCAGTGTAAGTTTTATTTCATTATCTCATTTCGTTTCGGATATATCAACTGAAATATGAATAAAATCTACATATCTGAAGTTTTCTTACTTAAATATCTAAATGTTACGCATACGCCATGTATGACATATACAAAGTGCACTATAATTGCACTATAATTGCAAAATTTCAAGATATACACCATTAGTTTTGCTAAAAAACATACTGCTATGCCATCTACTAAAATATTTTTAAAACTGCAATGTCCCTTTACTTGTGAATACGTTTTTTTTAAAGATCCTGGTAAAGCATCCTGCTGTCCTTATAAAAGTTTAAGGGTGGAGATTTGTTACACATTGCTTGAGGTATATATTGTGTTTTTTTTTATTCCAATATCTCAATCCGTTTCGGAGATATCAACCGAAACATGAATAAAATGTACATATCTAAATTTTTTTACTCAAATATCTAAATGTTACGCATACGCCGTGTATGACCTATAAAAAGTGCACTATAATTGCAAAATTTCAAATTCAAAAAATGCTAGAAAGCATATTGCTACGATATCTACTAAAATACTTTTGCAATTCCAGGGTCCTTGTCTCGTGAATATGTTTTTTTTTTAACATACTGGTAAGGGATCCTTTTGTCCTTACAAAAATCAAAGGTGGAGATTTGTTACACACTCCACATACATATATTGGAAAAAGTTTAAAATTATGCAACTTTCGAAGCCTTAATGTACTTGTTTGCGAACTTAGTCCCATATGCGTGAAAGAGTTAATGCCGAATGGGTCCTCGTTAGAAGACAGAGAGTGAAGTATGCAGATGATCTGCCACGGCTGCCTACAAGTAGTATGAGCGGTTGTATATAGTCACATCACATCGGGTTTAAATCCAATCTGTTTTCTTTGTATAAGTAAAAGGTTATGTTGACCTTTGTTTTTGAGCTTCCAGCTTGTATACAACGCAGCAGGAAAAGTCCTTCTAGTCTTGTGGACAAAAGACCAAAGGCTAGGTACCAGCCCTATACCTCGCGTTCTCAATCTTGCCAAGGACAACCACAAGCTTATTCCAGCATGTCTACCATAATAAATGTTTCCCATATTACTTTCTTTCTACCACTTCAGCACCTCCACCTGCCAATCTGTCAACTGACACACTTGTCTTAGGCGCCACATTTAAAAAGCTTTATCACTAAAAATAGACCTCATACCCATAATTAACAATCATTTGTCTAGCATTAGAATTTCTAATTTCCTTCAATATTAAGTGATAGCTAGCCATGCAACACTTTCTTCGTATGCAAGGTGGAGCGCATGCGCAATGCTTTAACAACCAGCAAGCTAGAAACAGTAGCACCAGCAACAACAAAAACAGAGAAAAATCGCCTAAAACTGGTATCTTAACCACGTCTTAATTGTTTGTGTCTGGCACAGCCCATTTGATCTAAAAAAAAAAACTTTACAACCTCCTTTATCATTGCATATAACTAACTGAATTAATTACATTGTTGCAAGAGATTCCGATGGCGCCTGCCACAAACTGCTACTGGAATACGCACGCGATGGGTGCGTTTTATCGCCCCTGTAGGAATATCCAATTTAAATATTTAAATAGAATTTTGGTTTGGTGATGAATGATAAAGTCTGGACGGCAATAAAATAGAAACAAAAATTAAATTGAATAAAAGAAAAAATTTAAAGAAAAAAAAAATAATAAAAATAAAATAAAATAGTTTTGAATAAAATATAATTGAATTAAATCAAAATAAATTTATCGAAATAAAATAAATAAAATTAAAACAATAAAATAAAAAAATAAAAATAAAATAAAATATAATAAAATAAAATGAAATAAAATTAAATTAAAAAAATAAAATAAAATTAAAACAATAAAATAAAAAAAAAATAAAATAAACAGACAAAAAAAAAAAAAAATTAAAAAAAAAAAAAAAAAAATTAAAAAAAAAATGAAAAAAAAAAAAATAAAACGAAATAAAATAAAACAAAATAAGAATAAATAAATTTAAAACAATAAAATAATAAAAATAAAAAAAAATATATTATAATAAAATAAAATGAAATGAAATAAAATAAAATAAAATAAATTATAATAAAATAAAATAAAATAAAATAAAATAAAATAAAATAAAATAAAATAAAATAAAATAAAATAAAATAAAATAAAATAAAATAAAATAAAATAAAATAAAATAAAATAAAATAAAATAAAATAAAATAAAATAAAATAAAATAAAATAAAATAAAATAAAATAAAATAAAATAAAATAAAATAAAATAAAATAAAATAAAATAAAATAAAATAAAATAAAATAAAATAAAATAAAAAAAAAATTAAATAAAAAAATAAAATTATATAAAATTAAAAAAATCAAAAAAAAAAATTAAATAAAATTAAATAAATAAAAAAAATAAAATAAATTAAAATAAAATAAAAGAAATTAAAATAAAAAAAATTAAATTAAAATATAATAAAATAAAAAATAAAATGCAAAAAAAAAAAAAATAAAATAAAAAAAAATTAAAAAAAAAATAAAAAATAAATTAAAATAAAATAAAATAGAATAAAATAAAATAAAGTAATATAAAATAAATAAAATAAAAAAAATAAAAAAAAAATAAAAAAAAATTATTTAAATAAAATAATAATTTTTCTTTTATTTTATTTATTTAAAAATGTTTTTTTTTGTTATATTTTAATAAAAAAAAACATTAAATCATGAAATAGAATAAAATAAAGTGAAAAAATAAAATAAAAAATAAAATAAAATAAAATAAAATAAAATAAAATAAAATAAAATAAAATAAAATAAAATAAAATAAAATAAAATAAAATAAAATAAAATAAAATAAAATAAAATAAAATAAAATAAAATAAAATAAAATAAAATAAAATAAAATAAAATAAAATAAAATAAAATAAAATAAAATAAAATAAAATAAAATAAAATAAAATAAAATAAAATAAAATAAAATAAAATAAAATAAAATAAAATAAAATAAAATAAAATAAAATAAAATAAAATAAAATAAAATAAAATAAAATAAAATAAAATAAAATAAAATAAAATAAAATAAAATAAAATAAAATAAAATAAAATAAAATAAAATAAAATAAAATAAAATAAAATAAAATAACATAACGTAAAAAAATAGAACAAAAAAAAAACTAAATGAAAAAAAAATAAAAAATAACATAAAATTAAATTAAAATTAAATGAAGGAATCAAATAAAAAATATGTTAAAAAAAAATAAATAAAAAAAGTTAAGTAAAGAGAAATAAGAATAAAATAAAATTACTTAAAATAAATAACTAAAACATTAAATTATGATGTGGCTGTGTTAATTTCCTGCAAGCCTTCTTTGCACACTATCGTAAAATATCCCATTCGCCATGAAGGATTCTCTTTTTGTATGGACTCTTGTAATTACAAATGCCTATGTTTGTACATAGCTGACAATGTGAAAATTGCGTTATTCATTGGGGCATTGCCTTAAAGATGCACACTTTTTTCGCCTTGGCTTGGCGCCGCTGGACATCGACTCATGCCACAATATCGATCACTATCATGATCGTGATTGGGACGTGCCTTACATAATGATAATGTCTATATGTTGTTGTTGATGGACTAGCTTGATAATTGATTGGAATATCCTCACGAGTCGCGTCCAATCACTTACTAACTACCTACGTACGCCTGAACTATGCACGCTGAAATGTGTCGTAGATGTGTCAAGTGTGTCGCATTCCATGAATTCCGTTATCGTTGAGGATGATGAACTGCTGTCTATTGGAATTTTGCTATTTTTAGATTTTGCTTGGTGCGGAAAATATCTTCCCATGGGCGATTATAATATTACGTGACAACTTATTTTTAATTTGGACGAGATTCTTTTAGGAAGTTGAAGATAATGAAGAAATTGAAGCTGACAGTAGATCATGATTGCTTGGAAGGGCTCTATTAGCGCAGTTCACAATAACAAGGTAGGTGTGGATTCAACCTGCGGTTCATTAGCCTTTTGAATCAAGCTTTTGTCATGTTTTCAGCACGATAAGAACGGATGCTTTCATGACGAAGCCGGTGATGTATTTTACATCATACATACATACATATGTGATTATTAGATTTCACCGGTAGGTATACTGAAACGAAAACATCCTAAAACCTTTGAAAATTATTTTTCGTGATAGAAATATTTTTCCTAAAACAAGGATTAGGCGATTTTGGTCGTTGCGTGTCAAAGCAAGGCGTGCCCTTTTTAGGCGTTACTAAAGGAAAACTGTAAATACCATTGGGATTCAACTCGTCCTCCACATATTTTTTCCATCAGTCGAAGCCTTCCCCCTCAGCTACTGCCAAACTCTGGTTTCGATAGGTAAAATTTCTGGAATAGATTTCCTATGGTCATATTGATACTCGGTGTTGGTAACACGGAAAGGACCATAAATCCTTCAGAAAATTTTACTTCGAATGCTCCAATGGTCATCTCGTCTACAGATGAGATACTTATACAGCGTGATATTATTTCGTTGAGATAGGTCTTTATTTCTCAGTCCATCTCTGGTTGGTAAGAGTGATTGTAACTATCAACAGTGGCGTAAATGCCAAGATGTCAGCAAATGCTTCGTTCCCGCTCTCTTTCAAGCGGGGTTGGCTCTGCTCGGGCTTCTATAGGCCCACAAATCCTTGCTGTCTTCCTCGGAAGTTCAAGTTACCATCAGAAATATTGATAAAGGAGTGTAATGGAGTGTGGTTACTAAGTGACCTTGCTCAATCCCGACTCTTGCGTCCTCGTTCGTGCACTCTGGGCAACGGGAGCTACCTAGGCTCGCGGCAGAAAGAGAGGGAGCCCCGGTGGGGCCACTCTGACATACTTGGTTTAAGGGCTCACCGAGGTTTTTGCGTAGCGTCTGTTCACCATGAGGTGCGGCTGCAAGCGGGCGTCTGTCTTGAAGCAAGCGGCTCGCTATATAAATGTGTAAATATTTTCCAAAACCCCGAAACGGGTTGTGCGCTGGGTTTGGGACCCGCCACGTAAAAAACTTAATTCCAATGAAAAAATATACAAAGCCTCGGATGAGAACCCCCTTTAATGTTGACGACCCGGCAAAGCGAATAAGGCATAACGATTTGGATATTAGGGCATGTACCGGGAATGTCCGGACCCTTTCAAGGGACGGTACCGCTGCCCGACTGGTTGATGTCCTCGTAGGCGCAAAGGCTGACATCACCGCCCTGCAGGAAATGCGATGGACGGGGCAAGAAAGACGACCATCGGTCCTTGTGACGAATACTACAGTGGCCAGACACGCGGCAAAGCGCGTGGTGTAGGATTCGTGGTGGGAATGAGACTTCGCCGCCAAGTATTAGCGTTCACTCCTGTGAACGAGCGTCTCGCTGCGATCCGCATCAAGGCGAGGTTTTTCAACATAACATTTATCTGCGCCTATGCGCCGACTGAGGAGACGGACGACGCAGAGAAGGACTCCTTCTACGATAAACTTGAACAGACTTATGATCGCTGCCCACAGCATGATATCAAAATCGTGCTCGGCGACTTTAATGCCAAGGAGGGCAAGGAAGGAGTCTTTGGTCCCACAGTTGGAAAATTCAGTCTCCACGATATAACATCCCCCAACGGCACTAGGTTGATTGACTTCGCCGCTGCTCGCAATATGGTCATCAGTAGTACCAGGTTCCAGCATAAGCGAATACACCAAGCCACATGGCTGTCCCCTGATCAAAGAACTAGAAACCAGATTGATCATGTGTTGATTGGCGGCAGACATAGCTCCACCGTTCTGGACGTGCGTACACTGCGTGGTCCCAATATTGACTCTGACCATTATCTTGTCGCAGCCAAGATACGCACACGCCTCTGTGCAACGAAGAAAGTGCGCACAGTAACGGAAGGAAAGTTTGACGTCGAGAAGCTGTGCATGACACAGACAGCTGATAATTTCACAACTCGACTCTCACACCTGCTAGCAGAGGGCAATCCTCGACCTAACGATGTAACCGAGCAATGGAAGCATATCTCTCACTCATTGCGTACCGCCGCTGAGGCCACTATAGGGTTCCAGCGAGCCCGCAAGAACAACTGGTACGATGAGGAATGCAAAACTGCCTCGAAAAAAAGGACGCTGCCTACAAGGAGACGTTGCGAACGGGCGCAACCCGCAGTGTATGGCAACAATATCGTGAGGCAAAGAAGGAAGAGAGACGCCTTTTCAGAAAAAAGAAAAGTGAGGCCGAAAGGCGTGAGTGTGAGGAGCTTGAGATGCTGGCTGGCAGGAATGATGCCCGAAAATTCTATGAAAAGATCCGGCGGATGACGGAAGGTTTTAAGACCGGGGCAAGCTCCTGTAAGGACAATAATGGCGACCTGGTAACCGACGTACAAAGTGTACTTAAATTATGGAGGGAGCACTTCTCCTCACTGCTAAATTGTGAGGGAGACGTCGAACCCGATACCCCAATCCCTGACGATGGAAAAGTCGTCCCACCACCTGACTATGATGAAGTGAGGATAGCTATATCCCGACTCAAAAACAACAAAGCGCCTGGAAAAGACGGACTACCCGCCGAGCTGTTCAAACGCGGAGGCGAAGAGCTGGTAAAAAGCATGCATCAGCTCTTATGCAGAATATGGTCAGACGAATGCATGCCTCCGGATTGGAATTTAAGTGTGCTTTGCCCAATCCACAAGAAAGGTGATCCCGCTAACCGCACCAACTACCGCGGAATTAGTCTTCTTAATATCGCATATAAGGTTCTTTCTAGCGTGTTGTGTGAAAGGCTGAAGCCCATCGTAGACAAACTGATTGGACCTTATCAGTGTGGCTTTAGACCTGGTAAGTCTACCATCGACCAGATTTTCACGTTACGCCAAATCCTGGAGAAGACCCATGATAAGAGAATCGACACTCACCATCTCTTTGTCGATTTTAAAGCCGCTTTTGACAGCTTAAAAAGGAGTTGCCTGTATGCCGCCATGTCTGAATTTGACTTCCCTGCAAAGCTTATACGGCTTTGTCAAATGACGTTGAGCAATACCAACAGCTCCGTCAGAATCGGGAAGGACCTCTCTGAGCCATTTGAAACCAAACGAGGCTTCAGACAGGGCGACTCCCTTTCATGCGATTTCTTCAATCTGATGCTGGAGAAGATAATTCGAGCAGCAGAGCTAAACCGCAATGGTACAATCTTTTACAAGAGCGTGCAATTGCTGGCGTATGCCGATGATATTGATATCATTGGCCTTAACAACCGCGCCGTAAGCGCTGCCTTCTCTGGACTGGATAAGGAAGCGAAAAAAGTGGGTCTTGCCGTGAACGAGGACAAGACGAAGTATTTGCTGTCATCAAAGAAAGAATCGGCGCACCTGCGCCTTGGCAGCCATGTCACTGTTGATAGTTACAAATTTGAAACGGTGAGGGACTTCGTCTATTTGGGAACCAGTATCAACACCGAAAATAATATCAGTCTAGAAATCCAGCGGAGAATCACTCTTGCCAACAAGTGCTACTTTGGACTGAGTAGGCAATTGAGAAGTAAAGTCCTCTCTCGAAGAACAAAGATCACGCTCTATAAGTCTCTCATCATACCTGTCCTGATGTATGGCTCAGATTCATGGACAATGTCAAGAGAAGATGAGATGGCCCTTGGAGTATTTGAGAGAAAAGTTCTCCGGAAGATTTATGGTCCTTCCCGTGATGCCAACGGCGAGTATAGAAGGAAATTTAACGATGAGCTGTGCGAGCTCTACGCAGATCTGACCATAGTCCAGCGAATTAAAGCCCAAAGACTCCGCTGGCTGGGCCATGTTATGCGAATGGACAAAGAAGCTCCAGCACAGAAGGTTTTCCTATCGTCGCCTGAATTCGGCAGCAGAGGAAGGGGGAGGCCTCGACTGAGATGGAAACAACAGGTGGAGGATGACTTGAACTCCCTTGGGGTTTCCAATTGGCGTCCGTTATCGCTAAAAAGGAATGACTGGCGTGCTTTGATACGAAACGGCCAAAATCGCTTAGGCGGTTAAGCGCCAATAAATGATGATGATGATTTCGCTTAGTAGTGAGTGCGAAGGATCTTAGTATCTAGATCCTTGGTTAGCATCTGCTGTCATGCTCTATCAACTGCCTGTTGAATGTTATTAATATGTGGTTCAATACGGAATTGAATGCGCGTGTCTCACATAAAATTGTTTTTATTTAGCGAATTCTGTTTTGCTTTTGTTTTTAACGAAAACGATTACCTTACAGACAAGAGAAGCCGTCACCAATATTGTGAATGAATTTGCAGATCAATCGGAGTCACAATGAGATTGCTACAGTGTCAAGGCAAATAATTAAGAATGTGCAATAACGAGTAACGTGACATATACACATTTCAAACATGTTTACAATGTGTATTCTGCATGAAACTTCATTTCATAAAAGACTACTCAATGAGTCATTTTCGACTCATCAATGAGTCATTTTCGACTCATCTATGAGTCATTTATGACTCATCCACGAGTCCTTTATGACTCTTCCACGAGTCATTTATGACTACAACTACAATATAACCTGCCTATACTGCCTACACACTACAGACTACTGCCTACAGAGCAAATTTCTTGGATGACCCCCAGCGAGATTTTTAAGGGAAATATGTTTCTTACCCCGCCCACTAAAAGACAACTTTTGTGCTTTGTCTGGATGCTTCCAATAATATGGCACGCTACTGTAACTATTTAACGATTGGAAGGCAATTACCCCAGATTTTTGGCATCACAATGTTTACGCGCCAATTCCGATTTCTATTATCAGCAACGTAGGTATACGAAATATTTTAAGATTTTTGTTACCAATGCAGTTTTCTTATTATATTTAAAATATATTGAGACGTTTTCTTAAATATAAGTATGTTTTGATTAATATCTTATACAAATTTGGTCACCCAGAAGCATTTTAATTTAAAATTCACACGTTTCTAACACATTTTCAGGCTACAATTTTTGGATAACATCGTCCATGTTATTCTAACAAGACGTCCTGTTGAGTTAACATGTATTTCTTTTAAGTTAACGTGTCTTTATGTTAAGTTAACATGTCTTTCTGTTAAGTTAACATATCTTTCTGTTAAGTTAACATGTCTTTCTGTTGTGTTAACATGTCTTCCTGTTAAGTTATCATGCCTTCTTGTTTGTCTACTTAGAACCATGTCATGTTAGTTATACAGAATCTTTCTTGTTAGTTCAACATGATTCACACGAAAAAATGGCAAAATCAACAATCTCGTAGTGTTATCCTTAATTTTACCAAATTCTGTTAAATTGACACAATTTTGGTTATTTGAACGAATTTTTTTGTTGAAGTAACTTCATTCAAATGTTGATTGAACAGTCAGATATTTGTCAATTTTTAATTAACAAAGTTTGGTAAAATTTGAACAATTTTTGTTGATCAAACTCAATTTTGTGTTGGAACAACAACTTTATCTAGTTAACTCAACAGCGTCGAACCCGATACCGCAATCCCTGACGATGGAAAAGACGTCCCACCACCTGACTATGATGAAGTGAGGATAGCTATATCCCGGCTCAAAAACAATGAAGCGCCTGGAGAAGACCCATGATAAAAGAATCAACACACACCATCTCTTTGTCGATTTTAAAGGCGCTTTTGACAGGGCAAAAAGGATTTGCCTGTATGATGCCATGTCTGAAGTTGACTTCCCTGACGTTGAGCAATACCAACAGCTCCGTCAGAATCGGGAAGGACCTCTCCAAGCCATTTGAAACCAAAGGAGGCTTCAGACAGGGCGACTCCCTTTCGTGCGATTTCTTCAACCTGATGCTGGAAAACATAATTCTAGCAGCAGAGCTAAACCGCAATGGTACAATCTTTTACAAGAGCGTGCAATTGCTGGCGAATGCCGATGGATATTGATATCATTGGCTGCCTTCTCTGGACTGGATAAGGAAGCGAAAAAAAGTGAGTTTTGTGGTTAACGAGGACAAGACAGATACTTCGTCTTCAAAGAATAATATCAGTCTAGAAATCCAATGGTATTTTGCATACTTCTACGCGCTTTCCTTAGTTTTTTACTTTCTGTAGTTCACCACTCACTTTGAATGAAATTTTACAACGAAGCTTGTTCTTAATTACACTGTACAACGAAATTTTAGGTTTTAAAAATCCCACCGGGTTTCTCAACGTTTTCTGAAGCTTTTGGGTATGCTGATTCCGAATCTGAAGTCAGACTTTTCAGGTAACCCTAGGTTTTCCCTCCAGAGGGTGGTTTGTAAAAAAAAAAACAAGGAATGAAAATTTAATTTTGGTTTTTATATATGGCATACATATGTTCCATAAGCAAAAAATTGGGGTATAGTAAGTTATATAAAAAAATTTCAAAAAATTTATTTTTTACTACTACCGATCTCTGAACAAACTACCTTCTAAAGAGAAAACCTAGGGTGACCCAAAAAATCTGACTTTAGATTCAGATTCAGCACACCCAAAAGCTTTAGAAACCGATTGGAAATTCTATGGGGTTTTGTTGGCTGTTGTACAGTGTCATTTTAACCCTTCAGCGAAGTTTCCACAAAATTATTCGCCTTGAATAATAACACTTACATACATATTTACAGCATTCTAGTGATAACATAATCACTTGACTGAAATGTTTAGACAAATAATCACTTTTTTGTCAATTAAAATTTATTAGTTCAGAGATGCCATCTAATCATCACGGCAGGAGATAAGAATTAATATATATGTAACTAGTAAAGCATTTTGATTCATCACAAATGTCATCCATATTCTTGTTTATAAGTATTTTTTTTTTTTTTTTTGATTTGTTTTAAGTCTTTCCTAAGAATTTGGGCACTTAAATTTTTATGGCTGGCGCCTATTATGTTTAATGTATTTAATAGTTACGTATGTATGTTTTCTCGTTAAGTAAATCGCAGACATTTTTACTCGGGTCGAAAAGGGTGTTTCCCTACTCTGTTTATTAAAATAACTTTTCCGGTTTTTATGGGTTAATTTAAAAGTTTTCGTCCAGGAAAGTGCACAAACATATCCAAAATATTGTGTTAAGGTTAAAAATCGGGCTTAAATATTACAATGGAAACACCTACGTTTTAGTAAAAAAAAAAAATTTTGACGGTGGTGATATTTTTACCGATTTTTTATTTCATTTACCGGGGAGGTGTTTTTTGGGTTCAACTCTAATGAAATGTTTATGTACACAGTAAAAAGAAAAGTCTAAATTTAATACCAATTTGATGTTTATATATAACAACGCCGAAAAGTATTAAATTAATACCATTTTCCGTTTAATTGAGAGAAAGAGTATTATTTTGGTATTATTTTAAGACCATTTGGACTAATTTAATTGCCAAAATTAAGAGAGAGAGCGATTTAGTATTATTTTAAAAACATTAGTCCAAATTTAATTTCCAAACTTTTTCAGGGTCTTAAAATAATACTATTTGGTATTAAATTAAAAAAAAGTAGTCTTTCATTTTTTACAGTGTATTTACATTTTGATCAACTTTAGTTTCCAAGAATATAATAGACCTTTTCTAAAGTAAAGTTTTCTTCTGATTTTGTGATATTCAAATTCCGATTTTCTGTGACAGATGTAGTTTCCGAGATATCGGTGAAAATATGAAAATTCCGATTTTTTCAAAACACTACTTAATATACTCACCCGAGACACGGGTTTGGGACCCACCACATTAACAAAATTCCAATGAGACCCAACTTGATCGGACAAAATCTCCTAGGCTAGATTTGTAGGGAAAAAGCTCCAAATTTGCAATTTTGCGGTGTAAATGTACTATTATTATATGTACATAGGCACGTCAAAAATTTTTATTTTCATTTATTCGATTTAAACTGTTGAATTGAACATTAAACTAGTTCCCATACACATTTTTTGGCTTCATTTCCATAAGTGTCTTAGTAGTTTGGGAACAATTGCAGAAAAATAGCTCCAACTCTCTGATAAAAAAAACCAAATATTGGGATCGATAGGTATTTTCGTATGAACATAACGGTATATTTCTTTTTTGGATCAAACAACAACAACAAAAGTTATTAAGGGTTAAAGTTCATTTAAAGCATTTTTTAAAATCAAAATTTCTTCAAAACTATTGAACCGATTTTCAAATTTATTTTTTTGCATTGGAAAGGTAGTTGAGTTACCTTTCATTTGAGGTATTTCGGAAAATTTCTTGGCTAAACACAAAAAATTTTTGATTGAGGACTTTCAATATAACAAGGCTTATAAATTCAAGGGCTCATCACAGTGTTGTACTAGTATTCTTAAAATTTTTGTAAATAAATTTCCTACAACATAGGAGAGCTAACTTTTTTCGTCCATAGACTTTTTCTGATTTTAAAGTGGTTAAATCTGAAACTTGAGTTATTTTTCAAAATTTGTTGAACGTTTTTTGCAAAGTATGAGGTTCGTTCTTTAACATTTATTTCGGTTCCGGTTTCGTTCTTTAACATTTATTTCGGTTTCGGTCCCGGTTTCGTTATTTAACATTTATTTCGGTTTCGGTTCCGGTTTCGGTTCCGGTTTCGTTCCTTAACATTTATTTCGGTTTCGGTCCCGGTTACGTTCCGGTTTCGGTTAAATAAAAAATTTTAAAACAAAAAAATTTTACTACTGAAAAGCTCAAGAATATAGCTTCAAAATAGGTTAGAATTTTCATTACTTTTTTCCTGCGGCCATAATGGATTTTCTCCAAAATAATAAATATGGAAAAAATCTGAAAATTAACTATACTTTTTCTATTAAAAAAATATTAGAATGGAAACTAAATGAAATAAATCGTCGAAAAGATTAATATGAGTTGTGCTTTCCAGGCGCGTATCCAGAAAATATTTTCGGGGGGTTCAATTTTTTTTTCATAATAACCATTTTGACTGGAAAATGAAAATGATTAGCTCAAGTTTAATTTTGTTACTAGTGCAGACGCGAACCAAATTTATCGATGTCTAGAGAAAAACAACAAAAAATCAATACCTAAACTAGGTCTGATCCCCTACTTTTCTGACTAAATCTAGTAGAACTGTCAAAATCAGAAAATCCGCGCTCAGTGCGAGCGCAATACCAAGGAGTACAGGATCGCAAAAGTGGTAGAACTGTCAAACTTGGTCGCTTGACAGTTCTACAACATATAGTCAGAATTTACCATCAAAAAATCTGCTGACTAAATCTTGCAACTCTCTGTCTGAAAAGAGCTAAATTTTCTGCTCTCACTAGTCAGAAAAGTGGCGTACGGGATCTTTTTCCTGTAGTTCGTGACTGTTTCTGACTATTTCTGACTGTCAAATTGGTGTAAAGTATCGGAGCTATTGTCATTTGAAATAACATAAAAAAATTTCGAGGTCTATTAAAAAAAAAAAAATTGAAAGGAAAAAGATCAAGCTTTAGGTAAAAATAAAAAATGTCCAAAATTGAAAAAAAAAAATTGATAAAATTCCATTTTAATAAAACTTTTTTTTTTTAAATTTATATTCGAAAAGAACGGAAGAAATACTTTAGAAAACGGTTTCCAAAGAACATTACAACAGTTTCAAGGAATTACATGTCTTCTAATTTAAAGAAAAAAGGCTTGCACACAATTTCTAATTCAAACCCGTATATCTCGGTAACCAACCAATATTTTTACGCTACCTTTGGTGATATTTTAATTAGGAAATGTACTTTTATTCTTGGAGTTTTTTTTAGTCGAGTAGTGTTATTTCCACTTTATAACGTCGATTTGAAGTGAAGTGAAGAAAGTGAACGGCAATTCAGAACAGATCAACTAGCGATTTAAAAAGAGCTATTTTTTTCTAAAACTGTCTAATATAAATATTTCATTAATATTAGTCTCATATTTTTCTCGTTGTTATTATTGCGTTTACTATGCAGTGGTGGCTTATCAGTGGTCATGGTAAAAAGAATATGTATGACATAAAAAAAAAAAAATAATAAGGACGGTTTGTAAACATTGCGTATGAGTATTTTGATTCATTGTGGAAAATTTTCCTTCCGCTCTCTTATGTACGAACATGATTATACGCGTAAGAGCATACAAAATATATGTAGGCTTTATATGATGCTGTTGAAACTTGGCATTGAATATAATTTACAAAAAAAAAAAAAAACGAAAAACGGAATCAACTTTCTCTAACAAAGTTCAATGAACAGCTATCAAAAGCGACAAAAGATTTGTGAAAACGCACTTTGCATCAACAAATAATATTTTTACCTCAGAGTGGGTTGATGTTGTTGGTTAAAGCTGAAATTGGGCATGATCAGCTTGCTGAATTCATAGTAACGGCACTCGTTATTGAACACAATTCCAGAATCCTGATAGAACTAAGCAAACTATTCTCGGCTTCTGCCTATCTGTATATACGAGTAAATATTTGTTGATTCTACGAAAACTTTATTATTTTACTTAGTGGCTACAATTTGCGCATATTTTGCATAGATATACCTTGTAGGAAAACCGAATGAGACAAAAATATTCAGCTTCTTTATTTTGTAGAAAAATATTTTTTAGATCGCTAAAGGGTTAAAACGTTCTAGAAAAATTTTCCACGAAAAATTTCGTTATACGTTATAGCCTTTTTCGCCAAAAACTACAGAGAACAAGAAAATAAACTCCCTTTACAATAGTCGTTGGCAGAACACGTCGAATTGAAGAAACCAATGAAAAATTGTTGCATACTTCAAAGCGCCGAACCGTCTTTTATTTAATTTTCTGCAAGCATTCTTAGTGAAATTAACCCTCCAGCGCGCATCCAAAATCGTAATTTTATTCGGACTATCCGAAAAATCGTCGAAATACGCTTACGCTTGGATGAGATGCCTAAAGGGTTGAAAAAATATTAAACGTGAAATTTTTCTCTTTATAGCTAAGCTATTCGGTCTAGAAAGACTTTCTATCAATTCACAACTATCTCAATATTCCAACTGGACATTCATTCAACTCATTTGCTAACTACATACATACATACATATGTTTGGGTCAGGGGAAAGCAATAAGCTTACGACGATGATGATGATGCTTCAATTGAATTTTTTTATTACGTTCAATCAATGATCAAGAGGCCAGTATAGGTCGTGTGACAATTATAATATTTAAAATATTGATCAAGTTCACAAACTCAATTGTTCAGTTGTTTCTAGAGTGTAAATTTGTGTCTGATAACCTCCTATTTACTGCTTAGTAATGTTTCGCGAAACAAAATATGTATATACACCAAATTGTGAAATACGAAGATTTAATACCTATTGCTTTTTATCAAAAAATAAAGACCAAATAGCTCGTTAAAGCACTCCAACGACGCCGTAATGCAATGATTCGCTTTGATAAAATTCCAAATTCAATCCGTAGGAGTAGAGTCACTTTGATTCCTTCCTACATACTGTGACTCTCAACCAGTCCCTGCAGTCCAGTCTTTTACTTTAGCTTATTACTGCATACTTAATTTTTACAACAAAAATCTTCAAATCTTCAAAAAATTTCAACATGCGCATGCGGTCAGCACTTGATTTTTGGTGTTTGTGTTATATAACCGAAATAAAACCGTTACATTTTACATTTCAATCAGTTTTGCTTTCTTTCCTTTTCCCATTTCTCACTTCACCCCGAAACGCGCTGTAGAAATTGAAAATTCCAATTGACCAGCATTGGCATGAGGATTTTTGAGAACTATTTTACGCCTGACGCTCCTATAAAGTTATGGCTTTTGAAAACACAAAATCAAAATGCCCGATGGCAAGTCACTTCCGCTTTTTGAGCTTTTCGATTTTTGTTTATTCTTGAACTTAGACTTCTGTCTTTTCGACTAGATTATAAAAAAATGAATTTCAATTCTAAGTTCTCCAACAAAATAGTTATAGCGAATTAAAAAATTAAAATATCACTTTTTCAACGTTAACTTACTTTCCTAAAAATATGATCATATGAAAATAGGAAGTCAAATCTACTCTGTATTATACTATAGTTCATGGTTCGAAAAGGTTCGCATCGTTTCGGCACGGGTCGTTTCGGCACGATGGGTACAGCACAAGTACTGGTACCGTTCTCGAAGAACCGGCAATACAAGAAACTAGTCATGTAGGTCATTTAGCGTTACCCAGTGGGTGCACCAACGGGGAGGCGACCTACTCTTGCACCCCCACTTTAGCATAGAAGGTGGATATGTAAGTCCTTTCGTACTCGTTCGGGTATAAGTGGTTAAAATTGGTATCTCGATGGGCATGCTCAAACAAATGTGAAAATTTCCGCCCACCCAAACATATACATATGTAATACTTCTATATTGGAATCAATTCGAGGCAAGCTAGTACCGTTTTTGTCAATGTATTGTGTACGTGTATATCCATAAACAAAAAAATTGTCAAAGCAATAAAGTAGCGGATAGGGGCCCAAATGTATTGAAAACACATTAAAATTTGTTTGAAAATATGTTGAGGCTTGTTGTCACAAGTATAATGGTAAGGTAACTATTTTTTTTCGTCTTAGGGCCTAATCAGTATACTTAACCTAACTTAACCTTGCAAAAAAGTTTGTAATATGTATTTTCTTTCGTAAGTTTACAGATTACAATTTATACAGATTATTTCTCGCATTCCAGGTTGGCCTTAAGTTAAGTTAAGTATACGTAGAGATGGATTGGACCCTAACGGGGCCCTATATTGTGTTTAGCTAATAACTTTCAAAGAGCTATTTTACCCCATTCGGGTTAAGGGTTTAGAATATGCCCGTGGTAGGTATGTCGATCGTAAGAGTCGACTTAAATCTACCAAATCGTTCCCAAGACAGTCGGGCAGTTTCGCAAGGAGTACTGGAATGTACCGGATTCATCCCGCAAAGGACTGTCAACACCCGTACAACCCCTGTCTGGTCTGTCAAGTAACTTTTTATAAGGGGTTCTTCCGACTAGTCAGGGCACAGTATGGTTACAACAACAAAGAGCTATTTTTGTATATTGGAATACCTATTCGCTACTATCTCCATAATGACATAACCGATCTAAAAAACAGACAACGAACTGCATTCTGTTATAATAAGCAAGGTTCACAGCAAGCTAAGCTCTGTGGCCCAGAATTTTTTTAAAGTTCCTTTTTTTACTTTTAAAATTTATAAAAAATTAAATTTTAATTTATACCGCGTTAGTGGTTTTTTGAATTATTTTTGTAAACAAAAATATATGCCTGCCTCGCTCAAAATTAATATATGTATCTGTACTGTGATGTTTTCGAACGGTACTAGCTTTTACTGCCAATATAGGAGTATTAAATATATCCGAAATGGTTCTCATATCAATCCAGAAATGTTCTTGAAATGAAGGCAAAACGTTCTTAAAATGAGCAGATACCTATGGTTCTCAACACGACCAGAAAATGTTCCTAAGATGATCCCAATACGTCCTCAGAATAAGTAAAAAATGTTCATAAATCAAGTCCAGACTGTTCATGGAACACAAAACATGTTCTTGAATAATCCGTTCTCAAAATAAGACCATCGTTCACGAGCTAAGTCAAAACGTTACTGACAGACTTTCGTGCACGAATGTTCTCAATTTTGGACTTGTTTCGTTCGTTTTAGAACGACTTTTTCTTTGAGTGTATATGCACCCAAAGTCATCTAACCTAACTTTTTGACGCATTCTTTTGAAGGGTACTTACCTATGCCCTTTTTTTTGGGAGGGGGGGGGGGGGGGGAGGGTTGGGGTAAATTTACATTTGTAATTAAATGTTTTTTGTTTTCTCAATTACTAATGAATTGGCTTATTTACGATCTCGATTTAGTTATGCTTCTTAAATGTAATTAATTCGATTTCATTTGCCTCCTTATTTTGTGTATGATAAATACAAATCTATATGTATGAGTATGTGAATATTTAAGCCTGTATTATTTTGCTTTTTATACCTAGTTGTATGAGATATTTATCTTCACATGGTATGCCCTGACAATTCTTTTTTTTTGATATGGAAAATTTCGAATAGTTTAAAACAAGGCGAATTCATACAGGTGTGTTCGAGCGAATTCAGATCTACACGCACGCACACACTCCTTGTGGCTAAAAATGTCAGACAAAGCAACAACATAAGAAATTTGACAGCTACGATTGGATTTTCAAGGAAGAAGAAGAAGTCATATGGTGGGAAAAAGTCACCTGTAAATTTATTCGCCTTGGTTTAAAACATCAAAACTCGCCTTACAGAAAAAGAAAAGGGGGAAAAAAGGTGCTTCTAAGTTTCGTAAACGTAATAGCATGCTGTTTTCAGGGGCTCGATTCTCTAACAGTGAGTTTCAAATTTACACTTTTCCACCATTTAAAATATGTATATCTATAGGAAAAAAGTGTACATTTCAAAACACGCAGTTAGGGCAGTGGTGGAAACGAAAAGAGGTCTCAATACGTGAAGGCATTAGTTTTTACCTCAACGGAAAATAATTTCCGGCCAACTCTTTAGAGTCAAATTCAAAGTGAAATATTCATGATTTTTTAAACTGGTCTAGAATAATGGTCGGCACGAAGAGAGTGCTCGCTATGATAAAAGTATGATCTAGGAAAAGTATAAAAGCTTAAAAAAAAGTATCAAAAATTATACAAATGTATCAAAATGAAAACACTGGCAATAATGTTTTCGATTTCACCCGATCTTGGACGGCCTTATTTGTTTGATTTCCTTTTGTCTGCTTTCGGGCCAGTCAGTTACATACTATGGCAATAGGTCAATTGATATAAATTACTGCCAACGGCAAAGATTGAAGCCACCAATGAATTGAAGAGTTGGCTATTCAAATAATTCGATTATACTTGAACATTGTAAGAGTAGATGTACAATGTACATTTTACATACCCTACGGGGAAATGTGTCATTCATCTCTGAAAAGAGTTGTCCGCGATTAATGCTTTTAATCCACGGTTGCCACAGATGGTAGTTTTGTACCAAATTAGGTAATTTTTTTTTTTACTTTTTCGAATTTGGTAGGTTTTTATGATTTGGTAGTTTTTTTTTACTTAGATATTATATCGATGGGGAACTCCCAAATATTTTTGTTAATCTTAAATCTTACATCTATCTAATATTATTTTGTATTAAAAATCTAGTTAGTACCTAAAAAAAAAAATGGTATTTTTTCCAGTATTTGGTAGTTTTTTTTTTGCAAGTGGCAACCGTGCTTTAATCGTTTAGCAAATATCGACCAAAACGTGGACCAGGTGTGGCCCTAGAAAGTGTTTGGACAATATGGGTACCAAATGATAGGTGATGAGGAGGGCTTTAACAGGGTGTGGTTCTTAGTTCCATATGCGAACCCGGTTCCGAGATATTGACCTAAATGTGGAGCACATGTGAACATAGACGGTGTTTCTGCAATATGGGTATCAAAAGAAAGGAAAGGGGTTGATGGGTTTGACAGGGTGGAATTCTTAATTTTGTGCAGAATGAAGTCTGCGGGCCCAGCTAGTACCATATATATAAAATTCTAGCTCGAAATTTTGTGAAAGCTAAACAGCCGATCCACTGGTCCGATTTTTTTCTTTCAAATTTTAAAATATCATAATCCAGCCACAATAGGATACAAGCCACTTTTTTTTAATTAAAACCGTGTTTTCATATTGCCTTTCAGAACCTGATGGTAGGGATAGGTAAAGAGATGGGAATTGAGATAGGGATAGGGATTGAGATGGTTAGATGGTTAGGGATTGAGATGGTTAGAGAAACATACAGGGAAATAAATTTCTGCCAGGACAACGAATGCCGGGTCAGCTAGTATATGTATGTATGTACAATGTACTGGTACGATCGGACAAGACTACTTGCTACACCTTGGCGGTAGGGTTTAATTGCGATCACTCTCTTCAGAGATTAGTCATACTAAATATTTTTTTGTAGGGATATTACCCATGTACCCATGCAAAAGAATTTCATTTCAATTTGGAAATCAGATACACTTTACTTAATAGAACCGAAGCCGGTTTAAAATTTGCAAGTATTTATTAGGAAAAGCGATGTCTGTAATCAATAAAAATCGCATAGATCAAAGATCGTGTGACGCATTTTTTTTGCTAATCAATATTTTATATTTTCAAATTTATTTTCTATGACTACGACTATTACAGTTCAACGTTAAAAAAAAATATCGCTACGTTGACAACAACATATAGGGTCTGGAAGAGTTTGGTATTTTCCAGTAGAATGTAGATCTGTTGATTTTAAATTCCTATGTCATGCGCGTGTGAGCAATTTACGGTGAAAGCATTACATTACATTCAATCAGAGGTCAATTTTAAATATTCTCGCAACATTTTTTCCCCAGATTTTTTTTTGTCCCTCGGAATTGGAAGGACAAATTTCAAATATTGGAAACCAACATTGAATTGAATTTTGTTGTTTTTTTTTTTTTTTTTTACTTTGAATTGGCCTAAATATTTTTAGGTTACATAGAGAAAATCGGAAATTCCATGCAAAATGCAGAGAAGCATCATCAACTGAGTTGATAATCCTATGTACTTTTATAAATAAATTTTCTTTACTTGATCAAAATAAATTTGCTTGAAACAAAAATATTTTTGTGATTTTTTTTTTTTTTGTCATCACAACGTCAACAAATGCAACATCATCTGAAAGAGTAGAGTAAAATAAAGAGAGCAATAAGTAAAATAAATAAATTTATATGGAAACATGTAAGGAAGTCTAAGTTCGGGTGAACCGAATATTAAATACACAGCTGTAGTTTTCAGAATGGGATAAAAATGCCATGACTTGTCAGTGATATAGGCCCTAGAACGTATGGAAACAATTAACTGAAGAAATTATTAGAACAACTATGTCAATTTATGTGATTTTCGATATTTTCCATATCGAAAGTGGGCATGGTCAGGAAGTGATTTCGTCCAATTTCATCATATTGCTAGTACATCATGTGTCAAATTTCATGATTCTACCGTAATCAGTTTAAAAGTTATAAGCAGTCGAATTTTTTATAAATGTCTCCCTTAACCCTGCACCAAAATTATGGTAAAAATACACAGAAATATAGTAAAAATTTCGCAAAAAAAGATAGTGAAAATTACACAAAAAAGACAGTAAAATTTACAAAAAAAAAATACAGTAAAAATTATGCAAAAAATATAGAAAAAATTGCACAAAAAATACAGTAAAAGTTACTCAAAAAATATTGTAAAAATAACAAAAAAAATATAGTAAAAGTTACGCAAGACATACAGTAAAAATTACACAAAAAATACAGTAAAAGTTACTCAAAAAATGTAGTAAAAATTACGCAAAAAATAAAAGAAAATTTTTACAAAAAATACAATAAAAGTTACGCAAACAATATAGAAAAAAATTACACAAAAAATAAGGTTAAATATAGTAATACTTAATTACACAAAAATACACAAAAAATAGTAAAATTTACACAAAAAATTTTGTAAAATTTACATTAAAAATGTAGCCAAAATAGCAAAAAATTATAGTAAAAATACACAGAAATATAGTAAAAATTTCGCCAAAAAATATAGTGAAAATTACACAAAAAAGACAGTAAAATTTACAAAAAAAAAAAAATACAGTAAAAATTACGCAAAAAATATAGAAAAAATTACACAAAAAATACAGTAAAAATACAGTAAGAGTTACGCAAACAATATAGAAAAAAATTACGCAAAAAATAAGGTTAAATATAGTAATACTTAATTACACAAAAATACACAAAAAATAGTAAAATTTACACAAAAAATTTTGTAAAATTTACATTAAAAATGTAGCAAAAATTGCAAAAAAATTATGGTAAAAATACACAGAAATATAGTAAAAATTTCGCAAAAAATATAGAAAAAATTGCAAAAAAAAATACAGTAAAAGTTACTCAAAAAATATTGTAAAAATAACAAAAAAAATATAGTAAAAGTTACACAAGAAATACAGTACAATTTATACAAAAAATATGGTAAAAATTACCCAAAAAAAGAACAAAAATTACGCAAAAAATAAAATAAAATTTTCACAAAAAATACAGTAAAAGTTATGGAAAAATATAGAAAAATTTACACTAAAAGTTACGCAAAAAATAAAGTTAAAATTACAAAAAAAAAAAAAAAATTACGCAAAAAATATGTAAAAAATTACCCAAAAATCATAGTAAAAATTACACAAAAAATATAGTAAAAATTGTGCGAAAAATATAGTAAAAGTTACACAATAAATAAGGGAAAAACACAAAAGTGCCAGCAAACTGTCAACTCATATTTTTACGTTAACTTTTCAAACGATTTACATAAGTGACACCTTGAATCTGACATTGCCCATATTAAAAAATGTAGGTATATTTTTTTTTTTTTTTTTAATGAAAAATGTCCCCGAAATGAAAACAAAAAATTTGACCTTCCCCTTCCCGAAATTATGGATCCGCCACTGGTAAGAATTATATAAACTTATCAAGTTGTATACACCTTCTTAAGAGAAGATGGAAGAGCTACGTTTCCTAATTAAAAAATTTGAATTCATTTACAGTAAATTTCAAGCGACATAAGGCATAGAGCTACATACATACTGTGTACGGGGTAGCGTAGGGATACCCATCATATCACATTACAAACAACAACATTGTTACTTAGCAGCAGACGATTTCGTAGAAAATTACAGAATGCCAAATTGGCTGAGAATATCATTTTGTTTTTGTTTTTATGTCAATACTTTACAAGTCATTTATGGCACTAATTAGTTGATTGAAAGCATAATTAAATGATACGATCATTATAATGTAATTTCTTTTTGTAGGTTGGTATATGTAAAATTGTGATCTGCACATGCTTATGTGAGTTATTCCACCTTCACGAATGCTACAAGATTTTATTTGTGTTGAAATAAAAAATAACTGAACATTTTTGCTATTAACATTCATAAATATGAAAGGTTGAAAAATTCAAGATATAAATACCTTACTCAAATCCCGAATTTTTTACAGGGTTTACGTATATTTCATTCACAGCGTTTGGGTTGATTTTTAGAAAAGCCAAGCAATCTACGCGGCTAGAAATTTGATTTCCAAATTTTGGGTGTGCTGAATCGGAATTTGAAGTCAAATTTTTCGGATCACTCTAGGTTTTCTGTCCATTGGGTAGTTTGTTCAGAGTTCGTTAGTTGTCAAACAAATTTTTTAGTTTTTTAATTTTTTTTTCTTAATAACTTATTTTTTTTGCTAAATATGATACTTTGTCGAAGGAAGCATACATCTAAAACGAATTCTAATGTCTCGGCTTTGTACTTTTGACTTTGAGCGCCAAAGTTTGAAAAATCCTAATTTGACACATTTAGAGTGCGCCAATCGAGTCCAAATGTAGATATGACCGACCCCAAATAACTTTGGATAAGGGGTATGCCCCTGCGTGTAAGGGGTTTAGAATATGCCCGAGGTAGGCATACAGGTCATAAGTGGCGACTAATATTCACATATGTAGGTAATGACGTGCTAACTCGATGGTTGATCCACGGATATGATGCCTCTCACCTCTCATTTCCCATCTTCTCCTTCCTTACGAATGGCCTAGAAAGCTCCAATGGTCCTACCGAATCGCTCCCGAGACAGTCGGGCAGTACCGCAAGGGAGTACTGGAGCGTACCGGGCTCATACCCGTCCAAGGACTGTCAATTTCGACATCACTTCCCAAAACCTTCGTGGAGTATTTTTTCGTTAACAACAACAACAATAACTTTGGAGGGCCGACCCACCCCTGCCAGGGGTAGGTACACCTCTTGAACTTTTCTCTTTCTAAGGCGCCTAACGGCTCAACATAAATTTATCGGACCAGATTTGGTCCGAAATGCCCAATTTCAAACTCTAAAATAAATAATAAATTACCGAATTTTTCGTTTACACTTACTTCAACGAGTTCCATTGCATTCTCAATTTCACCAGCTTCAATTTCATATCCATAAACGAACGCATTTCCAAATCTTCAAGTTGTGAATGTGATATTTTTAAGCTTATATTCACATCGGGATCAAACTTATTCGACAAGGCATCAACAATTTGATGAAACGAATCCACCTTTTCGCATGACAACTCGACATAATTGTCAGCATAGATGGGCTCACAGGTACAGGGTGATAATTCGGGACGCACCGCACAATGCACCGATGCAACATTGGTTATACTCCAAACGGCATAAACAAATGATGCCATTTTGGATTTGGTTGATTTAATTCACTATGTTTTTATTTAGTAAATTTTTTTTGTTGTTTTTTTTTATAAAACGAAAGGTCACTTATTTTAAAAGATTGATTAATTTTTGTTTGTTTCACTTTGTCACTGTGACGAACATTCGTTGTTTGTTTGTTTGCTTGTTTTTCGTTTTTATTTTGTTTTAACTTCAAATTATTGCTTTTTAATACAAAAAAGAAAATTAAATGCTGTACTGATTTAAAAAGTTAGTTTGTTGTTGTTTGCCACTTGTTGTTGTTTTGTTATGATTATTGTTGTTGTTGCAGTCAACCCTTATCGCTTTGACTTTCACGCCACTCATACGAATTTCAATACAAAACAATGCGTTGCAAAGATTACACAAAACATACATACATATAGGCGCGCAAGCATGTGTGGCATGTGTGTGTGTGTGTGTTGGTGTGGGTGTTTGTGCCTGCCGGCTTTATACAATTATCACTGTGACTTTTTATCACCAAAGTGGCTGTGTTGTGTTGTTGTGTAGGTAGGCGTTTTGTTTGCTTTTTGCTGCTGTTCGCTTACATTCATAAATTTTTCCAAGGATATGACATAGGGCAAGCGCGCAGGCAATTCTAATGCCCGTATTTTGCTGCCGGGGCTATTGCGCGGCTATTGTTTGATTTTTTGAAAGGTTTTATTTTTCACGTATGGCATATGTGGGGATTTTTACACAATTTCAAGCGGATGAGTTTTCGATGCAGCAAAATTTAATGTTTTGGTATTCCCATAGTTTTGTATGGGTCGTTAAGATCGACGTTTTTTTTTCACAGCAAATTTATTAGTCGCTTGTATAATGCGGAAATATTAAGGAGGATCGTTTTTTTTTTTTTCAATTACAATCGAAAATATTTAGCTTATTAATATTTTTTTTATTATTTTTTATTTAATTATTTAATAAAAAAGTTTTAATATTTTTTTTGTTTAGTCACAATTTGAAAATTCATTGAAAGCATAAATTTATGTGTGCAGTTGATAATTGACATCTGAGAGGCAATTAATGAGCGCTTATCGCTTCAAATAATCGCCAAGAGTTTTATTTGAATTCTTTTGAAAAAAAAAAAAAAAACAATTAGTTATTGATTGATATTTTTTGATTAAACAAATAAATGTACTTTACAAAAAAATAATAATTTTGCATGTTATTTAGCATTTACAGTTTTATACATTGTCATTTTTTGTAAATTTTCTTTTTTTTTAATTTTCAAAAAAAATGTATATTTTTATTTTTGTTTAAATCGTCGCTCTTATCAGTTTACAACTTTATATATTTTCATTTTATTTCCACTTTATTAGTTAGCTACTGTGTTTTTTTATATTTTTCTAAAGCTGGAAAACTTTTTTTTCAAATTTTCATTCACTTGCCACCAGTTATTACCGATCTTTGTACTCTATTTCACCGCCTTAACAAATATCAAAAATTAATCTTTTCCTTTTTAATAACAAAACATATGTATTTAGTTTTTATATATTCACTATACATTTATTTTCATTATATATCAATTTTTTTTTTTTTTTTACTTAGCGTTTGCAGTTCTTACTGCTGCTGATATGAGCGCACTGATCGTTACTGATCTTTTACTTAGTTCACACTTCGGTTTAGTTGAATTTAAATTTCTTTTAAATTAAAAATCTTTGCTCCGCTATTGACGTCCGTTTAGCAACACGTTTCGTTTACGACTGCTGGGAAAACCATTTTACTGTGACGATGGAGCATAGTCTCATTGTGAAGATCAGAATCGATTCTTGAATTGTTGGCACAGTGGTGGCGTTTCGATGTGGATTGCTGATATTTTATGTATGTAAAGGAAAGGACGCTGCTCGAAAGGGCAGTAAAGTAAGCAAACGATATAATTAAGTAAATAAAATATTCTAAAAAAATAAAAAAAATAAGTACCTACTAGAAATAGAATTAAAATAAGATTAAATAAAATAAAACATAAAAATAGTTAATAAAATATTATAAAAAAAACAAAAAAGAAAAAAACTAAAAAACAAGAAAAAAAATTAAAAAAATAACATGAGATAAAATATCATGAAATGAAACAATCTATGTATATCAAGTAACAGAAAATAAAATAAAAAAAGATGCCCACGACTTTATCTACGAAGCTTGAAATACGTTTTTTTGAACATCTCGACTCCACCTAGCGGACTAACTTTTTGAAACAGTCATACGTTGAAAAAGTATCAAAAACGGATCATAAATACGGATTTTCTGAATATCTCGACTACAGCGCCCCAAGCGGGTTAATTTTTTGCGAAAGAGTTTTTTATTATAAATCAAACATGCGTGCTAAAAAACAACAGAATCGGAACATAAATAGGGATTTTGCAAATATAGTGACTTCAGCGCCATCTAGCGAGAAAAAGTTATCCTAGAGGACGTATCCAAGGAATAAACGGTCAAAATATAACATTATAAAATATAATGAAATAAAATAAAATGTAATCAAATGAAATAAACTAAAATAAAATAAAACAAAATAAAATTCAATTAAAAAAGTAAAATAAAATAAAAAAATTTTAAATAAAATAAAATAAAATAAAATGAAAAAAAAAATAAATAAAATAAAATAAATTAAAATAAAATAAAATAAAATAAAATAAAATAAAATAAAATAAAATAAAATAAAATAAAATAAAATAAAATAAAATGAAATAAAATAAAATAAAATAAAATAAAATAAAATAAAATAAAATGAAATAAAATAAAATAAAATAAAATAAAATAAAATAAAATAAAATAAAATGAAATGAAATAAAATAAAATAAAATAAAATAAAATAAAATAAAATAAAATAAAATAAAATAAAATAAAATAAAATAAAATAAAATAAAATAAAATAAAATAAAATAAAATAAAATAAAATAAAATAAAATAAAATAAAATAAAATAAAATAAAATAAAATAAAATAAAATAAAATAAAATAAAATAAAATAAAATAAAATAAAAAAAAAATAAAATAAAAAAAAATAAAAAAAATAAAAAAAAAATAAAATAAAATTAAAAAAAATAAAATAAAATAAAAATAAAGTAAAATAAAATAAAATATAATAAAATAAAATAAAATTAAATAAAATAAAATAAAATAAAATAAAATAAAATAAAATAAAATAAAATAAAATAAAATAAAATAAAATAAAATAAAATAAAATAAAATAAGTATGTATGTTATGAGTTTGTGGTCATTAATTTGAGAATCTTTGAAACTTTGGTGGACTTTTGACCGTTTGTGAATAATTTTTTTCTTAAATTATTCTATGTTTTTATTATTAGTGAACAAGATGGAAAAGCTAGCAATAATCTCAACGCAGCTTGGTGTAAGAGGTACACACTGCGGGCTTAGAAATTCCTAATCCCCTTGGTTCTTGGTTCGATGACCAACAAAAGGTGATGAAAAATTTCTAAACACAAAGCCATTTGATAAGTGCCCTTGAGCAAGGCCGAAATTACGTAATCATGGTAGCTTGTAATTGTTGTTACTTTTCCATCTTGTTCACTAATAATAAAAACATAGAATAATTTAAGAAAAAAATTATTCACAAACGGTCAAAAGTCCACCAAAGTTTCAAAGATAAATAAAATAAAATAAAATAAAATAAAATAAAATAAAATAAAATAAAATAAAATAAAATAAAATAAAATAAAATAAAATAAAATAAAATAAAATAAAATAAAATAAAATAAAATAAAATTAAAAAAAAGTAAAATAAAATAAAATAAAATAAAATGAATTTAAAATAATCAAAATTATGTATAACAAAATTGAGCAAGAGAAGATAAAATGAAATAAAAATAAAAAAAGGAACAACCAAAATAAAATTTTATATTGGAAAATAAAAAATAATATAAAGTTAAAAAAAATTAAGTAAACAAAACTAACACAAAAAAATAAAAATTAAAAATAAACTAAAAAAATTAATTGAAGTCAAATTGCATATGACCTACACTGTACTCATAGTACAAACCTTACCCGAAGCGGCAGCAACACGCCCCCGTAATGGGTAAACTCAGCTTTGCTGAAGTGACTAAGGATAGGATCCTCATAGGCGTCATTGACCGAGGTAATGAAAACTGGGCCATCCCTAGAGACCAGTGGCGGTTCGTCCGGAACGCTATCGGTAATGCCCTTCTCGACATTATGGATGAGTCTCCGGGTGCCACTCCGATGGGTTCTGATGCGGGATGGCACCAGGGCCGAATCAAGGTATTCGCTTGCGAGGATGCAAAAACTGTTGTACTGTACAAGGCAGCAGCTGCAAGACTAGGTGAGATCTACCAAGGGGCAAGAATCGAGGTTGTCGACTGGAAGGACATCCCGGCTCGGCCAAGGGCAAGAGCGTGGATTCCTGCTATCCCTGCTGAACCTGAGAGAATTCTCAGGATGCTGAGGATCATGAACCCGTCTCTCCCGACGCAGGACTGGGGTGTAAATCTGGTCGAGGACGCGGTGGGGCCTGATAGGCAAGTGGTCTTCACCTTGAATAAGGAGGCACTCGAGCCCCTTAAACGGTGCAATGGACGAGTGCACTACGGCATGGGTCAGATCGTGATCCACGTATACCGCGGCGATGCACAGCGCGCTGCTATTTCGGCTGCACCGGAGGACTCGGACATCGCAGTGCCGGAAGGGGAGTCGGAGATGTCCGACTCGGAAAGTATGGTATCTGCCACGTCAAATGGCGAAGGAGCAGTGAACAGCTCGGAGATGGGAGACAGCCTGCTGGACGGGGAGGACCTCAACGTCACAGTGATAGCAGCTAGTCCTGAGCGCACCACAGTTGACACTGCCACAGTTAGGAGGATCTCTGCCACGCCAAACCGTGGTCTGAAGAAATCGTCGTTGAAAGATAAGCCTCCAGACGAGGTGGAACTCGACGATACGGCGGTGGCAGGGAAGTCTGAGCACTCTCATGTTGGTGGTGATTCAGATAAACCTGCACAAATCTAAAGCAGCCTCGGCTGCTTTAATCAGTCGTCTCTCTAAAGGCGACGTAGATGTGGTCCTCATCCAAGAACCCTGGGTCAACAGCTCAAGGATTTGCGGTTTGGGGACTAAGGGTTATAAGCTTATTCGAGCCAGCGAAGGGGGCCGGGTTAGAGCCTGTATTTTAGTTAAGTCTGAGCTGAATGCATTTCTCTTGCCCAACTATACCAATGGTGACGTTACAGCTGCCAGTTTAACAGTCGACAGTACCAGTCTGACGATTGCGTCGGTCTATATGCCCTATGACGCCGAAGAACCTCCGCCACAGAGGGAGGTAAAAGACCTGGTGGCAAATTTTTCCATGGGTCATCTTCTTATCGGAACTGACGCCAATGCTCATCACGTCCAGTGGGGAAGCTCCGATATCAATGCTAGAGGAGAGTCGTTGTTTGACTATTTGTTAACAACTAACCTGGTAGTTTGCAACGTGGGTAACGAACCTACGTTTATTACTAAAACCCGTAGGGAGGTAATAGATCTCACGATTTGCAGCGAAGGCGCTTATGAGTGGGTCAGAAAATGGCGCGTTCTCGATGAGCACTCATTCTCCGACCACCGGTACGTAGAAATAGTTCTAGACTTTTCTGTTGAGCAGCCGGTTATGAAACGCAACCCACGTAACACTAACTGGCAGCTACACAATGAAATAATATCTAGGGACTTACCAGCACTGCCCCCACAAGTCCCCTCATCAGTAGGGGAGTTGGAGGATCTGGTAAAGACCTTTACAACGGCGCTCTCGAATGCCTTAGAGCAGGCTTGCCCAGTGCCAAAACCACGTGGTAAACATAGGCCGCATTGGTGGTCCTACGACCTGGACTCGCTCCGAAAATCATGTAGGACACAATTTAATAAGGCCAAGAGCCTTGGCACGGAGACTCAATGGCTCGAATATAAAGTTAAACTCAGGGCCTACAAAAAAGCTCTGAGGCAGGCGAAGAGAGTATCGTGGAGAAATTTCTGCACTGGGGTCGAAAATGTCGACGATACAGCGAGACTTAGACGAGTGCTCTCAAAAACTCAAACAGCCACAAGCTATTTGCGCAAACCTGACGGATCCTGGACCAGCACGGAGAGGGAAACCCTAGAGCTGCTCTTGAATACGCACTTCCCAGGGAACTTGCATGAGGAACCCGTAGCACCTACAACAAACCTGGCTGTATACATACCCATCACGGAGGAAAAGGTTAGGTGGGCGGTTAAGAGCTTCGAACCGTTCAAGGCTGCCGGGCCAGACGGGATTATTCCCGCACAACTCATAAACACGCTGGAGACATCAGCCAAATGGCTGGTATTTCTCTATACAGCCTGCCTGGCTCTTAGCTACATTCCGTGCTCCTGGAGAAGTGCCACGGTAGTGTTTATTCCTAAGGCGGGGAAGGCGTCTCATTACGAGCCGAAGGACTACAGGCCGATCAGTCTCTCATCCTTTGTGCTCAAAACCTTCGAGAGGATAATAAATGACTACCTCTCCTCTACTATTGATAGCAACCTGATCTGTAGCTATCAGCATGCATACACCAAAGGGAAATCTACAGAAACTGCGCTTCACAGCCTAGTTTCTGTTATTGAAAAATCGCTGTATGAGAAGGAGTACTGTCTTGCGGCCTTTTTAGATATTGAAGGAGCCTTCAACAACATAAGCCCTGATGCTATAAACACCGCTTTAACAAGTTTGGGCATAAGCAGGTCTCTTATTGGACTTATTGATCAACTGCTAAGGGGTAGACGAATAGTTTCATCACTGGGCTCGGTTGACTTATCACGCTATGTCACAAGGGGAACGCCTCAGGGTGGTGTTCTCTCCCCGCTTCTATGGAACCTCACTGTCAACTCGATGCTGCGAGACACAAGCTGGGGGGGCGGGAAGGTAGTGGCATATGCAGACGACTTAGCTATAGTATATAGGGGCAAATTCCCACAGACCCTGTGCGACTTGATGCAAGCAGCACTGCGAGAGGTTTCCTCATGGTGCTCGCGCTGCGGACTGAGCATCAACCCGGGAAAAGTAGAACTGGTTCTTTTCACCAACCGCTATAAGATACCACCGCTAACACTACCAAAACTGAATGACGTGCACCTGAACCTGGCTGACAAAGCCAAGTTCTTAGGCACAGTTCTGGATAGGAAACTAACCTGGAAGGAGAATGTTCTTCAGCGCCAGAAGAAAGCGTGTATTGCACTCTACACATGCAAAAGAGCCATTGGAAAGAAATGGGGGCTCAGCCCCAAAATATGCAAATGGATCTACACCGCAATCATTCGACCAATCATGCTCTATGGAGTTGTGGTATGGTGGCCTGCGCTGAGCAAGGCAACAAACCTTAATCTGCTAGGTAAAGTACACAGATCTTGCATGATCTGTATAAGCGGTGCGTTAAGAACAACGCCCAATGAAGCACTCCAGGCCATTCTTGGCATTTTGCCACTCGATCTGGAAGGGCACCGGGTAGCAGCAGCATCGGCTCTACGTCTAAGGGAAACGTCCGGCTGGGGCGCAAGCACTACTGGACACGCCTGTATTTCGGGATCCTATAGCTTTCTTCCGCTGAGCACGGATCGTTGTGCGACCACAACAGTCGGAGATAGCTGTTTTAAAATCAACATTCCCAGCAGGGAAGAATGGGAGAGCACGGATCGGAGTCCCGCCACTCATGGCGGCACTTCCATTTATACTGATGGCTCGAAGTTAGACGGCAGAGTTGGAGGAGGGGTTTATTCAAAGGATCTGAACCTTGAGCTCTCCTTCAGACTACCTGATCACTGCAGTGTCTTCCAGGCTGAAGTTTCAGCAATCATGGACGCCGCGGCTTGGATAGGCCAACACACTATCGGACACGACATTTTTATATTCAGCGACAGCCAGGCGGCCATCAAATCCCTTGGCTCTTATTCGTTCAACTCTGAACTGACGCTCAGCTGTCGTCGATCTCTACAGGAGATGGCCCAACAGAATCGCGTGAACCTCACATGGGTCCCGGGGCATAGGGACATTGAGGGAAATTGTAGGGCAGACGAACTTGCGAGGCAGGGCACGACCAAGCAGGTTCTTCGGGATAAAGAGCGCTTAGGTATGCCGTTTGCCACTTGCAAGCTTATGCTGAAGGAGTACACACTCCGCCAAGCCAACGAAAGATGGCTGCAATCTCCAGGATGCCGGATATCCAAAGAAACCTGGCCGAAATGGGATCATAAAAGATCGAGACAAATTTATGCCCTAAGGAGAAGAGAAATCTCCATATTAATAGGCGTATTGACTGGGCACTGCCTCATTGGTAGGCACGCAGAAAGACTTGGTGTGCCCTACCGACGATGCTGTAGGAGTTGTAAGGATGATGAGGAGGAGGAAACGGTGGAGCACCTCATCTGCAACTGCCCGGCTTTAAGTGGCGCGAGAATGCGCTTTTTGGGAGTTCCCTTCCTGGTTAGCCTACGCCAGGTCACGGAGCTGGACATAAAGGACCTGATGGCCTTCATCAAGTCATCTAAATGGTTCGAGGAGGAGTAACGGTGTCGGTATAGGAACGTCAGTCCCGGGATTCTGCTATGTGGAGAATTCCGTTAATACCGGGATTTTCCATATGGCAGGGTCCCGGAACTGACTTTCCTAGTGTTGGTGGTATCACAACGGGCCTTTTAATACTGGCCTAGGTGTGCCTCTACGGTAGCCACTTGAACCTAACCTAACCTAACACACCACTCTACGATTGTAGTTCAGCCGACCAACGACAGCATCCTCCCTGAGCCAACACTGTGTCTGCAACTATTGTTTTTTTAGTATGTGTTGTTATTGCTCCTTTTGTGTTTTACAAGTAAAATACAATTCTAAATCAATCGGAAAAGAACGTTTGATTGTTCGGATTGGCGATCCGTTGACTGCAACAACAATTCTAGTGATAATCAGTATGTCTGTACA
Organism: Campiglossa producta; assembly: GCA_964058755.1. Classification (NCBI taxonomy): domain Eukaryota; kingdom Metazoa; phylum Arthropoda; class Insecta; order Diptera; family Tephritidae; genus Campiglossa; species Campiglossa producta. Next base: position 17,322,405 of record CAXKVI010000002.1, on the reverse strand, counting down.
AGTTGCAGCAATCACCAATCAGCAGCTCTAAGTACCTATACAAAAGTTCATACAAACATACATACTTGCATAGATGTAATGCTTAAATGCTTGAGGTTTCTAGACTACATATGTACATAGGTATGATGGTTTGAAAGTTTTTATCAGTTCCCGATATGATAAACATATCATATCAAATGCAGTAATTGGATAATTATGCACGCAATCGGCCGGAAGAAAGTATCAGCCAGCTTCTTTTGCATGTATTCAATCCTCATCACGCTATTTATTTCATGTATGTATGTATGTATGAATGCCTTAATCTCTTTTCCTCTACTGACCGCTTGCTACTTAAGTTTTTAAGTACTAATCACATTTGAGCTGGCACATTCGATAAGGTCGTCGTAGCTATTGTTTTGCTTAAACAGGCGTCCCATGTAAAGTTTATTGGGTGAATAGAATTGAAATAGTACTGTAGTTAGGAACTATAGTTAATATATTAATTTCCAGTTTTGTAAAGCATACAAATGTGATAAGAGGATGTGTTCCGATATCAGAACATAATAATGTGTCGAGGTTTTCTTTAGTTTTAGATACGAACCGAAACCTGAAATCAGGAAACCCTGACAGGCCTACTGCATTACGGCAAGATATCTTTTTACTATATAACATGCTAACGGGATAAGTCCTAGCTCCCATAGCAACCGAATAAATAACAGAACTAACTTGAAAAATCAAAACCTTCAATATCTCAGTTCGAGAAAAGGTGGACTTATGCCACTTGTGTTTTGAGAGGCTCGTTTTGAGGGGCTCATATATAATAGTTTTTTGTGGAGAACTAAATTTTGGGGTGTTCTTGAACCAAATTTTGAAAAACTTCTGAAAAATTAGTCCGGTCAATATAGACATTTGGAACAATGCATACAGTGTAGGTTCACCTACAGGTAGAAACCCTTAAAAGTCCCCATGTTGTTGTTGTTGTTGTAGCGAGGTGTAGCCCTGCCTAAATGTCAGACAGGGTCACCCCGAGTGTATTGCTCTTGGCCGGGTCGATATAAGAAAACGGCCCGGGTCGTTTTGGCACGATGGGTACAGCACAAGTACTGGTACCGTTCTCGTAGAACCGGCAATACAAGAAACTAGCCGTGTAGGCTATGTAGGTCATTTAGCGTTACCCAGGGTGCACCAACTGGGAGGCGACCTACTTTTACGACCTACTTTTAGTCCCCATCGATCCCATGTGTGCTAAGAAAGTTATTCGGCGTCAAAGGTCAAAATTTTAGTTTTTTGGAACTTTTCTCGGAAACGATAAGTTTCTATAGTTTTCGAGCGAGAGCCACCTTTTCTCCATGCATGATAGCAAAAGATACTAGTCCGGTAAATTTAGTTTATCTTGTATAACAAAAATTCCCAAAGAGCCAATTTTTCTGTCAAGAGTTAAGGCTCACCCCCAGAAAGAAAATTCTTCTTCGATCCCATTTGTGGTCAAAAAGTTATTCGGAGTCAAAAGTCGAGAAAACTCAAAAGAAACCCTTCAAATTTGGATTTTTCTCGACTTTTGTTCTCGAAGACTTTTTCTGTTTTCTTCTTGGGGGTGACCTTAAGCTCCTGACAGAAAAAAAATTACCTTTTTCGAGAAAAGTCCAAAAAACTTAAAATTTTAACCGTTGACCCTGAATAACTTTTTAGCAAACATTGTATCGAGCCTATGCTTTCTACCAAAATTTGGCTTTCTGGGAATTATTTTTATTTAATCACACTTTTTATGTCTATTTTGGCGTTTTTCAAATAAATTATTTTGAAAATATTTAGAAACATTTTTTGAAACGGTGTAATGCTCAGCCGTCGACCATTTTCATTGTAGGTAGGTACATAAATTTACTAGTACCGGGTAATCGAGCTTGCTCGGTGCTATTAATTAAGAGCTAACTTTACTTACCTAAAATGATCCCAAAATTACTCTAAAATAATCCCAAAATAATACAAAAATGATCCCAAAAAGACCCTTAAAGGTTGCGAAAATGATCCGAAATTGAACCCAAAACGACCCAAAAATGATACCAAAATTATCCCAAAATGACCATAAAATGATCCCAAAATGGCCCCAAAATTATTTCAAAATAATCGCAAAAAGCGCCTTAAAATTATCTCAAAATTATCCCAAAATAATCTTAAAATAATCCCAAATCGACCTCAAAAAGAGCCTTAAAAGTTGCGAAAATGATTCGAAATTGAACCCAAAATGACCCAAAAATAATCCAAAAATAATCCATAAATGATTCCAAAACGAACCCCAAAAAGAGCCTTAAAGGTTGCGAAAATGATTCGAAATGGAACCCAAAACGACCCAAAAATGACCCCACATTTGTCCAAAAACTACCCCAAAATGGCCATAAAATGATATCGAAATGATCCAAAAATGATCGCAAAATGGCCTCAAAATTATCCCAAAAAGCGTCTTAAAATTATCTCAAAAAGATTCCAAAATAATCTTAAAATAATCCCAAAACGATCCAAAAAAAACCTTAAATGTTCCCAAAATCAACCAAAAATAAACCCAAAAAGACCCAAAAGTTATTCAAAAATTACCCCAAAATGACATTTAAATGATCCCAAAATGATGCAAACATAATCCTAAAATGATCCCAAAATGAGCCCAAAATGATCCAAAATTGAAGCCAAAATGATCTCAAAACAGGCCCAAAATTATCCCAAAAGTGACTCCTAAATGATCCCAAAATGATCCTAAAATAATCCAAATATGATCCCAAATATACAAATACGAAACGGTAAAATGGTAACCCTGTGCGGCAACCCTACTGGAAAATATTTTAGTCGGTATGTCGGCGAAAATACCTTCCATTTGATACCCATATTGGCATATCTTGATGCATAATTAATCAAATCGAGATAGTACCGGATATACAGATATACAAGTTTAGCTCATTTAATGTTATAAGATAAAACCCCGACCAAAAATGGAACTAAAGCAAAATCTTGTATCCCTAGCTTGACAGTATGTATACAAACTGAACAACCAAGCCCTTATCGGAAAGGGTTATGATTGATTGAACATATCTATGCACATATTTACATTACATATGAACGTCAGCATATTTACACATGACAATAAGTAAATAAATCCTAAATAAATATGTACATGTTTAGCGCCACGACAATATACAAAAATTATCAATTGACACTTTTTACTTGATTGATAAGGATTGCATGCTCATGCTCATATACACATAAACAACATACATACATGCCTGACAAAAATCGTTTGACTAATCTCTATAGAGAGTGGTTAGTGGTTGATCTCTTTCGCTATAATTCTCAGTAGATTTTGATTTGAGAAGCATTCTCATATGGGTAAAAAGTGGGCACGTCCGACGGTGCCCGTACTTTTCATATGACATGTCCAAAAGGAACCAGTTTAGCCAATATAAAGAGATCACATCTGGCACTAATCACATTCTCCTTAGCGACTATGTTTGGATTAATCATAAACTATAGTTTTTTCGATGTTTTCTCCAGGGTATAGTTGAAACAGGGGCGGATCCACGGGGGTGGATCGGGTTCGGGTTCCAAAAGGGTTTATTTCTTACAGTATTCCACATCAAAAAATATAGTACAAACTACGCAAAAATATGGTAAGAATTACCAAAAAAAAAACAAATTTTTTTTGGGATCGCCTTCAAAATATCTTTAATCCTAGGGGTGGACTGGAAAACTTTTTTTGTCGATCCACCCTAATGCACACCCTGCAAAAATTGAAGAGTACTCCAAGTGGAGTGTCAGAGTACTCCAAATGTAACCCATTTTATACCCAGCGTACTAGTACTAGTACAAGGGTATTATAATTTTGTCCACATAACGGAAAAAAGTAACGACACAAAATAATCGAGATAGATATAGAGTTCCACATATGAAAGTTCTTAGGTTGAAAATAGGAGTTGATGACGGCATGTCCGTCCGTCTACACGATAAATTGATTAAAAATTGAGATATTTGCATGCAATTTGGTATACCGGTTACTTTCTGGCCATGGTTGTTATTGAAAATCGCCGAAATTGGAACGGTCCCTTTTTCGATATCGAAAATTACATAAATTGACATATCTCGGTAGCTGAAATGGCTAAAATGATATTATTTTACAGGTGAATCCCCCTGGTAATTCTATTATGAATTTTTTGATCAATTTTGGCGTGGCACCCCCCTTTTTAAGGGAGACATTTTTGAAAATTCGACTGGTCATAGCTTTTAAACTTATTACGGTAGAATCATGAAATTTGAAACGAGGTATACAAGAACAAGAAATTGGACGAAATCGCTTCCCGACAACGCTCACTTTCGATGTGGAAAATTTCCAAAATTACATAAATTGACATAATTCGGTAAGGTAATTAGTATAATTTGGTAGTTAATTCCTCCTGGTTATTCTATTGATGTTCTGGTAAACTTTAAAGGTGGGCGTGGCAACGTGCATTTTTGAAAATTCGACTGGACTTTAAAACTGATTATATTAGAATGATTAAATTTAGCCAGTTTCATGGCGGGATAGGAAATATTCTTGATGAAACTGGAAGAAATCGCTGGGTATTTTATGTTCGGTTTACCCGAACTTAAGACTTCCTTACTTGTTCATATAAAAAGAACTGGAACGCACCTACTCCAACCTTCGCTTTGTTTTTGGTACTTCAAGGAGTACCTACCCTGCAGCGAAACCTCAAACTAGTCAGAAAAATACTATAATTTTCTGGCAAAACTAGTATACATCTAGAATTTTCTGGATGAATTCATACCAGTTAAAAAATACAAAATTCATTGTTTCGTTCGCTTCTTTTTTCTCTTATAATTCATAGATGCTTTTTCGTGATAGGGTAAATATAAATAGTCGCTGCTTTCTTAAGAATAAACACGAAAATAAATGCAAATGATAAAACAAAGGGTAAGTCAGGAAAATTCTGGTTGAAATCATACTAGTCCAGGGTCAATGCATTTTGGACTAGTATATTTCATACTAGTCCTTTTTATATTATTATGGGGACTAGTTTATTTTATGGAAATCATACTAGTCCAGTTTGAACTAGTATGGAACTGGTATTTTACAACTAGTCTCATTCTAGTGTATCATGACTAGTAGATGAATGGTATGTTCTGGTCGAAATATGGCAATTGACATTTCGTAGGACATCAACAGTAAAAAATACCAGTTGCTTATATGAAAAAAATACAGAACACTGACTAGTTGGGCCCGGTGCACCAACTAGTTGCCTTCGCTGCAGGGTACTTTCAGAGTACTTTGCAATGTTCTCCTCTACGAGATATCTTGTGATTTGACATTGCCCATACCAACAAATGAAGGTATGTATATTAGAGCGTATCGCCAAAAGAAGTTTAAAATATGCCCCCTGGTTCGAATGTTTACTTGTTGGTGATTTCAAAAATGGAAAACAAAATTTTGCGGCACCCTGTAAAACCATCGAAATTCGTTTTTTACTTATAACTTTTCGATTTTGTCTTTGATTTCAACGCGCAATATATTGTAGTAAAGGTGTTAACCTATGTCATATTTCGTCCATATAAGCCATTAACCTGCCATTAACCTGCGACACCAACTTTAGCTTTTATTCAAATTTATTTAAAACCAACACACTGTATTAAAAGAAATTTTTGAATAAAATAAATATAGCCTTAGATTTTCTATGCCATTCTCAAAATACTGCGCGATTTGTTCACGTAGTAAGCGATTCTTGTACAGAAGTTGCCGACGAGGAACGCCTAGGTTATATATTCGCTAAACTAAGTGGCCGAGAACGTTACATCAAAATAGAGTCAAGGAAAGATTTAGCGTAAATGCATTATATTTATTTCCTCATTATATGCAGTTAGTTTTTAGGAAACAATTTTTTTTTTTTCAAATACAGGGTGTTGGTTTCAGAAAAAAATAATAGATTAAAAGTTGAACTTGGCATGATGGGCTAAAAGTTTCTATGGATGAAATATTTCCTTGGTGAATACCTTTCTAAAACTGTATCACTTTTGAAAATCGAACGTTAAATATAGAAATTGTAGAAAAATACAAATTTCGCTGTTTTTACAGGGTGGCAAAAAAATAAATTTTTTTTTTTTTGAAAACCTCATAAGGTAAGTATTTAAACTGGGGGGAACATTTTCAATTTTTTTCCTCCTTTCCCAGTCTGGGGAAACTGTGAATGAAAAATTTCCTCGAAATTTAAAAAAAAATTTAGCCCCCCTTCCCAAAATCCTGGTTCCGCCATTGATTTGAAATGTCCATATGCCTTTGGTGTCATATTCACCGTGATGTGATTATCACCTTTTTCAGGCTTAGAGTGCATGCGGGTATGTTTACATAGTATTTATTTGTTTAAGATAAGGCGTTGTAATTGATTGGCTTTAAATAATATGTAAATACGAGTATTTTGTATGTATTTGTATGAATAAAAAGGCAATAAAACATGTGCAACATGTGCGACTCATGCTAATGTTATAGCTATAGTCAGTCTAACCCAAGCCAACTTCAGGAAACGAGGTATATTTTTTTCCATAGAATAAACCAAAGGCTTACGCAGTAGGGGGAAAAGGGGGGAAGGGTGTTATTGCCCTAACCTTACCGAATGAAACTGAATGAAAAAATCAAAGGTTGGGACCAGTCATCCCCAAATATAGACCTCTTCCAAAATAGTGCTGGTTTTGGTGCACAACTCAAGACACATTTCTGCCATATCAGAGAGAGACCTTACATAGGGTGATCTTCCATTCAACCGTCGAGTATCGAAAAATCGCTGAAACATTGATTTCTCAACATTGTCATCCCCAAAGTTTCTTCGATGCAGTGAAGCATCAAACTCGTCAGCAAACATCCCAGTATACAACTAGAATTTTCTGACTTGGATTTAAACAAATAGAAGGACCACACAAAACTCAAAATTAATTAGACTGCTGAGTTGTCTAGAATAGAGCTATTTCGGGCACCAGAGTTCGAACATGTGACCTTACCCACGGGAGTCTTGAACTTTTCACTGTGCGCGATGGTATGAGCCCACATCCTGAAACCTTCCATCATCCCCCGTGTGTGTTTATATATTTTTGGCCATTATTACTTGCAGTAAGTATCTTCAGTTTGCCACGCTCCAATAAGGTTTCTCTCTTCCTTCTACGCCCCATACCCATACAAAAACTTTCTCAGTGTTTATAATCAACAAAAATCGGCACATTCGACTACGGGATCCCGAGATGACGTTCACACATGCAGGCCTAGTTAACAGCAGCAAAAAAAAAAAACTGATCAAACTGTAAAAGTAATTAAACATTCCAGTTCTTGATTTTTTGAATTAAAATGCTTGGAATTGTTCTTGACCAAACTTTAACAACCGTACGCGTCATCAATTCAGACCAACGCATTTGTCTTTTGGTAATTGAGCGTATTGACGGAATTAACTTATTTGTTGCTTTGGGTATATTCAAGAGTTTTCAAAAAAAAAAAATAACAAACAGTTCAATTCACATCTCATTGGCGCCAAATAAGAGGCGTCAGTAGTCAATTTAAGTATGTAATTCTTCATCAACGCTCCGAGCGTTGGAATGCTGTGAGTGATGGCTGCTCGACTGCATGCGCTCCTATCCCCCGCCTGCTCCTTGGACAGCCTGCGTGCAGTAGGTATCTGTCAGCCTACTTTGTCGTCAGAAACAGCAGCATCTAAGTAGTACTTTTCCTTTGGCATTTTGGGTACTGCATATGGGCCACATTAGACGGGGCCCAAAAAATTTTATTTTTTTGAACCAGGTACCTACATACTATATCAAATGGGACAATCTCATTTTCGGTTTTAACCCACTAATGACAAGACGTTTAAATTTAAAATACAAATACAAAGTTTAAACTTATATAATGTTAAATTTATTATAATGGCTGGTTTTCATTAGGTCAAAATATGACACCAAACGTTGTCAAACTAATGAAAATGGGTTGGCATATTGTGTCAATTGCGTTGCAGTCAGTTTTGACAACTCATTGTCATATAAAATGACACGCATGTGAAAACTGTCAAATTCCAGTTTGACAGCGCAGTTAAAAAGTTTGACACACAAAATGAATTCGCAAATATGTTGAAGTTATGGAAACACATTTGACACCAAATTGTCATGGTGGCAGTTTAGTCAGTTTTTTAGGTCAGTGATAACCTAATGAAAACTAGTTTTAACGGATCACAAATACATGAAAAGTTGCCTTGACGTCTACGTCACGTTGATCCTGAGGTAAACAATTTTTTCGATGAGAACTACAGATGTGCAAAGGAAAGTCACAGCTGAATCCGGTAAAGAAAAAAACAGATATAATTTTTTGAATTATATAGTAAATGGGTAATTCCATGTCAAATCTTAAAATTGTTGGTATCAACTCTTCCCGATTTGAATGAATTTTTGTGGAGAGCTTCCTTTTATCATTAAGTTCTGGGAAAAAATAAATTTAAAAAATATTTACAACGTTAGGTTATTATTTTTCAACATTATCGCTCATGTTACTATAACCAGAAGCTCATGTTGAGGCAGCCGCCGTGGTGCAGCTGTTAAGTGTTCGGCCTCCTACAGCAAGTCGTGGCGGATAAATGCCCGGTAAAAGTTACTTCAAAAATTATTTAGAAAAAGAATTTTTCTAAACGGGGTCGCCCCTTGGCAGTAGTTTGGCAAACTCTCCGGGTGTATTTCTGCCATGAGAAGCTTCTCAGTAAAAACTCTTTTGCTTTGCAAGTGACGTTCGGAGTCGGCAAAAAAATGTAGGTCCCGCCCATTTGTAGGAAAAAATACCCAAGCAACACACCACAAGTTGAGAAGAAGAGAAGCTCGGCAAAAAGAGCTTCTGATAACCTGTTGGTATATCGCCGCCATTAGGTTTTTTTCCATGTTGAATAACTTCTCTTGGTGTTGAATTAACATGACTTACTGTAAAATAAACATGAACCGCATTTGAAAAGCTGGAATTCGTGTTAAATTAACATGACTCTCTGTTAAATTAACATGACTTACTGTTCAAGTTACATGATTTTCTTTTAAAATATCATGCATTCCTGTTAAAATAACAAATGCAAATTTTACAGGATCGTTCTTGTTGTTGATAGTAATATGGTTCATGTTGAAAAAATTATTCTGTGTGCGACTGATGACATGAATGCCTTTGAATTGGATTTTTATAACTGAGCTCTATTAAAAAAGAGTTTGAACTCATTTTCCCAAAAAATTAAAAATTTTAAATATATCTTTTTACAATGGAACGAGCGATATCTTAAAACATGTTTGATTTTTCAAAATGGTGTCTTTTATTTTTCAAATATATGAATTTTTGAATTTTGACCAAATAAAATATTTTAATTTATTTTGGTATTTACATCAGATTAATTTTTAAAAAGAAACTCTCGCCAAAATTCGTTCAAATCAGAAGGGGCGATTTCAATCATTTGACGTTTTGACATGGAATAACCCAAATAAGTTTGGAAAAGTAACTTTTTGAAATTGTTCGACATTTTTAGACCATTTTTATCTATTAATAAATGTTAATATAAATAGTTAAAAAAAAATGTATTTATTTTTTGGCGCGGTCTAATGTTAATACGTACAAAAGTGTGTTTTTTTATATTTGATAGTTTTTAGTGTATTTTCCTTTGGCATGTTGACGTTTTATTTTAATGAGTAAAGATTCCTGTTGATTTGCACCAAAACATATGTGAATGGCAATCACACATGCTTACATGCATTGCATACAAACACATCTGTAGGTACCTACATATGTTAAGTTCCCATCCACATACATATGTCCCTCCTGCTGTCATCATTTTCTACTCACGCCCAACTGTTTTGGACGCTTTCCCGCTGGGGCGCTTGTCGACTGCCGTAAAGTCAATCTGTTCGTACTCCGCAAATTCCTTTAATTTGACTTTTTCCGTTGCTTTAAGTATTTACTTAAGCAAAACAATAATTATGTAAAGGGTGTTAGTGTTTCTGCTTCAGTTGCAAATGTTGTTGTTGTTTTTTCTACTGTGTCTGTTGTCGTTGCAATGCCATTGGCTACAATGCAATGCGCTATATTTTCATACTAAATAGTGTTGACAGCGAAAAATGTGGCCAATGAAGGCGCCTATCATTCCTTTGCTAAGCACGCCTCGCGCACTTAAGAAATTCCGTACGCTTAATTTAATGAGTGCTGAATAAGTACATAATTAAATGGTTGTCTTTGAGAGATTAAATCATTCGTAATTTAATATTAATCGCATCATCATCAATCATTGGCGCTTAAGGGGTCCAGTACAACCTCGCATAACATTATCTATGCTCCTGTATGCGTTAAACTTTACTTAAACAAAATATAAAAGTGTGATGCGATATCACATCGCTGATACGTATAATGTTACAGTGACGACGTACGATCTAGCGATATGATATTGATATTACATCACATATGCTGAAATCACCTGATATATCATATATGGTCTGATCATATGATATGAACATATGGGTTCAAGTCACCAGCCGCTGATATGGGCTAATCATATGATATGAAAATATGCTGAAATCAAAAAAGTGCTAAAAGTATACGATCTAGCGATATGATACTACATCACATGTCCTGAAATCACCAGTCGCTGGTGTGAGCAGATTATATGATATGAACATATGGGTTTTAACTTATATATGATGTGATATTACATCACTGATCCTCACAATGTGAATCTGACCGCGTATGATTTAGCTTTATGATATTACATCACATGTGCTGAAATCACCAGCCGCTGCTATGGGCTGACCATATGATATGATAAAATGGTGTGATATCACATCGCTGCTGTGCACCTGAAAGGGTGCGATCTAGCGACATGATATTACATCACATCTGCCGAAATCATCAGCCGCTGCTATGGGCTGATCATAATTCTCTATAAGTGTACGATCTAGCGATATGATATTACATCACATCTGCTGAAATCACCAGTCGCTGATGTGAGCAGATTATATGATATGAACATATGGGTTTAGCTTATGTATGATGTGATATGACATCACTGATCCTAACAATGTGAAGCTGACCGCGTATGATTTAGCTCTATGATATTACATCACATGTGCTGAAATCACCAGCCGCTGCTATGGGCTGACCATATGATATGGTAATGTGGTGTGATATCACATCGCTGCTGTGCACCTGAAAGGGTGCGATCTAGCGACATGATATTACATCACATCTGCCGAAATCATCAGCCGCTGGTATGGGCTGATCATACGATCTAGCGATATGATATTACATCACATCTGCTGAAATCACCAGTCGCTGATGTGAGCAGATTATATGATATGAACATATGGGTTTAACTTATGTATGATGTGCTATCACATCACTGATCCTAACAATGTGAAGCTGACCGCGTATGATTTAGCTCTATGATATTACATCACATGTGCTGAAATCACCAGCCGCTGATATGGGCTGATAAAATGATATGAAAATATCGCGTGATATCACATCGCTGCTGTGCACCTGAAAGGGTGCGATCTAGCGACATGATATTACATCACATCTGCTGAAATCACCAGCCGCTGCTATGGGCTGATCGTAATTCGGCCAACATGTTTTGAACACATTTTAAAATGTATGTGAGCTGTGCCAATTTCAAAAAATTACTATTTCACATATACTCCCAATTACTCATTCCACTCTTCCCTATAGGTAAATATTTTTCAGGAAACTGTATACTCGTATTTCCCGTTTACTTTTTTATCCGCTCTACACCTGCAGATATTTTTATTTATATTAATAAATTTCCACCGAACTATTTTTAGCCAATCCACTCACATGCCCATGATATTTATTAATTTTTAGATTTTGTTTACTATGTGACATTTTTATACGATCATGTTAAAATTGTGGCAAATCGAGCTGATATGTCATTTTAATTGGCTACTTTAACAAATAAATAATGTGCTAAAATTCTATAATAAGGCATTGCGATTAGGAAAAATATTTTTCCTGAAATCGTGGGCAGTGAAAAGCGGTTTGATTTGTTGCTAATTCATATGTTTTTGTTAGTCATATTTCATACAAACATAATTGGCTCTTATACGTCTAGGATTTTCTAGTCAAATTCAACAAGGCAGCCAACTTTACTTGGGAATAGTTTTAACTTCACCAAGTAGGGCCAGTGCTCCACCACTTGATGTTTTAAAAGTGGTGGCGGTCTTCCTACCTTCCATTGGATCTATGGGCTGATATTTTTCTTCTCAAATCGACAATGGAACCCGTAGAGTGACGCGCACAACATACCTACACCTATTCACTTGAAAACGTATATTCCTTAATTGCACAACTGACTTTGTGATTGACCAATATTTTTTTTATCATTAAAGTGATAAATATCTGGTATGTAGAAGACGTCACTGAGGTAATTAGGGTATTATTAAATCGCCTGTTTTTCTACTTTACCCATTAAATTTTTGAGCAAATTCCAATAGTAAAGACAGCAATATGTAGGTACATTGTACAAGTATCAAAAATAAAAATAAATATTGCTGTCGTCATAACATCACATGCTCATGTGATATCAGCCTAGGAATGCGATTAAAAGTAAAATTACGCAGATTTAATGAATGAATTTATCAATTTCGTTTTGAATTTTTATGCAGCGAATTAGGGCTATTGCTGATGCTTTTCTTTTTGATTAACGTAAGTGGGTACGTACTGATGATATAAAACCCGACACTAAGTATTTAGGCAATATTTCGGGATTACATCACATTTGCTGCTCATTTTTTTTTATCGTAGTACCGGTTTCTTTCTTGAATGGATTTTATATTTCATTTATTTTGAAAATAATCTACACCATTTCAAGTTGGATTTTAGAAAGCGTCAGTTGGATTTTGGAAGGCGTCGATTGAATTTTAGAATTGTCAATTGGATTTTAGAAAGTGTCAGTTGAATTTTAGAAAAGTTAATTGGATTTTAGAAAGCGTCGATTGGATTTTGGATGGCGTTATTAGGATTTAAGAAAGCGTCAGTTGGATTTTAGAAAAGTTAATTGGATGTTAGAAAGCGTCAATTGGATTTTGCATGGCGTTATTTGGATTTTAGAAAGTTTCAGTTGGATTTTAGAAAACTGAAAAAATTTAAATTCTTGCTTTCTAAAATCCAATTGACGCTTTCTAAAATACAATTGATTATAATTTTACACTTTCAAAATGGCGTAAATTGGATTTCAGAAAGCGTCAATTGGATTTTAGAAAACATAAGTTGAAATTTTTTTAAGTTTTCTAAAATCCAATTGACGCTTTCGGAAATCCAATTGATAATTCTAAAATCCAATAACCGCTCTCCAAAATCCAATTGAAAACTCCAAAATCCAACTACCGCTTTCTAAAATCCAATTGACTATTCTAAAATCCAATTGACTATTATAAAATCCAATTAACGTTTTCTAAAATCCAATTGACAATTCTAAAATCCAACTAACGCTTTCTAAACTCCAACTTGAAATGGTGTAGATATCCACTTAGCAATACAGACCTATGATTACTCAATATCATTTCTGTAGTCATAAGCAATAACAGCCTAAGTATACCTAAGATATTAGACCAGTTGAAATTTTTGCTGGTGATTTTGAATAGCAACATCGAAACATTTTTCAAGACTTTCATTGGTCTTTTTTTACTTTCTTTACAAACAATTAAATCCAATACGTTTGCCTTAGTTATAAAACAGTTTTGTTACAAAAATTCGCCAGCAAAGATTTCAAGTGGTCTAATTTCTTAAGTCGACTTAGGCTGTTATTGCTTATGACCGCAGATGTCATGTTATCGTATGAGCAAATATGGTTCCAGATAATTTTCCTATCGATTTATAAATTGACAGCCCTACTGTGCAGAGACTGGGAATATGATACAAATAACAGGTTGAGGGTGATTGGGCCTACCTTCGATCCCGGAAGGACTTCCAAATATTTACCCACACGTTGATATGCCCAGCCTTTCTTCGCATACATTAGGCGCATTTTCATCGACAAACTTGGTTATTTATTCATCCTTGTGAATTCGGTTATAAAATACGTGAAAGTATTGCTCCATTTTTAATGAGCTCTTAAATTTATATTTATATAAATATTTTGACAGATTAAATTATCGAATCCAGTGATGATTTTGACATCTCGAATGTGTCCACACCCAGCAACCAACCTTTGAAAAACTGTATAGCTCTCAAGTTGATATCCAACACAATTCTCCTTTTTTTATCCAACCTTAGAAAACTTTGTAGCTCTCAAGTTGAGATCCAACATCATTCTCCAAGTATTATCCAACCAATTCATGGCGTTTTAACTTAAAAAAATCATGGAATTTTTTTCGGTATTCATTTTTAGAGTCGCATTCATACCCTTGAGTCCAATTAGAGTATCCCATTGGAGTACAAGTTGAGAACTATCCTTTTCCCAACTTGAAACAGCGTTTTTTTTTTCATATAAAAAATGCCCTTTTGCTTGAGAACGCAATCGTTCTGAAGTGGTGTTCCTGTTGAGAAACAACGCTTGAGGTGTGAGAAGCCCCTTAGTTCTCAACTTGAGATCTAACGTTACTCCAGCCTAAATGTTTGCTGGGCGCTTGCTTCGACGGAAATGCGCCTAATGGCATTGATTTCTAACCTAACTCACAAATTTCCACTAACCTATAAAGTATTTTCTTCAGTACATCGTATTTAAAATGATTCCACTAGGGTATACATTCTTGATAACAGTTGGCTGATTTTGATGTTGCGCAGTGTATTTACTAGAAATATATTCCACTTCTGAATTATTGTCTTACCATAAGTTTTGGCAGGGTCCCAACAGTCGGAATTTGCTCTAACTGATCCTTCCAAGGCGGTGGAGCCACCACCGATTGACGAAAATCAGGACACCCCAGAGGATGCACTTGAAATGATTCATTGTTGAAGAAATAAATTTTGGTCTGAAATATATCGATAAATGTTTTGAATACAGTGTGATATTTTGAATGCATAGAAATGAAGGTACTCACTTAAGGTTAAAAATAAATAAACATGACAACTTTCACTTAAAACTGTATTGGATTATATTTTATTTGCCTTATTTTTGATGCACTATACATAAATGTGAATCTTGTTAGATGTGTATGTAGTTCTTGTTCGTGTATTTTACTCTCAATGGGGTTGTTGTCTTGCTTAAATAAACTAATCTTTATCTTTCATATGCATGAATTGTAGTGTGTTTTCTTTTTATATTAATATCGTGTGTATAAAGTACAATTATTATTTCATTTATTTATTTTTTGATTAGTAAGTTCTTTTTTTCATTACTGTTGTAATTTTCTTTATAAACCGTTTAATGCATGAAAAAGCTCAAACTTAAGCGAAATGATAAAAATAAAATATAGTTATAGTTACTTTTTGTTTTTTTGTTTTTTAACAAGTATTAGCAACTTCTCAACTCATTTAGCTCTACTACGTTAGGTAATTATAACTTAAGTTCGTTTTGAGTTACATTTAATCTGCGTATACATACTATAATTATAATCCTTTTTTTTTTTTAATTTTTTTCTTCTACCACATTTGCTCTGCGCTTTACCTACAACATTTGTAAATGCACAAAGCACCAATCTATGATTTCTATTTATTTATAAATTTCGCAGCATGCGGATATTTATCAGCTTTATAATCAGTATCCTTCTTCAAACGCTCTCGCACATTTAAGCGTACTGCTTCTGTGTAGGAGGCTTGCACCGCAGTATTGTTGGCGATGGCGTCGGTAATTTCTTCCGCTGTTCGATCATCACTTACAGCAGCAGCAGTCGTAGATGCACGTGATCCAACCGTTTGTATGGCTTTGCGTACACTTCGTGCGATAAGTGTATTGACATCTGTTGGTGCTTTGTCATTTTGTATCATTTTCCTTCGTTTGGCCGACATGCCTGATATGTACGCATCGGAGAATGGAGTTTGATTTGTCGAGTTCTAAATGTGAAAAGGAGATAATTATTAACAAGTAAGGCAATCTAAATGCGGGTGAAACTGAATATTTTTTAACCAGCTGCTATTAAATAATGAATAAAAATATTATACTAACTGCACTTTGTGTACGCAGATCACGTGCTATTATTGGCAACCAGTCGTTGGGGAAATTTCTATGCCACGATTCTGAACCAGCTGTAACGCTGGGCAATGGTTCGGCGGGTAAAAGTTCGATTTCCACGTCATCATCTAAATCTATTGTGAATTGACTTTGTGGTTTTGTTTCAGATGTCGACGCCACTTCTATCATTTCAACGTCATTTTCCAAGGGCTGCAAGTTAAACAGAGATGGTGGAGAAACAAATGACTCCTAGTGATTTGTCAAAATTGTAATATGCGAAATATGTTTGTGTATTAAAGTATAATCAAGAAAGTGTTTGCGTTTGGAAGGAGTCTCAAATCAGATTAACTTCGATAATAGGCGCATTTTATTGTAGCGAGTGGAAAAAACGCTTAACTCGGTTAAAGTTATTCATTTCACACTCGCTACGAAGGAAACACGTCTTTTGCTGGGTTGAGTTAAACAAAATAAGCTGACATATACATATGAAATATGTACGTTTAGGATTTATCGTTTGAAACAAATAGCAATCATTTTCTTGAAATCTAGTATTTTTTGAAAATTTGATCATGCTTACTGTTTCTAGAGCAGACTTTACTGAGTCTATTTTCCGATGCACAAGGAATTGTTGTGCGTCAGCTGTGTCAGTAGTGGCTGGAATTACAGTGTTTATATAGATGGTCAAGAAACGTAAAGCTTCATCTTGGAAATCTGGAATGAAAAAAAAATTGTTATAAAAAGTAGTTCTTAGGATTTTCCTTATTACATACTACTAGAAAACCCGGCAAGTGTTTCACTATCCAAAACCTGACTATAACTTCCCTCCTCACCCTGGGATTGCTCATTTTGAGCCTATCTTCCTCATCCTAGACCTTTCAGCTTCTCATATTCTCTCCCCTTTTCATATATCCTATTTATTTCTCTTTAAATTTTCCACTTCTATTTAAATTTCCCTTCTCCGTTTTTTGTCCAATTCTATTTTCTTTTTTCTATTATTTTCAATATCTAATTATTTCAAATTCCCTTTTCCCTTTGTATTTCTGTACCTTTTTATATCACTTCCCATTTGTTACTATTTCAATTTTCCACCATCTCACTCAAAATTTTCCTTTTCTCTTTTCAAAAGAAAGAAAGATGGTGCTGGAGTCGTATTATTTTGAAAATCCACATTTAGAATCCGTAACTATTTGTTTTTTCAAGTTTAAAATGTAGCCGAAAATGTGTTCTATAATAAAAAAACTAAGGCCCCGTTTTTCGAAGTTAACCCAGCCGGGTGCTGTACAGTGTAATATACAGCAAAATCGACTTTTTTTCTGGGTATGGGATCTAACCAACTCTTTTGAAGAGATTGAGACATACATAAAAAAACTACGTACCCCGTTTTTCGAAGTTAGCCTCCAAAATCCAGATATGAGCTTTCGAAGTTCGAAATTAGACCCTTTTCCATCTGCTGTATGTATTTAAGAAATTAAAAAACGGAAGAAATGTGGGCGTGGTCTGCTCCTTGTTCCATTGGTATACTTATTTTACAACTACATGAAGTTTTTGACACCAGTTGAAAACTTTTCAAACATAGGGTTTTTAATTTTTTCGAAGATCTAACTTCTGGCACCTTTGACAACTTTTAAAATCAAAAACGGAAACCAATCGGACAAGGAAGTCAAGCAAACCAGGCCCACATTTTTCCTTTTTAAATAAATTAAGTGTCTAATTTGCAACTTCGTAAGCCCATAACTAAATTTTTTTCTTGGAAAACGGGGTACCTAGTTTTTATTTTAAGTATGTGTTAATCTCTTTAAAAAAGTTGGCTAGATCCCATACCCAGCCGGCTGCTGTACAGTGTAATTATATACCCAAATATTACTGATCTAAGCCAACAGATTCAAAGTCATAACGAATTGGAATTGATTGGGGTTTGCATTGTCCACTTCTAATGTTCCTGGCAACTTTCATAAAAACTTTCTCCTGATAATAACAAAGATAAGCAACATGTATACTTACACGAACGCGTTGGCACCAACAACAAACGCATCAATTGAGCCCAATACAATTCAGCATTACTACGTCCCACGCAAACATTTAAAACACTGTATAAACGCTTAACAAAATCTTCACAAATCTTTTTGATGCGTTGTTCAAACGCTGCTGCATTACACTGCTCATCGCGTACAATCTCAATGAATAGCGGTAACATGTGTCGTAAAATGTTAACAACCGAATGACGTGAATCATATTCGGGTTTCTCGTATTGCGGCAACAGAACCAATGATTCACCAAACCAATCAATAGCACGATTAATAGCTGGTGGTACTGTTTCTTCATTAATTGGTCCACCAGCGAATAAACGTTGATTAACAAAATTTAGCAATTGTGTACGCAAATTACGACGATAAGTATCTGTATTGGTATTGGTATTGCTATTGTTGGGAGTGTTATTTGAAGTTTCAGTTGGATTGGCTGCTGTTGATGATGGCGTTTGCGGTGATGCAGTTGTTGGTGTTGCATTGCGATTTGCTGCACCTGGTAATAGATTACGTAAAGAGAAGAAATTTCCTGCTGGTAGACGTGGTGTTAGTGAAGATGGTGTAGTGCCAGCAGCAGCGGCGCCCGTACGTGGTGTTGTTGTAGGTGGTCCGCCACTACCTGCAACTGTTGGCGTCGAACGTACGCGTGATGGCAATAGGCCGTGAAGTGAACGTAATGAACGTGGATTAAGCGCATGCGAAGCTAATAGATTAGACAAAGTTCCATTTGGAGGGTATGTGGAT
Organism: Campiglossa producta; assembly: GCA_964058755.1. Taxonomy (NCBI): domain Eukaryota; kingdom Metazoa; phylum Arthropoda; class Insecta; order Diptera; family Tephritidae; genus Campiglossa; species Campiglossa producta. Next base: position 17,303,519 of record CAXKVI010000002.1, on the reverse strand, counting down.
TAAAAATGGCGGTAAAAGTCATTTTGTATGTACTGAGTAGGTGTGTAAGTAAAAGTAGTTGTCAATTCTACAGGTTAGGTGTTAATTGATTCCAAGATTTGTGAGCAAAAATTCTTTCAATATCTCTTCCAGCCAGTTATTGCTTTTTATAGCCTAAGATCCGACAAAGAGACGACCTTCACCACACTGTTTTTTGAAATGTTTTTGGTTTTTTTTTTTTATTTTTATTTTTTTTTATCTAATTTTTTACTTAATTTAATTAAATTTTTATTTTATTCCTTATTTATTTAATTTTTTTTTGTTTTATTTTATTTCATTATTGTCTTGTTTCATTTAATTCGAATTTAAATTGTTTAATTTTCCTTTGTTTTTTTTGATTTAATTTAATTTTACTTTAGTTTTTTTTTTTTGTAGGTGCAAAATTCATAAGAATGCACTTTTTAAAAATTGATTAACAATGCCCACTCACAAGATATTTTAGTATAAAGAGTAATTAACTGTTTCAATTGGAAAATAGTTAAGTTAGTAAAAAAGATATTGTATAAAAAAGTGTAAAGCATACTCTTTCCGCCATTTCAAGTATTCAAATTCCAAATTTGGATTTCTTACAATACTCACTTATTATCTGTGGAGTGGCATTATTAGTATTTGTGTTTGCACCCGGTGTTGTTGAGCTACTTCCACTACCATTCTCTGGTTCGCGTATATGATGACTGTTACAAGGCAAAAAGCGATCAAACGAGGACATCATGTTAGCCGGTATGAAACGTCCATTCCAACCATTTGCCGGTATGCCACCAATCTGTAGCTGTGGCCGTGATGTTGAACGTGTTTGTGTTGATGTGGTTGGTAAGGTGCCGATTGCCAAAGAAGCGGAAACAGGACGATGATTTGCAGTTAAACCGGTACCTGTTGCTGGCCTTGCAGAATTGTTGCGTTCATTATTTGCGTTATTGGCTGCATTTGCATTGCCGCTAGAACTAGTGCTGCTACCACTGCTGTTATCAGTGGCATTGTTATTGGCGGCATTATTTGCCGAACTGCTAGCTGTTGCGGAAGCTGTAGCTCCTCCTGCTTGGGCACGCTGCTCGTTATTTGCATTGTTGGTGCGCGCATTTACTGGTACACTCACTATGGTTGGTGGTAAAATTTGCACATGAAGTTCGGTATTGATGGGCGCTGAGTTGACCATAGCTTGAATAAGACGTGACATTTGCACTTGTGGATTATCTAGAGAAGTAAGAGATAATTGGTATTCATAAGGTTTATGTGGCAAAGTAAATTAAAATGAAATATATTAGTTTTTTTAATGAATTATTTAAATTTGAATGACCTTAAATTTAATTTTCAGTAGATCATTTAACGACATTAGTAATAACAAAAAGAAATACTCCCAAACATAACTTTTACTATTTTCAAAATATAAGTAAGAGCAATTTTGGGAGCTGTAAAAATATATGAATTACATTTTTTAGGCGAATCATATTTCAAACTTTTAATACATATACCATAAATAAACTTTGTAAAACTGTATTTGAGATAAGGGCAAGGGTATTTAAGAAAAGACGGCAAGTCGTAAGTCATTTGAAGAACAGAGTTGCTTAGTATTTTTTTAAACTTATCTCAAATACAGTTGGAGAAGTTCAATGTCTTATTCGGTACTCGCTAGTTATGAAGTTCTGTCTTAAGTAGTCAAGAGCCAGCATTGCTTGCTGTGGTGAATTTAGTTACTTAATTTAAAACTTGTATGTTAAATACTTTTTATAACGACTACAAAACAAACATTTGCTCCTATAATTAGTGAACTAAAATTTTTTTAGTACTATGAATATATTTACAAATGAACAAAAAGAACGTAATAACTCTATCATTTGATAGAGATAAAAAAAACCAAAAACCTACTGCCAAAATACAATCCACGTCTCGGTTGGAGCATTATCTCTATTGTATTATCATCTACAAAACAACATACATAAATTTCAAAAAGGATTGTAAATGCAAAAAAGTTTAATTAATTAGATAATTACACAAGCACATAATTACTTACCATTGCTTTGTGTAGCCGCATTCGTTGCGCCTATAGCAATTGGGGTGCTGGGCGTAGTTAGAGGTTCATCAATTGGATCCTCAATCGAACTGCCACCACTACCACTTGCACTTGTATTTGTGCTATTATTACGATTATTTTCGCCGCTTTCAGCGCTGTTGCCGTTATTGGTTGCTGTGGCACCAGCTGCAGCAGCATTTATTAAAGCTGGAGGATGTATATAACGTGGTCCTATAAACGCACGAGAACGCGAGCGTGGCTGAATATTTCCGCCCGTAGCGGCCGCAGCTGCAGCTGCTGCAGCAGCGGACAAATAATTGTTTGAGCTAACATAACCACTTTGTTCAACCAGTATGGGACGACAGGTGAGGAAACGTGGTGCTGGTTGTGATATATCCAACATTAGATCTGATATGGCGTGCTGAGCATGTGACATATAATGTAGAGCTTCCGAGACACGATTATAAAGTCGTTGCGCATTTTCACGTTCAGTTGTTTGCTAAAATTTTAAAACTTAAGTTATTTGAGTTATCGTTTTATCAATATTTACTCACCTCCTCTTCGAAAGTTGGATCATTATTTAATAATTCATAAAATTGTTGTATGAAAGGATTTAAACGAGTTTGCACTGTACGCATTTGCTCAACCACTTCAGCCAACACACGCGTATTAGTGCGACGACGTGACGGATTCTCATCGGTGTTAGTACCTTGTGTTATAGACGTATTAGATGCATCAGCCGCTGAAGTATCAGGTGTTGTCAAATTTGGTGATGGATTAGTATTGTTTGCTGTATCGGTGCCAGATAAATCAGAAGAAACGCTAATATTAGCACCTACACTATCGTATGCATCATCAATGACATCTTCTATAATAACCGCAGCTGTATCAGCATCATTTCCGGCACTACCACCGCTATCATTGGCATCCATGTTTGCTGCAGCAGCAGCTGCTAGAGTGCTATTCGCAGCGGCAGCATCACCTTCATTTGAACCAAAAACAGTAGGTAATTGCAATACTGTTACATTGGTATTATTATTACGACGTAATGCTGCTGAGACAGCATCTTGCACCATTTCCACAATATTCTGATTTTGTGGTATATCAGCAGCGGTAAAGCCTACTTCCACAACAGTCGATTCCATTGTCCAACTACCGCGTGCCAAAATATCCAAAGAGGTATTATTGAGACCCTGTAAAATATCCCAAAAAAAATAATGTTATATTTGAATTATATAAAGCTCAATTATAAATACCCTCTCTGGATCTTCCAAATAGGCCGCAATATTATTAGCACAATCCAGCATATGACGCGCCACGGTTATACGATTCATACTAAATGATGAGGAAGCAGCAAAAGGATTTGGCTGTTGTTGTCCGTTAGTTGGCTAGTTTTTTTTTTAACAAAGAAAATGTCTTTAAGTAAGTTAAAGCTTTAAATTGATTGCATATTTACAGCAGCATTCATTGGTATTGCCATTGTACCAAGCACCATGCCATCCAATGCTCGAAATAGTGGTGAATTGCGCATTCCACCACGATTATTAGTACGTTCACGTGTATTGGGTGTATCATTCGATGAGGAATTGGAAGTTGATGGGCCACGCTGCGACGGTGGCGGGCGTTCAGCCACATGCACCACCTTACCGTCGACATCTGAAAGTTTAAAATTATATTAGACAAGCTTATGCCAACTTTTCTGTAAAAAATTGCAAAAGAAATTTTTTTTTTTTTATTTTTTATAAAGTTATGTATTTAGAAGCGAGTTAAAGTGCTACTGAATATCCGATGATAAACGGTTGGTATCATATTTTAGCCGCCTATAGGAATACTTCCTTTATTGTCGATGCCTATGCAAAACTACCAATCTACCAGAGCAAAACCTCCCAAATGACTAAAGTGACAAAAATGAAGTTGCAAAGCCACTCATCCCGCTTAGCAAAGAAAATGTCAGCAAATTTATTTGCAAAACCGTCTATAGGCATATATGTAGTTTCACAAAAAAAGCCTACTAACTTACTACATACTGGAAACTTTAGTTCAATTCTGGGTTACTTCGGTAAATATCATCTTTTAAGAACTGAAACTAAAATTCAATTGCCAGATTATACATGGGCTTAAAACGAAATTGGTTTTTTTGATCTCCTGTAAAATTTGATTGCTTTCAGATAGTTGGTTTTGCATCTGGTGGTCTTGCATAGGCATCGACGATATGTACTTCAACAAATTGGATTTGTCCCACTTCCCATTTTCCCTTATTCACCGGGAGAGATTCGTCTTATATGAAAAAAAGACGGATTTGCTACGCCTACAGAACGCATTTCTTTCTTAGTTTCTCACAGAACTTAGCTAGCGGAACCTTTGAGCTTTTATTCGCTGTACTATAGGTCATATCCTGGCTCGTTTTGGCCATCGTTATATTTTTTTTTACATTTTCGGTGTTGCCTTCACGTGAAGGAATATACATTTTCGATAGAACTTTTCCCTCAAACACTCCAAGGGCCATTTCTCCATCTTTCGACACTGTTAAGAACATGCCCGAAGTAGGTATACCTGTCGTAAGAGGCTACTAAAATCCCTTACCGGGCTAGTGGCACAGATAGCCGGGCTAGTACCCCAAGGTGTATTTCACCGGAACGTACCGGATTCATATCCTGCAAAGGACTGACAACATCAGTACAACGCTGTATAGTCTGTCACTTAACTTTTTATAAGCGGATCTTCCGACTAGGCTGGCCGAAGTACTGCTACAACAACAACAGGTATGTTGAGAGACTTACAGAGTTCGCTCTATGTTCGTCGAGAGAGGCCTTTATTGCTCTTCTCTACGCAAGTAAGTAAAATTCGATTTCCACCGCTTCACAGCGAGGCCCTTAGGCAGAGTCCTTCTTTTCCTATAGTGTTCTTTTCCTATAGTTTTTTAAATTTTTTTCTCAATAACTTACTGTAGCCCAATTTTTTGCACTATGGAATACCTGTAGGAGAAATTTTAATTATTCAAAAATTTGTTTTTGTGCGTACATGTCGTAAAGAATGACGCCGTAGATTTAGTCGGTGATATTGTCAGATCGCGCTCGATGAAAAACCTGGAAATGAGTCCCTGAAACTGTGTTGCGGGTGTTAGTAGGTTTTCATGCTACCACAACAAACCACAATTCTGTCCCTTTTGTTTATAACTATCTACATATTAATTATTGAAAGCTCGATTAGTCATAAATATCGAATATCCGCTGTACGTGCCAGGTAGTAGTATAACAAGGGTTAAACACGTATCAGCTTGACTCACCATATTCTTTCAATTGTTTCTCATCAGCTAGAACACGTCCACAATAGATGATGCGCTGCTGATCCGCAGCGATGTTGGTCCTTTCTGCTATCTTGTCCTTAAATTCACGAATTGTCAGCTGGAATTAAAGGAATTGAATATTACTTGAACAACTTAGCTGACAGACCATTTCTCTCAACCCCAACCAGCAAGGGAGTGGTCCACCACCAAAGTACATATTTTCTTGCTACAACTAAAAACACCTCCTCAGATTTTCAAAACCTCACTTACCTCATTATCAATACTAAAATCATGCGTTTGTGCATCGAGCGTTTTTACTCTTAAATTTATTAACATTTTGCGTGGTGACGGCGGAGGCCTAACGACGAGACAGCAGCAAAATGATTGATAATGTATAAAATGCAAAGCGCGATTGAGCGTGTTCAGACACAAAAACCAATCGCCGCTACAAATTAATTAACCTAGAATAGTTTTATTTGTTTTAAATTGCACGTTTTACGTATTTGTTGCGTAGTTTAACTTAATTCCAATTGTTTTGTTGTTGCTGCTGTGAGGAAAAAATTTCAATTTTCCAGAAGTTTTTTTTTTTTTACATCAGACGACGACGAATGCAAAGTGAAATGTCAAAATCGCGCAATGAAATGACGTTTCTTTTTGACAGTTTTTGTTTTTTTTTCTTCTGCACGCTTTCAACAAATTGCATACGCAGTTTGCCTCGCTCACACTACAGAATAACCGGCAAGGAATTGTAGATGACACAACTCTCTTCTTCTCACACACAGTCTTCAAATGGGAGCCCCACTGTATGCATTAACGGTTGGGAAAAATTTTCTATTGGCACACCGAAAACGCTAATTTTAACTGTTTCTAATCAACAAATTCTGCACAAACTGATAGCTCTCGAGTTTGTCGTATTTCGCTACGCACTTAATTTGCTAACTTTTATGTTTTTAGTGTAGCTGTACACCTTTTTGTTGCGTTTTTGTCAATAAAAAGTTCTCCAGTCACACAATTTCGGCATTCGACTTTTGCTTCACAAACGAAATGCTGCCGTATGTTATCGAATTTTCGCCTTGCCAACTATTTCAAAGGTGATGCCAGAGTTTTGAAGTCTCATAAAAATCCCTGCCTACCAATAGTGCAATACCAAAAATTACTGTGGGTAAAAGTAGGCATCGAAATGAACGTATTAACAAAATAATCCACTTTTTTATCCTCTTCCTTTGGAAGCGCAATCAAGTAATTTCCCAAAAATTGTTCGAAGATGGTTAGCAGGGATTCTGGCAAATCTACCTTGCTAACAATCTTTGGATAATTTCTTGGGAAATTACTCAATCGCTCTTCCCAAAAAAAGTGGTTAAAAAAGTGGATAATTTTGTTCAGCTTTTCTATCTACTCTGCCAATTAGAGTTGGAAATTATGGAACTATCGATTTATATCGAATTATACGCTGATATTTCGATGCCTACTTTCACTCACAGAGATTTTTGGTATAACACAGCACTAATTTCTGATTTCATTTTCGCCATAGCGGAATGTTCAACTTGTTATAATGCCCCTGCAAACCAGCGGTAGTCATGGTGAAAACAAAACCAAAAATTAGTGCTGTGCAATACCAAAAATGAGTATGGGTAAAAGTAGGCATCGAAATACCAACACATAATTTAATATAACTCGATAGTTTGAAAAGCACCTTCAAAAAGGTAGAAAAGGCGCTTCGCTGAAAAAAATATCTGCTGTTTTATCCACCTTTTTGGGAAACGCGCCCCGGTAATTTCTCAAGATTTTATCCACTGCTGGTTAGCAGGGCTCGATCCTTTGAAAGTATGTGAGAGTGAGAAGCTTCTAATGTCAGAAATACACCCGGATAGTTTGCCAAACTACTGTCGAGGGGCGACCCCGTTTAGAAAAACTATTTTCCAAAATAATTTTTGATGTTGTTGTTGTTGTTGTGAACAACAAAACACTCCCCGAAGGTTTTGGGGAGTGATGCCGAAGTTGACAGTCCTTGGCCGGATATGACCCCGATACGCTGCGGTACTCCCTTGCGGTACTGCCCGACTGTCGTGGTAGCGATTTGGTATGACCAGTGGAACCTTCTAGGTCATGGCATCCCTCCATCCATGAGGAAGGAGAAGATGGGTAATGAGAGGTAAGAGGCATCATATCCGTAGATCAACCATTGAGTAGCACGTCAATTACCTATGTGCATATTAGTCGCCTCTTACGACCGGTATGCCTACCTCGGGCATATTCTAAACCCCTAACCCGCAGGGGGTAATAATTTTTGATACTGGGTTTTGCCCGGCATTGATATGACACGACTTGGTGTAGTAGGCCGAGCCCTTAACCGCTACACCACGGCGGCCTACCTACCGTCACCCACCCCAAAACTTAGGAGTGACTTTCGACACCATGCACACTTTCGCTGCCCATTCAGCAGCAATTATCCCTAAAATACAAAGCCGCAACAAAATCCTCAAGTCGCTAGCCGGCAGTACCTGGGGAAAAGACTAAGAAACGTTATTGGCAATCTATAAGGCAATTGGTCGGCCGATCCTGAACTATGCGTCGTCGATATGGTCGCGGGGCTTGCAAACGTTTATTGGAGTCAGCCAAACACCGCACTCAGAACCGCAAGGGGGAGTGTCCTTAAATATGTCTCCAATTCCTCATTCACACCATGAGGCGGAAATGCTCCCAGTTAGGGAGCATAATGAAATGCTGTGTAAGCAGTTCCTGTTCAATTGTTGCAAACCGCACAATCCTAATAGGCAACTGCTTGAGCTAACAGCGCCTCCTTGATGAGATCCGACACCTTGTAACAACGCCTTTTTGATCCAGAGGTGCATAAGCTGGCCCTAAAGCACATCCATGATATGTCCGTTGCCTACCATCTTGATCTCTGTCCGTTGTACGACGTTTTGCATACTTCAACACCTCACGTTGTTGTCGTGGAACGCCATCTTCCTCCAGAGACAAGGGTCACTCTGGCTCAATTACGTTCTGGATATTGTATCAGGTTAAACTCCTACTTATCCAAACTGAACCCCGACGTGCCGAATGATTGATCGGCATGCGGCTCGTCCCCTCATAACACTAACCACCTATTCTAACACCCATCTCCTTGTGGTCCAACCCTGTAGAAAATGATAGTGTCCTATAGGACTCCCGTTAGAAGACATTGATGACCATTTAGGCTAAGGATAAGTACACGTTGGGCAGGGTAACACTCCGTTACAACAAGAACATTTTGAGCTTGTAACCAAGGCGAGTCTTTATCATGATGTTATTTGGGGAGTTAGATGCAGTTTCATAGTCTGCATGCATTGCAACAAGGCAAAAAATTCATAATCATTCTCGTAATCCCAATCTACTAACAATAAAATAATCAGCTTCATTGTGGAACTGCAAAAATTTGCATAGCAAAGGCGCTGACGACTTCTTACCCAAACACTGCTATCTACAACGTCAATGCCTCAGACCGAGTCAAAATAAAGCTAAAGACAGGCGGTATGCTGCAAACAAAGAAAAAAACCAACACGTCGGAGTAAAATAATACTGTGCAAATGCAAACTTATGTCAATTGTAAATTAAGCGTGGAAATGAGCAGCAAAGTACTGGGGCATGCCACATGCAACATGATTCCGCCGACGCCTAACAAATGAGAAGATGAGACTTAGAAAACACTGAGCTAACCGCCAGATCTGAAAAGCTCTTTAACCAGAACGACTGTCTCAAAAGAATTTGTTGTTTTTTTTTGCATAAAAATACACATTTGTAAAATGCTATGTATGAAAATATGTGCTACAAACGGGCTTACAAACCAGGGTTCGGAAATATTCACTCTCGTTCACTCGCATTCACGAATATGAACATTAAAAAAAATGATCCCGAAAAAGTCTTAAAGTGATCCGGAAAGCAATCCCGAAATGATACATAAACAATTCCGCAAGTGCTTAAAAAATATCCCGAAATGGTCCCAAAAGCAATTCCAAAATGGTTCCGAAAAAATATCGAAATGGCCCCTAAAAAGGTGCTCCACATAGGCGAATAAAACCCAGAAGTCCCGTCAAAATATTTTTTGGCTCACATTCCTATCGGTATACCCGCAACATCATTTTTCAAATTTACTACTGCGATCTTCGGTGAATAAGTCACACAAAATATGCATTCAGTAAACGACGAGATAAATATTCGCGAATATTTCTACGCAACATATGCATACATTTATGAATGTGAACGACAAGATAAAATATTCTTAGATAGATTCGAGAATGCTTTGAGAATGATTCGCGAATACATTCGTGAACGTCAATAATGTGAATTTTTTTTATTCTTATTCACGAACGCGAATGCAGTTTTTTTAATGTTCATATTCGTGAATACGAATGCAAAAGAACGTTCTTGAATATTCATATGTAAATGAAAAATTCCGAACCCTGTTACATATTTACACATAGATACAAATATTCGTACTAAGGGATATGGGATGGGTTAAGCGATTCCTATGCGACAGGAAATGTGCAAATTTCAGGGTTAACAATGTTGAACTAGTGATAAAGGATATGACTGCAAATGCAAGTACATATGTATGTATGTTTGCATGTCGATGAACAAGTATGTATTTGTATTCATATGTGACTCAAAAAGTATCTACCCTGCAAGACATCGAGCAACTCATCTCCAAAGAGAGTAGTTCGCATTTCGTCCCTTTTGTATATAGTGGGCTATATATAAACAGCAAGCCAACCCCAGATAGTTATAGGTAAATACGAGCGTTTACGGGAAACAACGAAGTGCCATTTTCTCAATGTCTGCTAACCGTCAATTTATTTAACAGATAAGTCACAATCTTCTATCAGTTAAACTATCGGTTAACATTAACCAGTTATTGATGAAAAGGCCCTAAAGATTGATTCTCGATTGTCGAACTTTCCTTCTAAACTTCAAACTTGCTTCTAAGTAGCTAGAATCAGATATAAAAAAAATATCTACGAAGCGCTATTTGATCTCGAGCGGTTCGGCGACATCCTTCCTAGCCCTAATCTAAGTGAAGGCCAACTCACATCTTTTTCAAATTGAAAAGAGGGTGGTATTTTTTACTTATCTTTTCCCAGGGATTCTGATCACTTCGGGTATAGTCAAAATTTGGTCGAGCACCGAAGTTGAATTGATAAGGTCCAATTATCCCATTTACGTTGGCATATAGTTTTCAGTCAAACAAATAGCTAGAAGACTATGGAATCTTGCGGAAACAGATTTGGTCACAACTTGTAGCATACGTTTTCTTCCTTAGATTACAGTCGGCCTTGCTTTTTTCCGCAAATCGGATCACATATCTTTCCCTTAGATATAACGCTCACTCAGACCGAGCGTTAAGCAAGTAGTCGGTCGACACATATGCATATTTGTCACTGACATCCTCTCAATCTTCAGTAAGGCATAGAGCCCAGGAAACCCCGATCTCGAATACCGGGCTTCCCGCGCAATTTTTGAGTTCCAAAATCCCAGACTTTCGGGATACGCAGAAAATCCCGGTATTTGAATAAATATAGTCCTACTAAACTGCTGCAACACATCCAAATCTGTCGGGATAGGTATCAAAAGATTTCAATAATCCGAAAGCGGTTGTTTAAGTTCTACTTTATTGAAAAGTTATTGGCATAATACGGGGTCGACCCCCTACTTGGATAATAGTTGCGTTGAAATATCTCTTGACAGAAATAAAATATCCCCTTTTGAAAGATATCTGAGATAATCTCGACAAGGCCTGGGATTGTTATTTTATAATCCCGAAATCCCGGGATTGTCAAAAAGCAGCGGGATTCGATGCCCCACTCTTCAGTCGCCTTGGCCTTACATTTTTTATTACAGTGCTGATTTTCTTATCGTGGGCTTTCCAATTCCTATTAGGCTGCTTGCATCCTTCATATCAATACTTCTGAGTCTGTTCACAGCTTTATTGTTACGTAAAATTGGTGTTAAAGTTGAAGTTAAATTTACTTCACCAGAAAAATAATTTATTTGAATTGCAGAAAAATACATTTTACCTTTGGGACACATACTGGGAGTTGCCATATTCGTATTAAAGCAGTCCTGTTTGGGATTAGACAGGCTTGCATGGTTATTTTTTAACTTTTTGGTTGTCTTAGCTCTGGCTCTACCTGGTGATGCGAATTTCAGTATGCGACCTATATATTTCAAGCCCCCAGATCCACAGCGCCATGAAATTAGAGGTACATTACTGATTAGTGGATAGCGAGTGATGGCGAAATTGGTGTCTATGACGACCATAACCTAATTCCTAGGGGTACTAAGTAAACTAAGACCTTCTAGAGAGAAGAGATGGTCTGTTAAGTTCAAAATATTTAGACAGGCCCTATGTGATATGTATGTATGAACAGGCAACTATTCTTTAGAAACTTGAGCACTCATTTAGGTTTGAGTTACGAGAGTTTAAAATTTTGAAAGTTTAATTGAGCATTATAGTCACTGAATTTTTCTCGAAGTTATAAACATCGCTTATACCTATAAGTGATGTCCTTTGCCTAGCACGTGGGCGCTCTCACACAGATTCCAGCACACTTTTTTTTTACATGAAAATAAACTTCCCGCTTAGGCAATTTGAATACGTGTTCCAAACTACTGCGTCAACTGCCTTCAAATAATTTTTTGGCGGATTTTCTTTTGCAGCAATGCAATCTCTCATACTCTTGGGCACCTGTTATGAAATCCTTTGCTGAACTTATTATGAAGCATTTTCCCAGGAGTTTAACGCACACTTAAACACATAAAGGCAAATAAATTAAAAAGAAAAAACAAGTGGCGGCAGTGGTAGCAAAGCGTGCGCAAAAAAAATGTGAAAATGATTCTAACATTGCCTTAAGAAAATTGTTGAAGTAAAAAAATGCATGCAAAGTAGAAATAAAAAAAAAAACATACAATAAGTAAAAAGAATCTCAAATTTCAAAGAAAAACTACGTCAAAATTTCACACCACTTTACTTCACTTTTACTTTAATCCAGTATGAGGTTATGTGTACCTGTGGCATGGCATTCATGGGCGTAGCTAGAAGATTTCTGAAAATCAAACACAAAAGTATAAATTTTTTTTCTAGCCTGAAATGGCTAAAATTATATAATTTTATAGGTGAATCTCCTGGTCATTCTCTTATGATTTTCCTATAATTTTTTAAACTGGGCGTGGCACCGCCCCCTTATAAGGAAGGCATTTTTGAAAATTCGACTGGTCGTAACTTTTAAACTAATTATGATAGAACGACGAAATTTTGCACAAAGCATACTAGTAATTGTTGGGAGTATACCTGATGAAATTGGATAAAATCGCCCTAAAATCATGCCCACTTTCGATATCGAAAATTTCGTAAACTACCTAAATTGACATAATTCGGTAACGGAAATAGCAAAAATGATAAAATTTTATAGGTGAATCCCGCTGGTCCTTATATAATGATTTTTTGATAAAATTTTTAAAGTGGGCGTCGTATACCAGATGTAATTGGACGAAATCGCTTCCCAACAACGCCCACTTCTGAAATATAAAATTTCGAAAATCATATGAAAACTACCGCTGGGTATTAAATGTTCGGTTTACCCGAACTTTAAATTTATTTTATTTTATTTTATCTTATTTTATTTTATTTTATTTTATTTTATTTTATTTTATTTTATTTTTTTTTTATTTTATTTTATTTTATTTTGTTTTATTTTATTTTATTTTATTTTATTTTATTTTATTTTATTTTATTTTATTTTATTTTGTTTTCTTTTATTTTATTTTATTTTATTTTATTTTATTTTATTTTATTTTATTTTATTTTATTTTATTTTATTTTATTTTATTTTATTTTATTTTATTTTATTTTATTTTATTTTATTTTATTTTATTTTATTTTATTTTATTTTATTTTGTTTTCTTTTATTTTCTTTTATTTTCTTTTATTTTCTTTTATTTTATTTTATTTTATTTTATTTTGTTTTCTTTTATTTTCTTTTATTTTCTTTTATTTTCTTTTATTTTATTTTATTTTATTTTATTTTATTTTATTTTATTTTATTTTATTTTATTTTATTTTATTTTATTTTATTTTATTTTATTTTATTTTATTTTATTTTATTTTATTTTATTTTATTTTATTTTATTTTATTTTATTTTATTTTATTTTATTTTATTTTATTTTATTTTATTTTATTTTATTTTATTTTATTTTATTTTATTTTATTTTATTTTATTTTATTTTATTTTATTTTATTTTATTTTATTTTATTTTATTTTATTTTATTTTATTTTATTTTATTTTATTTTATTTTATTTTATTTTATTTTATTTTATTTTATTTTATTTTATTTTATTTTATTTTATTTTATTTTATTTTATTTTATTTTATTTTATTTTATTTTATTTTATTTTATTTTATTTTATTTTATTTTATTTTATTTTATTTTATTTTATTTTATTTTATTTTATTTTATTTTATTTTATTTTATTTTATTTTATTTTATTTTATTTTATTTTATTTTATTTTATTTTATTTTATTTATTTTATTTTATTTTATTTTATTTTATTATATTTTTTTTATTTTTTTTATTTTATTTTATTTTATTTTTTTTTTATTTTATTTTATTTTATTTTATTTTATCTTATTTGAATTATTATTACCAAATGTTAAGCGTTACAAACACCACAAATGTCCCCCTCCCGTTACGCCCATGCCGTCATCCTACGCCTTGCTGCATCCTATGGGAATTCGCTTGTGTGCTTACCGTGCAAAAAGTTTGCCTGTTGAGGTTCTGTAGCTGCGGCTTTGAATTCATGAGTGCGCGAGTGCATTGCGGCGTTCAAAATAAAGAAATGTGCGGAAATTTGATTTAAATAATGTTTGTTGTTGTGGTTTGTGTTTGCGAGCCTGCAACTTACACCAATTGTGTGTGTGTGTGTGTAGTTTTTCGCTCTTGCAAAAGGATATGGATATGTGCACTAACAGACAGCCATACTTCCGCTTTGCCACCTTGGATTAGCTTAACCAGCTTTAAATCTTGCATAAATCTTTTTTGCATAAATAAAATATGATACCGCACACTTTCAGAATTAATTTGGTCTCGGTTGAATGAGTGATAAGTTCAAATGTTCAAGTGTATCATGGGGTTTTGGAGGAAAATTGAGATAATAATATTAAGTTGAAATGACTTCCTCCCGGTCTTCGAAGACTAGTAGCAAGTCCAAGTTGAAAGAGTATATACGGCGTTTGAAGACCTTAAAAATAAGTCCCACTTTACGGAAAACGGCCTCCTATAAGGTTTATCGTTCATTGTCTTTTTCCTGCATGGTGTCTTCAAATGCGTCGAGGTCTACTGTTTCGAGACAAAACTACCTCAAAATATTCTTGTTGGTATACAGCTAAAAATGCCTTTCATTTTATACCCATTTTGGCATATCTGTCCATTATTTAAAAAAAAATCAAAGAGGTGGCAGCCATGTAAACCAGCTCAGGTGGCAACACCTAATTAGAAAATCGTATAGTACAGTTACACCGCACCAAATTTGGCAAATTTGGCGAAAAATTGCGAATTAGGCGCTTTTTTCCATACAAATCTCATTTTCCAAATTTGGAATTCCATTGCATTTGGCTCATTCGGCGAACAATACAATCCACAAATCCTACCTTAATGGTAATTAACGTGTGATAACTTTTGCATTATGAACAGCTGTAAATAACAATTTCACCCAGTTTTTTTTAAGAAAATGGACTAATTGTACCGAGAAAAGACAGAAGACTTCTTGACTCTTCATTTATTATTACTCTACAGGTGTTTAAAACATCACGGTGTTGCATTTTCTTTCGGTGGCTTTGTTTTCTGGTAGAAGATTCTTGCAGGGAAGGTTAGGCCAAATGCAAATTTGACAGTGTAAACAGGTTCGAAATGACTCATTCAAATTCGCCAAATTTGGTGCAGTGTAAATGTACTATTAGAATGATTACAAACCAAAGTGAAGCATACTAACCACATACAAAATTTGATTCAAATTAGTCAATCGGTTTCCGAGATATTGGTTGATATACGAAGGAACAAAAAAATGCGGTTAATTGGCAACCCTAGGCGGCAAATCTGCTTCAAAAAATCTTAGTATGTATGCGGCCGAAAATACCTTTTATTTGATATCTTTTGCAATATTTTAATCAAATCAACACCTGAGTAGAAAATCCAGGAATGAAGCAAATTTGATTCAAATTTGTTAATGGGTTCCCGAGATAGTTCTTGAGGGATGTACAAATATACGTATGTATAAGAATCGCTCGTAATAGCGTAATACCAATAAAAAATCTCTTAGAATCATTCATTAAATACATAACTATGCAATCGTATATTTTTTGTCTAACCCATATTAAGTTGCTTCGTAAATTCAATATTACCTATACTATAGAATTTCTACAACAAATTATTGTTTTTATCTCTTAAATGTTTTATTGCTATTTTGTCTTTATGCTCTACATTACATACATATGTTTGTTTTATGATTACTCAGCTGAGAACGTGTTGATAATGACATTGACTGCATAGATGACGAGGTGGCCGAGTGGTTAAGGCGTTGGACTGCTAATCCAATGTGCTCTGCACGCGTGGGTTCGAATCCCATCCTCGTCGAGTATTTAAATTTTTTATTTTTTTATTAAATGCATATTGAATTATATGTAAATATTTGTGTTTTAAAAATAATCGCAGCTTTCTTATTGTTTAATGCCATGTTAAGCATTCTGATATGACAAGAATGTATAGCGGTACTTTGGTTATGCGATAACGATAGCTAGTGCAAGCAAAATAAAGAAGAATATGAATGAAGACAAAACAACAAATAATATTTAACGATAATTAACAGAATACATTTTTATTATTACTTAACAGCTTTTTATGTTTTTTAGACAGTGTACATTAGCCCGCACCAAAAAAAAAAATATTTTTTTTTTACAAGTTAATATTTAATCGATTTCATTTAAAAAAAATTCCAATGAAAAATTTCTTCATACGGGCCTGGGTAATTATCCTTTGAACGTTTGTGAAAAAACAAAAGCAACAAAAAACAAGTAAGGAAGTCTAAGTTCTGGTAAACCGAACATTTAATACCCAGCAGTAGTTTTCATATGATTTTCGAAATATTCCATGTCGGAAGTGGGCGTGGTTGGGAAGCGATTTCGTTCAATTATATCAGGTATACTCCCTATAATGCTAGTATACCTTGTACCAATTTCATCGTTCTACCGTAATTAGTTTAAAAGTTACGACCAGTCGAATTTCGAAAAATGCCTCCCTTAAAAGTGGGCCGTGCCACGCCTACTTTTAAAAATTTATCAAAAAATCATAATAGAATGACTAGGGGCTCATCTTACCAAACTTTATTATTTCAGCCATTTCCGTTACCGAATTATGTCAATTTTGGTGATTTTCGAAGTTTTCGATATCGAAAGTGGGCGTGGTTGGAGGGCGATTTTATCCAATTTTATCAGGTATACTTCCAACGATACTATTATGCTTTGTGCCAAATTCCGTCGTTCTACCGTAATCAGTTTAAAAGTTACGACCAGTCGACTTTTCAAATGGGCGTGGCACCGCCCACTTAAAATTATAAAAATGTCATTGGTAGCATGGTTATAGGACAATTTTATCCAATTTCATCAGATCTACTCTCAATGATACTAGTATGCTTTGTGCCAAATTTCATCGTTCTACCCTAATCAGTTTAAGAGTTACGACCAGTCGAATTTTCAAAAATGCCTCCCTTAAAAATGGGCGGTGCCACGCCCACTATAAAAAATTTATGGAACAATCATACGAGAATAACCAGGGGGATTCACCAATAAAATGAAATAATTTTAGCCATTTCAGCTACCGAGATATGTCAATTTATGTGATTTTCGAAATTTTCGATATCGAAAACGGGGACGTGGTTATCATCCGATTTTGCCCATTTCCAATAGCAACCTACGGACAGACGGACAGACAGACGAACATGCCTTAATGAACTCCTCTTTCCAACCTAAGAACTACCAATTTTTTTTTTTTTTCATAATAAATATTTTGACTGGAAAATAGAAATGACTTAGCTAAAGTTTATTTTTTTACTAGTGCAGACGAAAAGTAAATTTATCAAACCCTAGAGAAAAAAGAACCAAAAAAAAATGTTGGCAGGGAACGTCTGCCGGGTAAGCTACTACATTTATAAAGCTGATGACTCTTGGAAAAAGTGCTAGGTGATGTGAATTTTCCACAACTTGGCCCCGGCTAGTTTAAGTTCCAAACATCTTAGCACACATGTAATCGATGGGGATTTTTGAACCCCCAAGACCCCTTCGCGCCTGAAGAAAGAAGTCAAGGTTCGGGCCTAACCTAAAAAAATTAGATGAACTGCTTTAGTTTTTTAAGGCTAAAAGTGATGTAGTTTTAATTAATAAATACAATTTTTGTTTTGGCCCAGTCGAATATCCATACATTCCTTGTCAAAGGGTGGAATTGATTCCTCGTTACTTGATTCAGTAAGCGAAGTCCGAAGTAAGACAAACTCGCCACGAATAGGTTCGTTTGTGTTCTCTTTTATTGTAGCAGAAATAGCCTCTGGGAATCTGTTTATCGTTCATAACTTTTGAACGCATGAAAATTTTCGCTCTCGGCTCCCTAATCCTCTAGTAAATGCTCGTCTTTGGATACCTGATTCGGCAACATTGCTAAATTTTTGGTTGAAGACCCGAAATTACACAACTACCGAGTACGATACGAATAGTTTCGAGTACTTCCATAGATATTTTTTTGGAATCGATTCCTTCTCCCGAAAATTTAAAAGAGCCCAGGAATCGACATGATACTATCGAGTAGAGGGCGGTATTGAAACAAAACTAGGCTTGGTTTATTTTTTTGCAAATTCGTGTAGCGTTCTAATTTCCCTCCGTCAATACTTACTTCATCATCATTCCATCATCATACTATCTGCAAAGATATACCTGAACATTTGGCATGTCAGTATGTAATATCTGTATGTTGTTTCAACGCCTTCCTTTGTAACTTTTACTTATATCATTTGTTTCATCTCATAGGAGTGATAAAAATACAATATTTTATGTTTACCAAAGTATCCAATTCTCGCCCAACCCAAGATCGCGATAGTAAACGGCAGTGAACACAAATTTGCAAATTCAAGTCAAATGCCAAATAATGGATTTGGTGGGGTTTTATTTTTTTGCAAAGTGTGAGAAATGAAATATGACCAACAAGGTGTAAAATAACGAGTGAACTAGTATGTGGTATACCACACATTGATAGCGCGATATATCCACTTAATGGTCGTTATGATGACAAACGGAAACAGTGAAAATAAGAAAAATTGCATAGGCAGCTTGGAAGATTTTTCATTTCAAATGAATATATGTATATGGTCTACTTAAATTGCAAATAAATTATTGGGGAAATGAAATAAAAAGAAAATTAAATTAAAGAAAGCTTCTTAGTAAATGACAAACAAATTTAAAGACTTATCAGGATGGCAAATCAGCCGATCCCAAACACCTTTGATGGTAGCAGTTACTTCCAATAGGCAACTAATGATTCATCTCTTTGAAATCGTCCAAATATTTTGCCGATTGGTGCTTTGTGACGTTTGATGTTCGATAAATAGCAAATGAATGTTTTTTGAGCAGAATTCCAGATTGGTTTTCAATAGAACTTAAGAAAACTTAACAATATCAACAATAAGCACAATTGAAAATAAGCAACAACAAATATCAATCACAACAATG